>PYXC01002064.1:1377500-1677500 GCA_015244755.2 Tenualosa ilisha
CTCATCCTTCCCCATAATAGCTCACAAACGGTGATTTCTCTTTCATTTTCACTTCTTTTGAATGCTCCTTTTAGTGAAAGCAACAAAGTGAATTGATTGTTTTTTGTATTAGGGGCCGTATTTTTTCAGGACGATTATTCTTTGGATGCAATGTGTCAAATCAGCTACGCCTGTAAATAGCTCAGTTTTTGAATTACGTTCATGTGTCAAACATGAGATTAATGACAGCTGCAAAAAAACACATCTGTTTTACACCTACCGGATATAAAGATTTGAAATGATGGTTTTGATAATGTGTATGTGTGTGTGCGGTTTTGATAATGGTGTGTGTGCTTGTGTGTGAGTGCGGTTTTGATAATGGCGTGTGTGTGTGTGTGGGGGGGGTTTTCATAATGGTGTTTTTGTGTGTGTGTGTGTGTGTGCGGTTTTGATAATGGTGTGTGTGTGTGTGTGTGTGCAGTTTTGATAATGGTGTGTGTGTGACTGGGTGAGCAGTAACACCACTGCCCTCCCTCTGATTAGACTTGAGGCTCCAAATGCATTGCTGTGACACCAGCCAGTAACACCAGAGAGGGTCACTGTTCCATGATCTTTGGTATAACTCACATGGATGTCAATTCAAGTCAATGAAATTCTGTATAAATCAATTCAGTTCAATTTTATTGATGTTGTGTTGTCCTTAAGTACAGATGTACAGATGATAAAGAAACTCAGTTTCTCCTATAGCTCTTCTACAGTAGAATTTGTAATAGACATGTAATCAGCACAAACACATACTGTACTCATATGTAAAAAACGAACAATAACACATTGCATTGTGCTGAAAGCTAAGAGAGGGAGCAGAAGAAGGCAAAAGATGGAGAAAGAAAGAAAACAAGAAAAAGAAAGAAAGAGGGAAAAGAGAGAAGGAAAAAGAGAGAGCTCACAAGACATGCCTAAGGAGAAGGACTGTATAAAGAGAGAGAGAGAGAATGAGAGTGAGAGGTCAAGCTGTCCCCCTCCTCTTCCTCCTTCCTCTGTGTGTGTGTGTGTGTGTGTGTGTGTGTGTGTGTGTGTGTGCGCCTCTCAGGATGCACTGGGGAGGAGGGGAGAGGAGACACCAGGAGACGAGAGGAGAGGAGAAGACGGGAGGAGAGGGGAGGGGAGGGGAAGGGAGGAGCGGAAGTGTCCGTACGGCTGCAGGGGCCTCTGGATGAGTCTGGCTGCCTGGATGGCTAAATGACTGGCTGGAGGGTTTGTGGGCGACTGGAGCTGTTAGCTCACCACGGCCACGGCGGCAGGGATGGTGGTGGTGGTGGGGGGGGTTGGGGGTGGTAGTGGTAGCGGTGGCGGTGCCTGCTTAGTATTCCTGTCACGCCGTCTGAAAGGAGCCGCATTAAATTGGGATCAGGCAGATTAGAGTCTAATATAGGCGACTATTAAAGGCTGCAAATGAGAGCGATGGGTTACAGCCGGAGCCAGGGGCCCCCTTCACCCGGTCCCCGCAAACACAGAGGAAGTGCTCTGGAGGACGCAAACACACACACACACACACATACACACACGGACATAAAAACGTTTTAAAAAATGCACACGGAACCAGACATGGACATGGGTATAGACAGACATGCATTCATACAGACACAGAAAAAAAACACAAGTTACACACACAGACACACACACATGCATCCATGAATTAAGACACACACACACACACACACACACACACACACACACACACACCAGGGTCCAGGTGGAATTGTGGCTTAGCATTTTCATGACACATCCAATCCCTGCCTGCATGTGATGAAACCGTAGGCATAGTGAGATGTTAAAAGTGTAGCACACACTACACTAAACATCTTACTATGACTCCTCTTTGATCAGCCAGTGGAACACAATAGCTATTTTTACAGACTCTCATAAGCCCCCAGCATTCGATTCAACACAAACAAACACTGTATCAACACATTACATAACCCAAACTGAGCCTATACTCTTAGAGCTGTAAGTTAGAAAAGAAAACGACAGTGACAATTGTTCCTCCTGAACCCCCCTTATCTTACCCCCTTACACCCCCCTTTCACACACTCACTCACACACGCACACACACACACACACACACACACACACACACACACACACACACACACACACACACACGCACACACACAGATGCTCCTACACTCACACATACTTTGTGAAGGAGAGGTGGGCTGCATTAACTGTTTCAATTTTAAGAGACAGAGAGAGAGAATGACAGTAAGAGTGACATTTGTTCCTCCTGACCTCCCTCACATGACCCCCTTATCTCCCATCATTCGCTAGAAGAGAAGAGAAGTGAGCTGCATTGACTGTTGTCCCCCCCCCCCCCCCGACACCCTCCCTTGCAGGCACCCGCTGTTCCCGCTGCTAGCGCTGTTGTTTGAGAAATGTGAGCAGGCGACACAGGGCTCTGAGTGCATCACCTCCGCCAGCTTCGACGTTGACATCGAGAACTTCGTGCACCAGCAGGAGCAGGACCACAAGCCTTTCTTCAGCGAGGACCCCGAGCTGGACAACCTGGTGAGCCTGGCCACATGCATACATTACATGCAGATGTGTTTGTGTATACACACACACACACACACACACACACATGCACACACACATATTTTCAAGTAGGCCTATATGTGTGACTGCGTACACACACACTCACACACACACACACATAAATGGACACACATACACACACACACACACTCACACACACATAAATGGACACACATACACACACACACACACACACACACTCACTCACTCACTGACATAAACACATGCACACTGCATAGACACAAAGCTGGCACCTGCCCAGGCAGCGCCATCTGCAGGCTGAAGCTGTTGCATACACCTACAGCCTACAACACAAAGCTAAAGTGCTGATGAAGGCTTTTTAGAGGTAGTTCAAGTTTTTATTATTTTTTTTCTTTCAAGTCATTTCACTTTAAGAAAAAAGAAACAATAAGCAATGTGACTCCACCCCCCCACCTCCCTCTTATATTCTGATTCAGATCTTATTGTGCCCCTTTTCCTCCTCCTCCTCTTGTGTCCTCCTCGTGGTTCTCTCACGGTGCATGACAGCTCGCTGTAATTAGAAATTAGAGTTTGGTGGGAGGAGGGGGAGGGGGGTGTCGGTGGATGCGGAGGTGGGCGGTGTGGGGGGGAAGGTCAGCGTTCATCATTACCAGGGTGCTCGGCCGACAAGTGCGGCGCAGTCAATTAACTCCGCATCTGTGTGCTTTACGAGGCGCTGGTCACGGGCAGTCCTGCCGAACACTAACTCTTCTGGGGGGGACAGTTATGGCACACTTGCGTGTATGCGTGTGTGTGTGTGTGTGTGTGTGTGTGTGTGTGTGTGTGTGTGTACGTGTGTGTGTACGTGTGCGTGTGTGTGTGCGTTCCGCATAGCACCGGCTTGCTGAGCGCGATGGCACCGAGCCCTGATTAAATGAGCTGCAGTAATTGGCAGATTTATCTCCTCCTTGGCAAAGCACTTTCTCACCCATCCAGGTGCCCTTGAGTACTGACTTTGAGAAGAGGCACACTGTGTGGAGGCGTAGTTAAAGCACACTAGCTGAGCTGGCCTCGTTCGCTCGCTCGCAGCAGACGATGTGGGACTTGAGAAAGCGCTCATAAAGTCTAAATGGTGGCATCGGGAAAAAGACACATAAAACATGCAAAGTGCTTTGGGTGGCAGGTCTGTTTAGACATATCAATCATTTTATAGTGGCTAACACTGGAAAGCCCAGAACTTAATGTCCCATGTCTTTAGTCGTGTAAACAACAACAACAACAAAAAAAAACACACAACAACAAAAAAGTCCAGTTTTCTATTCAATTTTTTATGATTGGGTATTTACAGATTTATGGATCTTCTGTTTAGAACCCTAAGTGCTAGGATCTGCAGTAGCCTACTCTTTTATTTATTTGGGAAGTTTGGCCATCTCACTTTATTTTAGTGTTGCATGATATTCAGTTTTGTTGGGGGAGGATATTACAGTTCAGTCTGTCCATCTGAATGTGTCTGCTCAGATAATTCTAAAAGGAGGTACTGGTCCAATGTACTTTAGATTGTTAGAGAACGTGGAGGATAACCGTAACCTAGTCTGGCTCAGAATGAGAGAATTGGGCTTTTCTTTGGTTGATATTATGTTATTATGGGATGTGAAATGCTGGCTGCTTTGTATTCATCTTACAGCTCTTGTCTTACTAACAAGTTTGATGAAGGAATATAAAACAAGGTCTTGTCTGGAACTAGTCTACTATCAAGCTTAGAGAAGAAGCCAAAAGCCTCACTAATAGCAAACCAATTGCAAACAACACCAGACAATTGCAATTGTGTTTGTTGTTCAAAGCTGACTTTATTTCTTCCTTAAATGTACTGGACAATTACATCCTGGATTGCCCTGGTGCCCACTGACTTCATGTGACAATGTGTCATTATTTTAAAAAGCAAGTGACTTGGACCCTGGTGGTTATCGTCATCTAGTACAACTGCTGAGGGGTTAGTGGGTATCATCATAGTTAGTATAAGTGCTGAGGGGTTAGTGGGTGTCATCATGGTTAGTACAAGTGCTGAGGGGTTAGTGGGTATCATCATGGCTAGTACAACTGCTGAGGGGTTAGTGGGTATCATCATAGTTAGTACAAGTGCTGAGGGGTTAGTGGGTATCATCATAGTTAGTACAAGTGCTGAGGGGTTAGTAGGTATCATCATGGCTAGTCCAAGTATTGAGGCATTATTGGTTATGGTTAGTTGATTTGCTGAGTATTTAGTGGGTCATGGCTAGTTGAAGTTCTTAGGGGTTGGTAAGTTCACATGTTGACTATGGTCTCTTCCTGTGTTAGATGGTAAAGGCCATTCAGGTGCTGCGCATCCACCTGCTGGAGCTTGAGAAGGTGAATGAGCTGTGTAAGGACTTCTGCAATCGCTACATCACCTGTCTAAAGACCAAGATGCACAGCGACAACCTGCTGAGGAACGACCTGGGCGGGCCATACTCCCCATCCCACACCAGTCTGCAGCAGGTAACACCTTTTATTTCCAAAACTAAGACGGAAACAAGTTCATTAATGCCTATTTGTTTGTCTAGATTAGAAGGTTGACATTATTGGTATCATGAATGAAACCAGGTACACTTTGATCCTGTACTTTTGTGGTGAATTCATGAAATACTTTGTGACTACATAAACAAACTATAGTTTACTGCAACATGTATGTGAGTTATCAGTAGCCTATAGTGGAAAATTAACTTGGAGGTATTAGAGGGTATTAGAGAGTAATGATGTGTCCTTGAGTGTGTCAGTAATGATAACAGTGGCATATGCTGTCTCTGAGATGTCATGCTGCTTTACTGCATACAGCATACAACTTGGGATGTACTATGTAGGCAAAAATCATTCAATACTGACCAAGATAGAGCAACATAATATGTTACAGTGGGAGCAAATGTGAATAGTTCTGATCTGCATAAGTGGGAGCGCCACAGTATAAACTTTTCAATGATCTTCTGTATCAGCGTATGAGGTCTCGACTCTGGTCTGCATCCCTCTCCCCCCACCCCTGTGAAAATAGAACGTGGAACTTAACAAACGTTTGTGCCTCTTGCTCTACTTTTACTCTCTCTGATGTAGGTATGCCATATAGAGCGGTCTGACACATCAGGAAACGGCTACAGTATTATTGTACTGATGGGTAATAGTAAAGAGTCTTTGTGTATATCACCTCTCTCTCCCTTTTCAACACTTCCCTTTCTCCTTCTCTCTCTGGTGTCCTTCCTCACTTGTGTTCCCTCCAGGACCTGTTGCAGACCTCATCTCCGTCCCACACGTCCATCTCCAGCTCAGTCAACCCCTCGGGCATAGTGGTGCCAGCTGCCTCTCTCCAGCAGAGCAACGTCACCATGACCACCATCAACTCCTCGGTCGTGTCAGGTGAGTAACAATAAATGTACCTTTTTATTTTGTGTGTAAGTGTGCGTGTGTGTGTGTGTGTGTGTGTGTGTGGTGGCTTGAGATGTGATGCAAGTGACTACAATGTCTACACCCCACTGAGACTTGGGTTTCTACCCCACGTCTTTCTCCCACTCACTTCCAGTCTCTTTTCACTATCCTGTCTGAATGAAAACAAAAGCCCCCAAAATTTCATTAAAAAATTAGAATGCTTGTAGGTAATGCTTATATTACAGTTCTTGTATTGGTGTTATTTTTAACTGTGAGCCAAGGGTGAGATCTGTTTAGATCGTTTGCCGTTTAAATCGCATGGCTCATGTCAAATTGGTTGTTTTCTCTTAGCAGCTCTAAAATAACCCTAATAAAGCAGTGTTTCTGTGGAAGTGATCTCTCCATGCTGGTTAGGCTCCTTTGTTCATGGTGATGATGGCATTAGCCAATCAGATGGTTGCCGGGGCAGCACAGCTTCACAGCCCTCTGATTATCCGTGTCTGCAAATTGCTCCCTCAGGTGGGACCCTGTATCAGCCTGTTGCCATGGTGACGTCGCAGGGACAGGTGTTAACCCAGGCTTTGCCCCAGGGAACCATCCAGATTCAGAACGCCCAGGTGAGGAGGCCAAGCGCTCCCCAGTGCCGTGATCCCTCTCTCCCCGCAGAACCGCTTAGCAGAGTGCCACTGGGGCCATAGTTGCATGTACACACACACACACACACACACACATACACTCACTCTCTTTGTTTTGCACACACACACACACTCACTCACACACACACACACACACATACATACACTCACTCTCTTTGTTTTGCTCACACACACACACACACATACACACGCACACAGGAACACCTTCAAGCATTTACATGTGACATTTACATGAAAACCAGCAGTTCTAGTACTTCACACTCTCACCCTACACACACACCCTGCCTGACACACATAAGGGTCATCACAGCTGGGCACCCTTGTTTTGTCCCCACCCCCTCCCTCCGTACAGCCAGGTGTGGTGGCGTGGCTCCACTCCTAGGGGAGAGTTAGTGTTTGGTAGAGCTGTGCGAAGCTGAG
This sequence comes from Tenualosa ilisha, assembly GCA_015244755.2. NCBI lineage: Eukaryota > Metazoa > Chordata > Actinopteri > Clupeiformes > Clupeidae > Tenualosa > Tenualosa ilisha. The sequence goes on from PYXC01002064.1 coordinate 1,384,538, forward strand.
TGGGTGTTTCAGGGGGCTTGACAGACAGCCGAGGCCCAGGTGAGAGCCCAGAGCTCCAGTCTTATCCGCAGCCCCAGCCCCAGCCTGTGTCCCTGCCGTGGCGCTGCACAACACGTGGGCTGGGAATAGTAGGCAGCCCTGCAGCCACATCCCCGACAAGCTCCTGGTAATGATACCTCAGCTTGGTGCTGCCAATTAATTCATCCCCGCTTCTCCCCGAAACACACACCTACACACACACATGCATGGACACACACAGCTGCAGAGCCAGAAGCGTCTGTGTGTGTGTGTGTGTGTGTGTGTATGTGTGTTTGGGGGAAGGGGTTTACAGGAAGGGGGAGCGGATGGAGGGGTACAGTGGCTGGAGGAGGTATTCACGTGACAAGCCAGCAGCTGGCAGTTGTTTTCTGTTTGATGCTTATTTAAATGTTAAAAAAAACATCAATAGGGTTCTTTGGCTTTCTGTGACTTTATTAAGCAGGGCATGAAATTATTTGTTCTTGTTTTAAATAGAAATGATTTGTGTGCCTGTGTGCTTGTGTTTTTTTTTTCCTTTAGCCAATTAAGTATTTAATTTAAACAAAGAATATTACAGTAAGCCTACAGTAAATTACAGAAAAAAAATAGCAGCACCGTGTTCTTAACGCATTTCTCTTTGTCTCTGTTAATGAAAATAATATGTAATATATAAGTATGAATAAACCAGACGCATATAGTTAATTTTTCATAAGGTATCATTTCAGCTTAACTAATATTATTATCACGAATGTCTTGAGCATCCACGCATTTTCATATATTATTAGTTATAATAGGTATCATTACACAAATTGTGTTGCCATGGTGACAAAAGCCATTTGGAGCCCTGTCAAAGAAACAGCAACTGATAACTCTTTTGTTTCCGTAGCAACAATAATCCCTCCCTCTGCTGTCTCCAAGGTAAATCTGGACCTGTCCTCCCTCTTGGACGGTGATGACAAGAAATCGAAAAACAAGAGGGGGGTCTTACCCAAGCATGCCACCAACATCATGCGCTCTTGGCTATTCCAGCACCTCATGGTTGGTCCTCGCTTTCTCTTGTTTTCATCAGCCTCTGATATGCCTCTGTGCTGCCTGAAGAAAAGAATTGCCTAATTAAATTGAAGAAAGCGAAATCTGCAGACTGATTTGATTTCCTTTATTTTTCCTAGTCAGTTTCAATAAGAAACTCCTTTTCTTGCCCACTCTCAACAGAGCTTTGTGTGCAAAGATAAAAAAATGTAAAATACAAATAAGATTACTAATTAAACAGTATTAGTGTAATGAAACAGTTTAATAGCAAATAAAAAAAATATGAAAAATGATCAGTTTCACATCTGAACCCAACAACTGGGATTTATTCAAATTTATTTTTTAAATAATTATTGGGTGTGGAGTGGTGGTTTCTCTCATTCACGCATTAGCAGAATTCCCCCATGAAATAGAACAATCTCAATACTCCCCCTACTGTCCTGATCCTTCCTGTTCTGGCTGTTTATTAGCCATAGACAGACAAATAAGGGCTCTTATGTGGCCTTCAGAGACACACACTGTGATTAAAAATTAAACACAGTGTAGAACTATCACAGAAACTGAGTGATGTTTTGTTTGTTTGTTTGTTTGCTTTGTGTAATCCCCAGCACCCATACCCTACAGAGGATGAGAAAAGACAGATTGCAGGCCAAACAAATCTCACTTTATTACAAGTTAACAACTGGTGAGGCTTAGTTAATTAAATTATTGTTTGTGTGTTCATCATTTGTAAGACAATTATTTGTGTTTGTGTATTTTTATTCATTCCTAAGTCAATATTTTACAGTAACTCTCACACATCATCTTTAGCATCAGTCACAAATATCAACTTTGTTTAATTCAGTCAGTGTCCTGACATTCTAATAAAATGTTTATTTTTATAACTGAGATTACGTGGTTAAAATGTGAATGTTTTTGTGAAAGTTTTTAAATAATCTGCCAAATATCTTTTCATACCCTCATGTTGACTGGCTTCAGACTGATTGGTTTAAACAGCAGTTTGGCTCCATCTACTGGTTAGCACCTGCAAGACAGCCTTGATTTAAAAATGGCTCCAAAGCCTTCACTGATTTAGAGTTCTGTCTGCCTCCCACCCTGTGAAAGGTTCATAAATGCGCGACGCCGCATCTGCAGCCCATGCTGGACGCCAGCAACCCCGACCCAGCGCCCAAGACCAAGAAGATGAAGTCCCAGCACCGCCCCACCCAACGCTTCTGGCCCGACTCCATTGTGGCTGGAGTTCTCCAGACGCACGGGCCACACGGAGCCAACCGCTCAGACAGTCAGTCACATGCTCTTAGTATTCTGTTCTACCCCAATCCTGTAGCCTGAGTCTGCCCATACTGACCTGGAGCTCCATAGATTTTCGCTCTCAGTCTCTGATTGAACTAAACGGTCAGAGCAAAAACCAGGCTACCAGTCCTAATCACCTTTGAGACTTTCAACATCTCACTCTTACATTCCCTCAGTCTTAGATCATTTTAACCAAAGTGCCTTACAGTATGAATGTTCTTGGTCAGTATGGTTGCAGGTCCATGAACTGAACTTAAGTTCAATCAAGTAATATTATAAAAAATATTAGTTACTTCTGCTCAGATGTTTGTTTGTTTTTAAAATACTGTATTTATCAGAGGCAGAATTTGTTGGCAAATTCTGTGAACGATCTTCAGTATTAAATGTTTTTTTATTAAGTGTAAGTGTATTAGTACTGTAGATCTACTCTTTTGATCCTATGAGGCAAATACATTTGCTCTCTGCATTTATCCCGTCCATGGATTAGTGACTCACACACACACAGTGACACACAGTGAGGTGAAGCACACACTAACCCAGAGCAGTGGGCAGCCTGCTGCTGCGGCACAGTGGGCAGGGGAGCAGTGATGGGTTAGGTACCTTGCTCAAGGCCACCTCAGCCATGGATGTGAACATTTTTCCTACTGGTCAGGAGTCCATCCTTCAGTCACAAGTCCAAGGCCCTAACCAATAAGCAACAGCTGTCTAGGCCGAGGGGTCTTTTATTGCCTGTAGTTCACAAGGCACTGTTTTGTTATGACTTCCTCTTTATATTCATGTCTAAATGCCACAGTCGTCATATCCTGTTTAAAATTCTAGTTAGTCCCTTTCACCGGGTCATTCTTCATAAAAAAGCATTGTTTAATTATTGTTATTGTAAGATTACTATTGTTATCACTCTTATTATGAAACACAATTAATTAGGGCTATTTCAGTATAATTAGTTGTTTTACTATAATCAAAGCTCTCACAGTGTTTATGTATCATTTATTTTTATTGGTAATAATTGTAAAACTGATGTGGCAAGTAGTCGCTTTAGATAGAAACATCTGCTACATAGCCATGGCCATAAACAGTTATTTGCATGAATGTGTTTGTCCTCTAGACATGGTGATGGATGGCCTGCAGCCTCTCTCCTCGGACTCGGCCACTCTGGCCATGCAGCAGGCCATGCTGGCGGGGACGGACGAGTCGATGGATGGCACTGAAGAGGAGGAGGAAGAGGAGGAGGATGAGGAAGGCATGGAGGACGAAGAGGAGGAGGAGGAAGAGGAGGACGAGGAGGAGAGAGACGAGGGGAGGCTCATGAGCGGAGCAGGGAGAAGAGATCAAGGCCTTGACCAGGCAGATGGCCTGAAGTAAGGCGGGATCAGGAAGAGGAAATGACACGGCTGTCCTTACAAACTACGCACCAACATGCACGCACACACACAAACAGACACACACACACACACATATACACACACATACATGCGAAAAAAACACCGTCATCCTCTTGATAGGACGTCATCATGGCGAGACCAGTGAATTTCAACATGGCCTGTGTGTGTGAGTTTAGAAATTCCTTGTTGGAACTGTGAACATGACAGAGGAGCCATAAAAGAACACAGAGCTTAATGAATGAATTAATAAATTAATTAAGTCTTGCGCTTGATGAACTTGAATCTCACAGTGACGAGGCTGAAGTAAAGAAGTTGAGATTACCAGACACCACCTTGTGGGCAAACTGAATTGTATTTACAAATTGAAAATCACACAGACACAACATACCATACCAGCTTTCTCTGAAGTCATGCTTGCATCCGTCCCGCCTTATGTTGTATAAATGTATCCTTGTTTTCTCAGGTCAAGATCCATCGCACGACTCATCTCTTAAATGTTCCAAATGCAAGGAGAAAGCAGAGGCAAAATGTATTTGGTTGTTGTTTGTTGTTTTTCTTTCTCCTTTTTTTTAAAGGCATGGTTATATCAAAGAAAACACTTACTCTGGCAAAACTGCAAAACAGCACAAACTCTGTACGTTTGATATTTGCTCCGTGGTATTGAAGAGAACTTGTCTATTTATTTCCTCAGCTTTTCAGAGGGGACACACACTGGCAGCTTCTCTCTCAAACTCTCTCTCTCTCACACACACACACACACAGAGTCAACTACACACACATGCGCACACGTGCACATACATGCATGTGCACACACACACACACATGCACGGTGTCACATACATCTGTCAACAAATGACTCAGATGTGAGAATGTTCAAGGAGAGACGTGATGAAGGAAGACGAGTTGAAAAGAAACGTCTCTTCTTCTCACACGCTCTCCCTCTCTCTCTCTCTCACTCACACACACACACACACACACACACACACACACTTACACAGAAAAAAACACATGTTTATCTAAAACTACAAGACTGATCAGTGCTGTGGCTATTTCCACTGCATCAGGACAGTTTGAAAGAACGCCTCCGCCAAGAAGAAAGGACACTGTTTGTGTGAAATGAATGAATGACAAAATAAATAAATAAAATGGAATAAAAAAAAAGACAAACATCAAAACAACTAAAAAAACTGTGAAGTACAGTGGAACTTTTGTGATAAGGGGCAATCTACAAAACAAGTCACCTTTTTCTGAAGTCATATATGGAGATGCGAAATCACTTTTGAATGTTCATTGAAACCGGTCTTTGTGAAGTACGCTTTCCCATTATTTACTTGATTGTTTTTTCTAAATGGTTCTTCCAGAGCAAGTGATGGAAAAGGGGGAATTTATATTTTGTTTGTACACATTGTTGTCATATTCTCTTATGTTTAAATAGACCATTTTTGATAATTAAAATGAGACTTGAATTCAAACAACCGAGCATCACCAATCATTTGTTTGTTTTACTGATTTAAACCTTTCAATTGGTGTTAGACACAGTCTTTTTTATTGTACTCTCTTAAATACTTTTGGTATTTAAGTATACATACATGTACACATACAAACCACGGCCTCACTGCCTGTACTGCAGTCTGAACTTTCTTTTGACAAGTTGTATGAAATGTGTCCTGGTAACAGCTCCACTGGACCAATATGAAATCTTTGGCCAGTTCATCAGGCGTTTGTGTCAGCTTAACTGGCCTTTAACCAACATACTATTTTCATTTCCTTTTCCTGTTACAGATTTTCAAAAGGCACTACTTCCATTCTCAGTATCACCACCCAAGACTATTTCTGTTATCTCAGTTGGAACCCCAGAGCACCAAACTTCCTTCAGTTGAGAATATCCGGACTCACAGCTCTGCCGGTGTGCAGTTTGACAGGCCTGAGGTAATAACACCCTGCATATGGTGTGTGTGCTTTCTGGGAAGGAAGCCTGGTGAGAGTCAGGGTCAGCTGGCAGAACTGTGATCACAACATGGCACTTGGAGGTATCTTCAGCTCACAACATCCACTGGAGGGCTTCTGCTGATCCTCGCCATGTTGCGCTCCCATCCACTCCAAATTAAAAAAGTTCCATTTCCCTCACTGTAACTAAATGCTGGTTACTAGTGACAGCTCAGCTGTTAGTTTTAGCTTAGTTTGACTATTATTCATCTTGCCAACAGTTATGATGGTCCCAGAATAGCAGAGATGGTTTAGGTATTTAGCACCCAAACAGGTACTTCTGTATATGCAAAAGTACTCGTTCAACTTTCAAACCATCTAGCCACTTGTGCACATCATCAGTTGGTCATTACATTGTACTTTTGTAGTCATGCAAATGTGCACAGTTATCTGAATTTTGACATCATCAATTGCTAGTGTTATGTTGGTCCAAATGCATCAAGCAGGTTCTTTTCTGAATCGTCCTCTCCCTAACACATATTTATTATCTCCTTGTATTATATCCAAGACTTACATCAGTTGTAATTTTGCAGTTTCTATTCTACATTTTCAAAAACAGCTTTACTGTAAAAGAGTCTGGCTTTTTTTCTGGATGGCAATGTACAGTTGTGTGCAGAACATGAATGCTGTTTGATCTCCTACTCCCTGATGTAGTAATGTGTGACTTCTGCGCCTGAAATTGATATGTTCAACAGGCATATTGATCATACACAATGACATAAGAACCTCTAATAGCATAAGTCAACGGAAGACACTGAGAGTCTCAAAGGTATAAATATTTGCTTTTGGAACTAAGCAAGCTATGCACTTTTGCAGGTATTCCACTGTGTGGTGCAGTTTGAGCAAACTTGACAATTGTGCCTGATTGACTGAGAAAAGCTGTAATTTTCCATTTCACTGAAAATTTTCAAGAGCACACACAATGTTTTACTGTGACTAAACCTTCTGTCGAGATCCTCACGTTTCTCAAAAAGAATCCAATTTGAGGTGACTACAGACTAAACGCTTGGTGTCAGCTGGGCTTAGATAGTGTACCAGTTGTTTTTTTGTTTTGTCTTTTTGGAGCTTGTTTGTGATATATTTTAATAATTAAAAAATCTACCAAATAAAAAAATGTGAAATGTAATTCACATTTAAAAAAAGCTGACAGTTAAAGTGGAGCAGCTTATCTCTTGGAAAAGCTGGGTGTCCTGTGGCACCAGTTCTACTGGGCCATGACTGCACTCAGTCTGACATTCTCAAGGCTTTGAGCTTGGGATGTGCATTTTCTATTAAGATGAAGATCCACCACTGAAACTAATTTACAATCATGCAGTATTTCATGGCTGCCAGATCTTTTGTTTCCACAGTGTTTTTGTCTTTTCATGCCTGCCTAGCTCATTTGTCAGCCATTTTGGATAAAAGGCATTTTAAAATAAATGTAAATCGCATTTTCTAGAAAGAATATAAGTTGAGGACAATGTGCTTCACAAAAGCACACGGCCTGTGGGGATAACTTCTAGTGGTCCATAACAGACCACCAGTTATCCCACCATGAGCCCTATTGTGTCAGGACTGAAGCTTGTTAGACATCACTTCCTGATGTTCTCTAAGGTTCAACAGAACCAACTGTGAGGAGAAAGAACAGAAAGAGGAAGAGAAAAAAAAAGGTTGGTGTTTCTCGTCAGACTGGATCTAGCCTAGGCCATGGTCAGTGTGTATAAATATACCGGGAAATGACAGAGCGGAGAAAAGCCATGAGCGATTGAAGTGGATGGCAGCCATGAGGCTGAACACACATGCACGCACGCACACACACACACACACACGCTGAAGGTCCTCCACCCAGATTCTCTCCACCCAGCCACCACCCTTTACACACACACACTTACACCACCACCAACCCAACCCTCCTCTTTCTCTCTCTCCTCTCTCTCCTAAAGGTCCAAGAGTGGAGCCATCTGGGCACCAGCGAACAGAGAAGGCCCTTCTAATTACCCCTCTGGTCCTGCCCGGCCTGACTCGACTCTAGGGCCGCCTGTTCCTGCTCCCCTGTCCTCCCCTAGGGGTATTTAAAGGCCTCGCCAGCTCCCTGCCCCTCTTGTTCCCTCAGTCCTGCTTTGCTCCATTGGATTAGGGCCTGTCTTGCCACTTCTGTTTTAGCCTGGCACAGCATTGAAGGTATGGAGGATTTCTTTTAATGACAAATCTTTTGCTTTAATTTTTTAGATGCAATCAGATTCACAAGCATTGAGAACAGGTGTCTAGGATAAGGTCAGAAACACAACATTTGAATATCAGTGGTAGAATTATCAATCAAAAGGTTCGAAGAGCAAACAGCTAATATTATCACACTAAAGTAAGTGTTGTTTACCACAATATAAAAAGCTATACAATCATGCAATTTAGTTATCTGTGCCTTACAGCTGACTGCAAAGAACACATATTATCTGATTAACAGCAATAATTGTGGTGACTATGCATCATGTAAAATGAATTTATTAGGAAAACACTTCTGCGGGGGGAAATCGAAAAACAGGTCACAACACAATGGCATTATTTGTGCATTTCATTTTGGCTTGCTTGGTGTTTCCACAGTCATAGCCTACAGCCTGTGTGTGGTGTGTGTCTCCAAGGCTTGTGACTGCACCTCATTAATGTGCACAGATGCAACCACGTCTACTGGCAACACAGTCTACACAAAATAGTCGACACACACACTTTACTTCATAAACACTGTGTGTGAAGTGTATTTATTTGCAAAAACAAAGCTCTGCTTGTAGGATTTAATAGGCATTCAGTTTTGTTGTCCTTGATCTCACTTTTTTGTGTATACAGGTTTAGCTGTGTCCACTGACAACACAGTATACTCAAAATTATACACATATTTATTCATTTAGATACATTTTACTATACTACTTTACTACATTTTACACGCAAAAAATGTGTGTGTGTGTGTGTGTGTGTGTGTGTGTGTGTGTGTGTGTGTGTGTGTGTGTGTGTGTGCGTGTGCGTGTGTGTATTTGTATGCAAGAACAAATCTGTGCTTTTGAAGAAATGACCTACAGATACAATTAGACTCTGTTTATGTGCCTGCACTCTCTCTGTTCACCCCTCGGCGTGCACAGGAACACAAGCATGTCCATTGCCAACACGGCCGCTCAGGCCATGCTATCCGACGCCCTGGTGCGGGACACGGGCAGCGACATCCGCCTGCGGCACCTAGACCTGGAGCTGCCCCTCGACCGCTTCATCAAGTTTGTGTCGGTGGGACTGCCGCTGCTGCTGGTGTCCATGGCCTTCGCCAGAGAGATCTCCCTCGGTCAGTGCTCCTCTCTCGACCACGTCACAGTAACCAGCGCATGCACGACTCTCAGGGGGTTGACCTCATATTCTGGTCTAAATAGTGGCCACATCTGCTCTGGACTACAGGGCTATTTTGGAGCACAGAGGTAGTCCTGGAACATGGGGTTTGTGGTGAAGTTTGCTAAGTCTGAGTGAGTGGTTAGAAGCTCCCAGTAGAATAGTTCATCGGTTTCAGTCTCCCTGCAAAACAAAGCCATGGTGTTATGTTGGGGGTGGTTTCGGGGACTGGTCCAGCTCTGGCCCTGATCTGGTGCGGCTGCTGCTCGGATCTGGGCTTTGTTTCACATCTGTGGTGATCAAACACACAGCTGAAAAGCGCGAGATTGCAGAGATGGGGGTCGTTGGCTGTTGTGCAGGGATGGAGCTAGTGGCAATCATATCCCTCCGAGCTGGCTTGCAATCAGCGCGTTGCAGATGCTAATAAGCAATGTGATGATTAAAAACGATGCAGCACGATGACGGAGGTCTCTAATTACCTACCCCCGCTCTCCTCCTCTTCCTCCTCTTCTCTCTACCACTGCTTACCAGCTGAATGAGAGGATGGGGTAATTAAGGCGTGCAGAGGAGGAAAACTCCAAACCAGCTTGGCTTGTCATCTGTCCACTGTTTTTCTCTTTCTCTCTCTCTCTCCCACCATCTCTTGATCATCTCTTGCATGTATCCTGCTTACAACTCATCAGTGTAATGACAAATGATTTCCTCGACTTAATCATCTGGACACAATGATAAATGTTTAGGCTCCACCCCCCCATCTTCAATGTTCTCGATGCAGTTTAGTCACAACACAGTTTCTGTTCTATTATCAGTCTTTCCATGTACTGGAAGAAATGAGCAGTTCATGCTTGTCTTACTTTAACTGGTACCAAAGTGTACACTGCAGTCATCCATAATAGCAGCAAGGATAGAGAATATTCTAGTTTGGTCAGCAAATTGGAGGTTGAGTGTAATTTCTGGATAGGGATACTGCAGCCAGTATAAATAGTACATGTATCCATGTATCCACAGGCCTTCCCTTGGGTAGGGAACAGAACTGTCATGTTGTAGGGAACACCAAGGAGAAGGGTGGGACCACTTTCCTTGTGGTTTCAACATCTGTAGGGGTAGGCTGAAACTGCGTCCTCAAGTACAGACCTGACCTATGAAGATGGCACCCCCACCCTGTTCTTAAGGCTGTTTAATTTATGCTTTTGGCATGGCATGCCTGTAACTAAACTCGGTGCACTTATTATTTGTCACAGTGTGTGTGTTTTTTTTTTATTATTTCCCTTTCATCACAGGTCCACAGATAAGCTGTTTCCCACCCAACAACTTCACTGCGAAACAGGCAGCGTATGTAGACACCTACTGTTGGGACTCTCTCATGCATCATGAGTTTGACACCGATGGTAACTTCGAGGAGCGCTCTCTGTGGGTGCATAAAGTAAGCCTGGCAACAGTTGTTCCTTCTGACACATTGTAACACATTCAGACATGGCAGTGGGTGTAATAAACTGAGCACCAGATGTTTTCAGATGTGTGTGTGTGTTGTATGCAGTATGTGTGTGTGTGTGTGTGGGTGTGTGTGTGTGTGTGTGTAGTATGTGTGGCAAGAGAGTTTATGTTGTGTTTGGTTCACTGCAAGCTGTAAACACTATGATTACAATGATTCTCCAAAACCCAGAATTTCTGAAGTTGCCTACACTGTGCCTTGTTTCCATCCAGGTCTGTGTGTACATTGTTGCCAGTAGCTAATGCTATGTTTCTCTGTGTTTCTGTCTGTCTGCTTGTCTGCCTGTCTGTCTGTGGCTCTCAGATGTTTCCCTACTCCCTGCTTATCATGGCCATGATGATGTACCTCCCAGCTTTGATCTGGCGCTTCCTGGCAATGCCGAGCCTTGGCTCTGACCTGCTCTTCATCATTGATGAGCTGGACAAGTCGTACAATCGCTCCATCCTCATCGCCCAGAGCATTGTGGAGCTGCGCGAAAAGGCCAGCAATCCACTGGAGTTCACGTCCGAGCTTGAGAGGTCAGGACAATTGGCCTTACAGATCTCTCACACATTATTCAAAATACCGAAACAGTCACTGTAGAACACTTCATATTCTTACATTCATGCAGTTTTATAAAGACTAAAATGGAATTGCAATGCACCTTCTATTGCCATGTGTACGACCAACTCTGAACACGAGTCACTGAAATTGAATTACATTGAACATGACATTTATGCATTTAGCAGAGGCTTTTATCCAAAGCGACTTATATATTTGTCAACTATCAATTACATCAGCCTCCCTTAGAGCAACTTGCCTTACTCAAGGGCACAACAGTGGCAGCAAGGATTTGAACCCACAATTATCCAGGCTACTTGCATGCTAGTCTGGTTCCTTAACCACTACGCCACCACCACCCATGAGACCTGCTCATTTAGTCATGTTAATATGTATATTATATATGATATATAATATATAATATAACTATAACTTGTCAATACACTGCAGATGTGTAGGTGGCATGTCAGGGGAAGCATGTTTACCACAGCTTGTCAGATTAATTCGCTGAAACTGCTGAACCCCACAGAGCCAAGCAGAAGCGCTACTTTGAGTATCCACTGCTGGAGCGCTACATGCAGTGCAAGCACAGCTCCTATTTCCTGGTCAGCATGCTGTTCCTGCGCAGCTTCCTGTTGCTCATCTTCATGTCGGCCGCCTGCCTGTACCTGGTCTACTTTCACCTGTCGGCCTTCGTACAGGATGAGTTCAGCTGCTTCGTGCGCACGGGGCTGCTACGTGACCAACCCTGGGTGCCCGAGCTGGTCCAGTGCAAGATCACAGGCTTGCTGGTCTTCCAGGTGATCAGCGTGACCAACGGCGCCATCTACCTGCTGCTTGCACCCATCGTCCTCTTCAGCCTCTTCCGACTCTTCTGCTGGGACATGGGCTTCCTGTCGCTGTACGAGGTGCTGCCCGCACTGAGTCTGATCACCGGCCGCAAGCTGGGCTGCCCGCTCAACGACCTCAATGTGCTGCTGCTGTTCCTGCGCGCCAATGTGGCGCACCTGCGCTCGTATGGCCGCCTGAGGGCCATCTGCTCGCTGGCGCCCCCTCAGGTGAGGCCGTCGGGCGGCAGGCCCATGCTGACGGAGGAGGAGGTGGAGAAGCTGACAGAGGCTGCAGAGGAGCTGGAGGAGCCGACCGCGAGGCCAGGGAGGAGGGCAGACACAACCTCGTGGACATCATGACCATCTTGGGCCGTGCAAGGGGTAATGTCATCAATGACCCGGAGCATAGCCCCGTGGTGCAGGAACAAATGACTCTTGGTAGTATAACACTCATCTACGTGCTTAAGCGCATTCTCTTTGTGGCCATATTTGTATTCATCATCAAGGATGTTCAGAATATTATTAAATAAAAGTAATTGACACAAAGGTACAAAAGTAAGATTTTTCAATTTGTAAAGTTGGGGTGGCCTGCGACATCAAGTCTCAGAGCTACTCTAGACAGATTAACATCTTTGAGAGGGAGGGCATTCACATAACCAGTAATTCAGTTTACTGAACTTGAGGGACTTTTAATAAAAATGCTCAATTCTCAAAGCCACAAATTTAGTTATGTTAAACAATATGACACTGTCACGTGAAAGTGTAGCATTTATAATTCAGGTCTACGGGTATGGTTAAGTGAAATTATGCAAAACCCAAAAGGAAGGTTATGGGTTGTGGATAATTTAATTCTAAGAGAGACTTTGCCCCCCACCATCACCAAAAAAAAAAAAAAAAAAGACGGGTGAATAATTCAGTGCAGTCGACTTGGCCCTCCCTAACTCCCCCCTCTCTCTCTTTCACAGACTCGCATCATAACCACCAGGGCTACCATGAGTTGAAGGAGACTCCATCATGTAGATATGCCTAGAGCGTCGGCCACTGGACTGAGCCAACTGTGCGAGACTTCAGAGGCCCGCAGTGGCTGGCTCGGCCGACTCTCAAAGAGTAGATTACCCAAAAAGTGGGCCGACTCTGGGACCGATCCAGCCAGGATCTGGGCCACATCCTGGGGGGGTGGTTGTGGTGATGGTGGTGGTGGTGGTGGGGGGGTTTGGGGTGGGGTGGGAGTGATGGGGGTTGCGACCAGGTCTGTGCCAGGGTCCTTTCACTGATATCTGGGTTATGAACCAAATCACCTCATCGGGAGGGCAGACAGGGGTTTGCAGGAAATTGAAAATGTCTCCCCAAAAGCCTCCATTAGAATTAAATGTCTGAGTAATATTCAGCTATATCTTGAGACATACACCTGTACACTATATCATGTTTAGCCTGGATTTTTTTTTTAAATATAATTTTAGTTTCCTAATTATTGTGTATGTTTAATGTTTCCATGTTTTACTTTTCATGGGAAAGTACAGTGTTCTTTATGATAATTTCTATAGAGCGTGCAACTATAACTTGATTTTATTTATATATCTGTCAGAGTGAAAATAGTCATATAGCCCATTTTGCCTAATGCAGTGGCATATCTGTGCTCCAGTGCAGAGTGTGTAGGCTATGCAGTTAATAGAGACCCAGGATCAGATAAGAGAGCATTCCACTACAATGTTGAGATCTGCAGCCAATATTTGTTAGTTTATTCTGTCAAACATGTCTGAAATGATTATAAATGCAAGACCTCCTAGCATTTACTCTGTGTGACCTAACTCCTCTTGATGATGTGTGTAAGTTACTTGTGTGTTGTTGTGGCTCACCAATCAGTTGTTCCTCATAGGAAACAGCATGTGTGTGTTTTTTGTTGTTGTTTTGCCTTTCAATTTTGCCATTGTATAGTGCTCCATAGACACACTACACTATCCAGTGATCAGCCAAATAAAGAAATACCTTTACTACTTCCTATCTCAGTGTCATTTACTAGTGACTAGTCTGAAAGCCATGTATAGTGCTATGATGGATTATTGTGCATGGGGAGGGAGTGATCCATATCTGATTAATCAATTCAATCTGTGTTTAAAAAAAAGAAATAAAAAACATAAAACATGGAACACATTTTGTCCTGAGGGACTAAATGGTATAGGCAATTCAGTCAGCTTCATCATGGATGATTTCATGTTTAATGGTTTGAGAAGCTTCTATGGAAACTGCTATTTATAGAGCAAAACTGAAGACGCAGTGTTACAGGCACTAGTATAAACAGCCAGCCCTCTCTATGACACTGCCATACTACAAGTTGAAGCACGTATCCTGCTACCCGAACACCAGCACAATCAGAAAGTCAGGTGGCACTGTTGCACCATTTAGTGCTGCAGGCTACCACAGGTCAGTGGAGCCACTCACCCATGGCTGTTGTCAAAATCATTTAATCTTGTACAGGTTTCTTGTATAGAAATTAAATTGCATTAAATTTCATTTTCACAAACAGAACTAGCACAAACTGACTAATGACTGTTTTATAGTGTACATTTTGGGGGCTCGTCTTTAGGTGGCTGTTCGTAGTTTCTTTGTAACTAAAGACTCGTATCGACCATATTGCTGTAGTTGTCTTTCTTGTTTGCGCTTTACCATGTTTTTGTTTTTCCTTATATGTGTTACATAGTGTGTAAGAATGTATAGACCTACAGTACACACGCACACACACACACACACACACACACACACACACACACACACACACACACACAATACCCCCACAGACACACAACATGTGGGCGGTTAGTCTTTATAAGGTCTTGTACCATTAAATGTGTTGTGAACTGTTCTTGGTCTCTGTGTAGCCTATTTCTTATCCTGGCATTCCATCTGGAATTTAGTTGAAGACCTTTTGTAGTTGTTTTGAACATGAACGCTTCTGTAGAACACTAGAGTTTGTATCCTAGCAACCCAGAATGACAAATGACTATCAGCTCCCTGTCTGAGGATTGAAAAAGTAGTTCTGTGGTTAAAGGGCTGTCACTGACACAAGGGAAATAACATAAACGATGTACTGTTGACATCTGTTAGAGGCCGGCTCATACATTCACCGGAACAGTTTTGAGCCCTGACTGAAGAGAAATACAAATCAATGAAAAAGAGGGAGAAGTGTTAAACCTCTGCTGACTGAGGACTGTTGACAGGGGCTACAGGCGAATGAAATCCACCCTACTTCATCGAGCTCTGAAACAAGAGGGACTAAAGTTTACAGCCACAATAAACCAAACATTTAAAAGTAAATAGCACTGTGACACCATAGCTTCTCCCCCTTGTCCTCACTTTGAACTGGATGAACACTCCTATTTCTAATCTTGGCCATTGATGGGTGCAGTGAAGCATAACCGAATGGGAGAGCGTGGAAAACATGCTTTGCTGACAGACAGCACCTACAGGATGGAGGAATGGGTGGCTTAAACTTAAAGGAGCTACTTGCAGTTGTGATAGTGTGTTTTCTGAACTTAAAACCATAATGTGTTCTAAATGTGTAGTGAAACAGGAAGTTTAATCAAGAGTACTGCTGTCTCACTATGTTTTTTTTTTTGGTAACATTTTAGATTAGGGTACACATATTCACCATTAACTAGCAGCTTATTAACATGTGAAATAGTAACATACTAGCCATTTGTTAGCCATTACAAGTCACTTATTAATACTTTATTCTGCATTACGTTATTCTACTCATAATAGACCATAAACTAAGAATTTCTCCAATATAAACTCCTAATTACTGTTTATAAGTAAGTTAGTAAGTAGTAGTAGTAGTAAGTTAGTAAGTTAGCTGTAGTACATCAATTATAATTTTATTATGCTTTGGTTAATATGAGGCTTATAAGGCAGTAGTACAACAGAAACAGTTATTCTAATAACTGTTCCTGAGAATAACTGTTCCTGTTGTACTACCACCTTATAAGCCCCTTACTGAGCAAAGCATATTGAGATCATAATTCATGTACAACAACTAGTTTACTTACTATAAATAAGCAGTAATTAGGAGTTTGTATTGGAGAAATTCTAGTTAATGTTTTGCTATCGATAGAATAAGATAATGTAGAATAATGTATTAATAAGTGACTTGTAATGGCTAACAAATGGCTCGTATGTTATTAATCTGCATGGTAATAAGATGCTTGTTAATGGTGAGTATGTGTATGTGTAAAGTATTACCTTTATTCTTCCATTCCTTTGGAGGGCAAAATTATGTTTTTATGTTGCGTTTCATTTTAAAAATAAATAAATAAAAAATAAACACATACCTCCACCTAAGAGTGCAGTTAAATAGCCATTTTAGTCAGGATTTCAAATTGGAAATGTGGGCAATATCCATTTAGACCAAAATGGGGAGATGGGGACTTTGCTGTCACTTTGTAGTTCAGCTGAAGTTCATGTGGATGTTGGTGCCAATGTTACAGACAGACAATTTTTATTTTATGTACTTTCTGGATAAACACATGTACCTTTGTGCAAGTTCATACTTTCTACTGAAGCTAGCTCATGGTTCAGTTTATACAGATTAAAGTAAATATGGCCTATTCACATTTGCATTGCAAAATTTATTAATGTTTTCAACCATTCATCACTGCCTGTTGGGTCTGTTTGCCCCTGCGCTCCGCTATGTTGGCTGTGCACTGTGTGTCTGCAGTGTATAAGCATAAGTATATACTCTTTACGCCAATCATTCCTTCCTCCTTCCTTTGTGAACCTATGCCTTATATAACTCACCATGGGAGAAAAAAGGGCATGCAGAAAAAGACTGACAAGTTATAGGAGAAATCCGTTGTGAATCAATCTATAACCCTGTTGTCAAGTGCTGTCGGTAGGAAAAAGATAGACTTCATGGTCCATGTACTGTTGTCCAGTACACACCAACATGACACATTTCTATTCAGTACAAATCCATTCACTGTGAGAAAAACAAACAAAAAAAGAAACATTATCTGCTGTGATACATTAACCATGCTGTAGCCTTGGAGAATTAGCCTACTTGCTTGGTTGATTTCCTATGCGCTGTGGTTGATTTTCCCTCTTGACTGGTCATCTCTCAGCTTTAGGCAAGATTTAAAGATCTTGTGTGAGAATAATTTGTTACTTTGCAGTAATGAGCCACAATACTTTTTTCATTATCTTTTTACCCACATCAGTTGTCTTGTTGACAAGAGAACGCAAAACCTATTGGGCCAATTTCCTGATTGACACTTGGAGGAAAAGACACAGCACTGGTCAAAAGGAAAAAGCCGAAGTCATGGGCCGACTTCACAAAAAAAGAAATGTTTGCTGACACTGTCAGAGACAGCATTAGCTTGGTATTTGCTTATTACAGGGCATACAATGAAGTCTTATGGTCTGAAACATTTACTAAACCACTGCAGATCTTTGCACACTTCTTGCCATTCTAGTTTCACACTGCAATTCAAATCAGTTGAACTCTGGACCAGTCAATATTTCTTAACCTCCCCACTGGCCAAGCAAAGCCTATTCCTCTGCTTTTAAGGTTATATAAACACATCATCTAGACTGACATTGAAGAGGATGATTTCATAGACCTCATTGACCATCACAAAGCAAACTGAAGACATTAGTTGCATCAAGGCTGGAACTGCTGAGTGATTACATCATTGTATTTCTGCTTCATCCGTTTGATGGTTTTCAAGTGATTGCATTCCATTTAGCTTACCCCTGCCTCAGGCATTGCTACAGCATTACAGGAGTCTTTACCAAGCAAGTACTCCCTTTTTCAGGGAGACCTCCAACCTATAGCCAACTGACAGCTTCCTAGACTCTCCATGTGGAACTAAACTAGATGTGCTCCTCTTCCTCATCTCATGTTGAAGCAGATTTCCAGGGACATCATAGCTTACTGGTTGCCCATTTATCAATCCAGTTCCACCTCTATGGTACATGGGTTCCCACTAAAGTAATTCCAAGCAATCAGAAAATCACAAACCTGGAGCCTCCTCATGGAGTGGTGCAGTTTGTTTCTGTGTCTATCTAATTTTCTGTGCTTGTGACAGATGATCTCTGGCAAACATTACTGGTTTGCACATCTAATTTTCATAGGTCAGCAAATAACTATACCCTCATTGCTGTCTCTAGTAATAACAATACAACTACTGTCAACCAGACTATTTCAGGCTAGCGCTGAGTTCCCTGAGTTGCATTTCTCTTAAATTTAAATGATCTGATACACAAATCAAAAGCTTTGTGGTTTTTACACAGACTAATAATAATCAGGTGTGCCAGAAACAGGGCTAGATTCAGGCTGGAGAGTCCAGAGAGAGAGCGAGAGCGAGAGAGGTCCTGCTGTCAGTTATCACACTATTGCTGTGAGCTATGGAAGAGGCACCCTCTGATTTGATGCAACAACACACCTCTGGGCTCTGGATTGCCCATGTTTGTACAGAGATAGACTTATGAAAGAGGACTTCATTGTTGCATAGAAAACTCCAAGGACACTCAGAGAACACATGCCTCCATCAAGGCCATGTGCTCCTGTGCCCTTGCAATGCTCTCAAAAAAGGTGTAAAATAATTCATGGATTTACACTTTGATTTGAGTTCCAAAATGTAATATATTCTTCCTTGGCCCATGCTACACATTGACAGCGCATTTCAGGCAAACAAAAAAGCCAAGCATGAAAATAACCTACTTAGGTGAGGGGAAATGATTACTCAATGATTAAAACCATTTGTGTAGACCACACATCCTCAAAAACAAACAAACAAACAAAAAGTATTGGACCACTACTGAATCACTGTTTCAGTAGCAAGAAGGCGCTGTAATTTGATTGGCTGCTTTGCTCAAAAAGCACCATGTCTTTGCAATAATCGTGGATTTTACCTTTAGTTGATCATGCAATATATCGTACAGCAAGATGGGGAAGTCTTGGTCAGAGTGAATCATTTCTGTCAGTTAATCTTTGACCTGGTTTGCTTCCACTTCTCTTTTTCTCTCCCCAACAGAGAATGTTGCAAATTGAGACTTGCAAGCCCAGGCTTGAAGAGACACTCAACAGCTTCAAACCTTCTTCCAGGTCTGGCCAGGGAAGCCACTGCCTTAGTGTTTTACGCCACTCATTCCAGGAGCTGTACAACTGGCTCGCTCCCGTAATGGAGTGATGGGAGGGAAGCTGCAGATGTTTGCTCAGGCAGAGCGGAGGCAGCTGTGTGGGGTCCCCATGCCCCTGAGGATGTACGTCTCTTTCTGTCAGATCATCTAGCTTGCAGGATTCTGAGGAGTGAAATCAAACAACCTCACACTGTGCCACTGGTTCTAAGTTATTGTGTTATTTGAGAAGGAATGGTATTGTTCAGGTGAGAATGTCATAATGCTTTGGTAGGATGCTATAGTGTTTCTCTGATAGTAATGTTGTAGTGTTTCTCTGGTAAGAATGGCATAATGCTTTGGTAGGTATGCTATGGTGTTAATCTGACTGGAATGTCATAGTGTTGCACAAGTGGTAAAAATGTGTTAATGCTACAGTGTTATTTTGGTAGAAATGCCATAGTGATATTTTTGTATGGATCCTAAAGATCATTCAAGTTGGACTAATAGTGTCACAGCTGTTACCATAAGATTTCTTTTTAACATTCTGTGCTGTATGCTATCTTAAATATAGCAGAAGTAGATTGGGAATAAAATGGAGCATTGTTTTGTTTTTTAGCACTAAAATGGTCTATAGTGTTTCTAAGGTATGTGTTCCCCAAGAACAACAGATGTTAGCATTAAACCACTGTAGTACAACTGAAGTTCCAAATACCTAGCAGCCGAGTCTGACTATTCCCCAAAAATCACCATCATGGAACGATGAAAGTTTGAACATTACTGTGGACTATTGTTGTCCAAACTGCAAAGTTACCAGATGTTTCAGAAGCATTTGGAGAGTGTTTGATGGATTGGATGCATTTGCTGCAGAAAGCATGTCAGTATCCAATGTTGTCATATTAGTTAAATTAATATGAAATATTTAACAGTTAACAGTAATATTCACTGACACGACGGTTTTTCATATTTGTATAGACTTTAAATAACAGGAGCAATATTAATGAGTTCGTATTAAATACACAAATTGAGGATAGGAGGATTTTATCAAGAGAAGATTATGAATGGCAATGATGGGCAAACCATTTTTAAACTTCATATTTATCAGGAAATATAAGGCATATTTGGCAATAACATTATTTAGTGAGCATCTACATAACATCCTTGTTCAATGTTTATAAAAACATACTTTTCTTGATAGAGGCCTACATTTGCACTTGCATTGTAGAGTAGAGAGAATCGTTCAGTGGATTAAAGTGATGTGCATGCTTGTGTCTGCTCTAGGTTCAAATCCAGGTGGGAGTGTCTTAATGACAGCTTGTTTGTTTTTCAATTTGAAATCTTAATGAAATTATTATTAATGGTAGGATTGCTATGGTATAATTTGATGCTGTAGCGTTAACTTTAGCTGGAATATTGCAGCTGTCACATCCCTCTGATAACCATAACTGCATGACAGGGATTTTATCACTGATTGCATATGAATGTGACAAGTATTTTGTGTTGTTATTGCATTGTCTTTAACTAATGTGTGATTGCACGCCCTATGTACAATGGGAAGTCAGGCTTTTGTTATTATAAATGACTCACATGCCACAAACATCCCGCAAGCTCTCCACTGGCAGCGACTTCCTCTCCCATGGCACAGCTACGGGTCAGAGGCCGATTGCTACAGGGACCCCCTCTTGTAGCTCTGGCGTTTCACAAACAGGAGGCAAGGCATTTGTTTCATCTTTGGCCCACAATCACTGCATGCCCACAGTCACTGAACTCATGTTTCATGCTGTTCGCTATGTTCAGTGAGAGCCAATCTACTGAACTTGCACTGATGTACTCAGTGATCTGCCCACAGACTCTCAGCACTTCATCAGTTTGAGGTGCCCCCAGGCATGCAGGCAGTCTCAGAGACTCGCTCATGTCTGATATAGATATCACATACAAGCACCTCTCTCTGCTGATGTCAATCTCGGCTCAGTGTCCCCGTTTATCAGATGTAACAATCAGAGGAATTGTAAGAAAAACATATGATGAGTATCATTAAAGTACACATAAGTTCTGTTTAAATTCCACCTGACTACATTCTGTATTTTGATGGGGATAAGATCTCTATCTTAATGAACGTGGGAATAGTGTTTTAAAGATACAAATCTAGTGAAACTAAAGCAGTCTTCAAAAATAAGACTCTGAAATGTGATATTATTATTATACAGAACTAGCACAGCAAGTCATGGCAAAGATTGGACTTTCAAACAAAAAAGATCACTTATTTAGCACCCACACTATAAATCCGAGCACAGATGCCAAGATTGGATGTCTGCTTGTTGCACCATGAATGGCTCTTCTTCTATTTGAAGATGGTTAGAGCCAGCATAGTTTCTTCTTTTATTCTTTTGCAGAACTTTAAAAAAAAATCATGATATATGCGTTCTGCATAAAGACTGCAGTCTAAAAAAGTAAACGCTATTCATGCTTAGCCGGCGGTGTTCCCAGACCTATTCACTATGCTTAACTTACAATCCTCTCTGTCCCCTGACAACAAAAGACCTTGCTGAGCATCTCAAGGCACCTGAAGGCATGCATGTTGATTTACACTTGCACATACTGCACCTATTGAAGTGTTTTCTCAAAGCACTTGTATCCTGTGCTGTTCCTTTCTCACACAGGCGGAAGCCTCGGAACTGGAGCTGTAAATCAGGCTCAACTAAAGCTCTAATAGAGACTTTGAGGTCAATTAAATATATTGGTTTAAATGGCCATAGGCTGTGATAAAAAGCGCCAAAGTAAACATGATGCAGCTGTGGAAGTTCCCAAACTTCCCAACTAAACGAGACATGGTAATAATGATCAATTTGGGATGGGGTACTGGGCAGATTTACTGGGCAGCAAGTAATCAACTACAAGCAAGTGATGTGGATTTAACAACTGCTGTCGGTCTTTTACAATCTCTGCACTGTTGTGGCGGCACTATACGAGACTAGTTTGTAGAGCTAGTGCAACACATGAAAAATTGAAGATAAGTTTGATAACGGTGTTCTGTGATTAAAGTCACAACATTTTATATGATTGTTGACAGACTCACTTCCTGCCCATCAAAACAGATGCTTACACAGATGTTTGTGAACTCCTTGGCATTTTATTAGAGAGGAACTGCCATGATCATGACGTGTGAAAGAGCTGCAAAGCTGAGCTCCACTTATCCGAATGCTTTTGTCACATCCTTAAATGCGCAAATGAACTCACAGTTCACTCATTTTCTATGGAGTGAGACTTCTCATGCACAGTTGCTCCTGGGTACTGAGACTGATGAACTTGAGAGTGAAAGGCAAACATTTCAAAATGGTTGATGTTACCTTTCTTAAACTGTAAGGGTGAGAGGTCATTTTCCATTTTCAAATAATTTAAAATTCAAATGCTGACCACAATGCCACAGAAGTGGCTCTCCTCACTTTTCCTCCTGGCTGTGGAACGTGAACTTAAATGAACCTGATTTTGAGGATAGTGCACCAGTTTACATGTTTAGAGTTTGCCAACATAGAGTGAAGAAAGAAGGTCATGAAAGGTCTGTGTGCTTAAAGAAAAGAAAAAGAGCTAACACTAGCTACACTAGTTACAGAATAAAAAGTCAATCTAGTTAAATATTCTCTTTCAATGGATGCACATTATGGATTTTTTATTTACGCCATAAAAGTAATAATAATAGAAAATACTGAGTCTGACATGGATAACAGTGATAGCCAATAATATCACTTATTTGTGTAAAAAAAGAATCTCTGCTTAGATGTTTTGTCTCCTACGATGGTTTGTATGTTCAAGGTCATCTTCTTTATTTCACTGTTGCAATTAGTTAATTAGTGCTAGACTATGTACTAAAACAGTTTAAGTCACTGTGGCAATTTTCTATACACAACACAACTAAAAATGTTATGTATTTCAAACTTATCACATCCCCCTTAATGATATGTTTATAACATGCTTTAGGTTTATTAACAGTGGTAATAAAAGAGTAATAAAGTTACAGAGTTTCTGTGTCTATAAACCTGCACTCAAGGTGAGTTTAATGTGCCACCATGTGTGATATGTCCCTCACATCCCTGAATGGCTTACATGGATGAAATAAGTTGTGTTTTGCTTTGGGATGTTGTACTCTCTGCTGCTAGTTTGCCATTAATTTGATTTATTGCTATTCTATACATACAAAATGTATGTTTTATTTATTCAGTTGTCTTTTTTAAATTGTTGTAACCTAGTGTGTGTGTGTGTGTGTGTGTGTGTGTGTGTGTGTGTGTTGTAAAATAAACCTGCTTTACTACCAATCATGACACATAGTGTATGTAAATCCTCAGCTTTATAAATGTCCTCCTCAAATGCCTCAGCACATAAAGCTCTCAGGGACATCATCATCAATGTCACTGTAGCATGCCTACAGCCATAGCTGATGCAGCAAATCTATTTATAACACCCCCTGCCTCCCCTTCCCCATCTTAGCCCCTAAATACCCCCAGGGAAAACAAAACCATTCTGCAAAAATAATCTCAAACGTTCCCTCCTAGGAGCCAGGCTGCCTTCATAATGCTGTTTCAAAGGGTCAGACCAAATACCCTTTGTTAAGATATTTTTCCCCTTTCAGACAGTTTAACTGTGTTCCTTTGCTTTTTATCTTGGCTTCACTTTCAGGTATTATTGTGTGTGAAAGACCCGGAGAGGGTTAAGACTGTGTGTTGATGCTAGCAGATTTGCTCTAGCTGAGCAGATTTAGCCCCCATTTCTCTGCTTATCTGCAGGTCTGGTCTAACAGGAGCAGTCATGCAGGTAATCCACATGCCAAAGGATACAAGATACATCTTATTTGGCAGTGAGGAATCACACGTCTTGAAATAAAGTTATCTGCTCACTCTATATGAGCTGGATGCTTTGGAAACATCTTGTGTTGGCTAAGAAATAAACAAGAGAGAAGAGCACTGACTGAGGTCAGACTGTTAGAGTGTACATTGCACATTGGCGTTTTAATGGTGCCAGAGACAGTGTGCCAGAAACAAGTCCATTTCTTCTAACTTCTTCATATTTGTAAGTGGTTTAATCCAAATAAATTATTTATGCCTGAAGTAATACTTTAGATTATGACCCGAAAAGTACTGGGTAAGGAGTAGGTAAGAACGACATAACAAAGGGTAACAAGGATAGACTTGTGTGTGTAATGTTTGCGTAATTACAAAGTATGAATCAGGCAAGTTGTGAGGATGACGCGGAGAGAATGCTGTGATGCCTAGACTACTGCTGATGAGATTTAGTACATCTGAAATTGTGGAAATAGCTCACCTATCTAATGGTGCAGCTTTTTATTGATTCATCAAAAATGTGTTAAACAAACGTAACCTAGACAGGGCGTAATGGGCTATTGCAGTTAACCCACGGGTAATTCCAGACAGATTAAGCAGATAGCGTTCATCGTTGGTGTTATTCAAGCCTACTTATGCAGTACGCTATAATTTATCCCTTGATGTATTTTGTTACGTTGTTCTGGCCTAGTTGTTCATAGGTCGTAATCTACACCTGTTATATGTGTGAATTTTGCCTTCAGATTTAGCTGGGAAAGAGTTCAACACAAGTACAATATGGACTGAAGGTTTAATGCATGAATGACTCTTCAGCTGTTAATTCCTGGTGGCTTTTGCAAGAATCTGCTTAGTTTGACAGCTGCATTATTGATGTATTTGTCTTAGTAAATTGCCTGTGAATTTCTCAGTGTGTTTAAACTTTGTCTGTGTATTGATTTTTGATTGATCAATTTTAGGTAAAGAAAACACAATGTAGCACAATGTAGGCCTATTATCCAAAAGTAAGTGCAGTCATGTCATGACTACTAGTTCATGACCTAATGAATATTGTCACTTGGTGCTGAATCAGTATCCTTTACTCTAGCCTCAAGTAAAATATAATTACGGCCTATTCCCTGAGATCATTACAAAGCACTGACATGACAAAGAAGACAGCATTATTGAATAAGTCTTTGCATTTAAAAAGCCTCGTCATGCCTTGTCGTTTTGATTATCTACCAACAACTCTACAATTTGACATGTACACAGTAAATGACTACAGATGAATCAGATATGATTGATGCATTCTGAAGAAATGTTAAAGTAATGACATGATGACTTGAGCCTTTTTGTGTCAGGTCCCACAGCACCTCCGATCTAAACTTTGCAGTAGCTCAATGTAGAAGGATGGGTACAGACAGACAGTGACCCTAGAGGGGGGTGCCAAGATGAATTTACGTCCCAGAGTCATCCCTAGGTCCAGCCCTGGGGCAACTTTTGGTTTAGGTCACATGACCAATGAGATTACGCACACTTGAACCACCTCAGGTCATTTCAAGGACCTGGGATGTAGAACTCCCATGTGCCCTGAAATCAGACTGGCACTACTGTAAACATGAGCTGTTATTTTGTCTTTGCTTAAACTAAGCAGCAACACAAGAGTGCAGTGTAGACATGACTTGACATTATTTCATATAACATTTGTGTCATAAAGGTTGAGCATAAAATTCATGTTAATAAAAAAGAAATGCAAACAATGAATACTTTTATCTGCAATCTGGACACAGATTATAATACAGCTTTTCTTGGGTGACAACGACATGGCTACAAAAATCCTGAAGAGAGCAAAACAACAACTCCTCCCCCTTGGGGAAAAAAAAGAAAAAAAAAAAAAGAAGAAAGAAAGAAAGAAAGAAAAGAAACATGGCCGGCTCCCTTTTCATCACCCAGGCTGGTGTCGCCAGCCACATGTGACAGGAGCAGAGAGTAAAAAGGCATGTCAGGGCACCAAACAGACCACTGCTTGTTTGCCACTGACAGCCAACGCGCCAAGCCAATGGGAGCAGTCTGAGGGCAGAGCAAGCCTCCACACAACAAGAGGACCCTTACAGCGACTATGGGAGGAGGAATCAGTGGAAACTCCTGGCTGCTGCTACAACCCATCCTGGATGTGCATGTATTTTACTATCCAAAGGGAGGACTGCTCTTTAGGAATCTGGCTTAACACATAAGTCATACCAAAGTGGTAGAAACAGCTAGCAGTGCATATATTGTCTGATTATACAGTTTTGTTTTATTTTGTGACTCTTAAATAAATAAATCCTTCAGCAAGAGGAGGAAGAAGCAGCAAACAAAAGCAAACAAAAAGAAACCCTCCAGCACATATTGAAGAATGTACAGGACTGTCTGCCTCCTCCTCTTGACATGGGTGGTTGCAATGCTCATCTTTCCAGGTAGGCTAATGTTTTGCTCCCTTCTTTGCATGAGAATGTTGACTGGGTTTGGGTGGAAGGACACAGGTTTCCATAAATGAACAGGCCTCCAAACTCTACTGAAGAAGAAAATCATCTGTGGTAAAGATGTCTCTTTGTCCTTGTGTTGCCTGTTTGGTCTGATATTATGGAAAAGTTAGGTCTGTGTAATGATTCAGGGTTGAGGAAATGACTAAGTTGACTAGAACACCCCAAAATAATGTTAAGTATCGGTAGTTGTTTGATATTATGACTTAGAAGTCATCTGGTTAGTGTGGAATCATGTGTAAAACTCATTTAAGCAAGTCCAGCAAGTCTTCTCAATTTATCTTCATTACGAGATTAATTGAGATGTTGGAAATTATTCCATAAGTTCACCTTTTATTGCAAATGAAAGGTTATTCATTGATCTTAAATAAAGATCCAATTCTAAAGTTGGAGAGAAAGTCTGAACAATTACACAATGTACCCTTGTAACATTCTGCGACATGACTGAGTAAGACTGCATGCAATTACACAATGACCCCAGAAGGACCCACACAGGCCATGACATTGCCGAATGCAAAATTTTTTTTTTGGGCGATGACATCAGTGTGCTGCAGACTGAACTAAAAAAAAAAAAGTTTGTTTTTCAACCAATCATAGCACTCCTCTGTAAGGAGTCTCTGACAACACACCCAGGAGACACAAAACACTAAATGAAAACTGACAGTCCTGGACCAGCTGCATCTTCTGATTGGGTGTAAAAATGACCTTGCTTGTCAGACACACACACACAGACACACACGCATGCACACACATGCACAGAGAATCAGCGCACAGGGGCATTCATTTGGGTTTGCATTTAGGACCCCTGTCCATGAGACAGTATTTAGAGAACATAACAAAACAGTTTTGAGTTAAGTGCACCATTCTCATGCCACACAGTAGGTATGACGTTCTCTACGTCATATTCACAAAGTCAACCAATGTGACTGTGGTGAATTCTATAATGGAATGTGCTTTCCATGGACGCATTAAGACAAATGGGTATCTGGGGAGAATATGGTCATGTCTGTGGCTTGCAAACTACTTGTGTTAGCACTTATGTATTAGGAATTAGGAAGTTGATTAATGAATATCACAGGATAGGAGACAATTAAGTGTGTGTGTGTGTGTGTGTGTGCGTGTGTGTGTGTGTTTGCAAGAACATGCAATCAGACATTTATTTGTGGATATGTTATTATTCTGAAAAGGTACTAAGTTATGAGTTATATTTATGTATTATGGGGATGCAGGTCAAGCATCTAATCAGTGCCTTGCAAATGAAAAAAAAAAAGAAAAATGCAGATTAACTTGGAACTTGTCTGTACTTTATCCATCAATTTAATGTGATAAATTTTAATAAGTCTATAAAATAGCCTCCATGATTTGCTACCAGAGCATATATTTGCCTGAAATGTTGTCTTGCAATTTATTGCTCTTCAGTCTCAGTTTGCTCTTGTGGCTTTGACAGCTAAAACTACTCTGTTCATTTCCCTGTTCACTAAACAGTAAGATAGAATACCAAACCACTTGTTAAAGATACTAGACTACCACCTATTTTTGAATAAAAACCTCCAAAAATTACTTAGAAATAGCAGCTGAATGCAAAGAATCAGCTGTATTGATGTGTCAAAAATGGCTACACTCCGTGTTGCAAACCAACTTGCAGCAGGCTGGCTCTAGTAGAACATGGTATTCTGTTATGTGTAACCCCTGTATGAAAAAAACAAAACTGAAAGACAAACTGAAAGACTGTTGACTCAGAGTCTATACAACAGAACTCTGTCATTCCTTTATCAGTCTTCAACTGACTATTGTGTTGTCATGCACAGCTACTGTAGTTATTGGTTTTTGTTTTAAAAGCTGAACTTGCCATGACAATGAAAGTCATACCTGTTCATCTTTGCACTGTGTGAGTGTACATGTTATCATCAGGGTGCTGCCAGGGGTGGGTGGGGGTGGTGTGGGGTTACTGAAAGGGGGACCCAGAGTAATATTTTATATTTAAAATATATTTAAAATTATAGTCAATGTTTGAGAGGCCCCAAAATTATTTCCTGTCATAGGGCCTAAAATGTCTGGTGGTGCCCCGTTATCAGTGATAACAGAGCTGTCTCTGTAGAGCCTGGATAGTCATGTGTGTCTGGAGCTCAAACAAGTAAAGGAAGCTATTACACCACCTGGATATCCTGCACCCTTGTCTGCTGTGTTGTTCCTTACAGAGGGTCACAATAGTTATTCGCTTACAGACTGAAACAAGTGAGATGATGTGGCATGTGGCATCAGGGTCCTGCTTTATTTTTGAGCCAGATTGGGCCCAGTTATGGTGCAGATATGGTCAAAGCTAAACTGATCCCATGGTCCCATCTGGACAAGTTGATGGAGGTGCTGGTGCTTTGTTCTGTGAGACACCATCAAGTGCTGCAGCAAGGTGTGAAATGCACATGTGACAGCTTTTGAAGTGTGTGTGTGTGTGTGTGTGTGTGTGTGTGTGTGTGTGTGTGTAGTGTGATGTGGGAAGCCTGACAGTCAGAGGTTGATGATAACCTGTGCACCATAAAAACCCTCTACCAATATGAGTCATGGCTTCTATTTTTTCTCTCTTAGTTGAAAATCTGAAATACACAACACAAGACATGCCAGTGCACCCACTACCATTTGCTCGCTACCAAAGACACTGTGTGCAACAGTTACTACCAAAAACACTACCAAAGACACTGTTAGTGCAACAGTCTCACTAACTCAAACTGTCATTCAGGTTCACTAATTAAAAAAAACATATCGCAACTGAACAGTGCTCTGTTGCAATAGCCTGTTGGACAAAACTCTTTCACTTTGTGCAAAGGCACTCTCAGTAGGCATAAGTTTACTCAGTGGGTGGGTGGGTGGTTTACACGGTGGGCGGTTGCTAAAATTCCTGGTTGCGGAATCCAAAGTCTTCTGAGTGTAACCTGACATAGTACTGTAGCAAAATGCAGTACTGAGCGGAGGTTCTATGGCAGCATTAGCCTGCTGCCTAGCTCTGTTGTACAACATTAACTCTTGTATAATGTGAAACATTGAGGAATGTACCTGCCATATCTTACACATCTGCACTGTCAGAAATATTCTTGACTAAGCATGCACCAAAAAGTATGAACCAGCTCCAGAGAGATTGCTTACATGCTCAAGTGAACATAGCCATTAAAACTGAGTGATTTCCTATTATTCATTCAGTGAGCTATACCTCCAATGCAGACCATGATGGCCCATATGGTGACCTTCACATGGTTGCCCAGTGCTGTCCTTGGGGCTTCCCAGGCCTCTGAATCTGAACCCGGAACAGATGGTGGCACCAGCGCTTGACATATTGAATCTGATGGTGACATGAAGGCTTATGTGGCATTATCAGGGTGAAACACACTGGGATGCTGCACGTTAACCTCCAAAGCCAGTGGTTTCATTGCCTGACTCCTGTGGTCTTTTATCAGTTCAGAAAACATTTGCGGTTGAAGATATATTATCTAGTGGCTGTGACTGGTGTCACAAAAAATATATTTTTTGGGGGATATGTGTCTTTTCTACAGTCCCTGACTGATGATGCTCAACTTCAGTATTGGTTCAAGGATTTATGGAATGATTTATGTCCAGAACTACAATTCTCCTACTCCTCCTCCTCATCATCATCATTATTATAATTATCACTGTCAGCATCATCATCATCATCATCATCAATATCATTGCTCTCAGTGTTTGATTTAGTGCTCTACAACATGATGCAGCACTATGCATGATGCAGCAGTCTTTTAAATGTAATAACAAGTGACCACACATGCACCTTTCCCTCATGACCTTTGTGTTTTAGTACTGCTTACAATGACTCATGATTATTATCATTTCAGTAGTTTAATGAAGAGAAGGTTTTAGAGGG
Organism: Tenualosa ilisha; assembly: GCA_015244755.2. Taxonomy (NCBI): domain Eukaryota; kingdom Metazoa; phylum Chordata; class Actinopteri; order Clupeiformes; family Clupeidae; genus Tenualosa; species Tenualosa ilisha. The sequence goes on from PYXC01002064.1 coordinate 1,414,776, forward strand.
CAGCCTAAAAATACCTCTCCCTTGACAAACCACCAGAGACTTATGACTGGGGGTGAGGATGACTAACATAACAAAGGGCCGCACAGCACAGTACAGCTCACCAGGCACAGACCTTGGCTGGCCATGGTTATATAATTGTGAATGTGTGCTCATCCATGTTTGCCCCATGGCTTTGCCATGTGAACTCTTTTTTGGGACAGTGCAGAGTGTCGTCTCTGAAACTGAGGTAATCTGTGGAGTTTCCTTGTGCTGATGCTAACAGTGACTAGGAAACACAACCCGAACAAATGGAGGATGTATTGAATCACTTGTAACAACAACCTTAAGCATTTTAAAATTATTCATTAAGGTTATAAAAGAACTTCTTTTCATTCATTAGGGATTAATTTTAGGGGTTTTCTAATAGTGAAATAACTTCTCATGACCCACTAGCCGTCTGTTCCATAAATACACTGTAGAACAACAACAATGACAACAACACAGTATTTGTACACAGCCCTGGCTTTTCTACTGAGAATTAAAAAAAACACCTCCCACCAATCCAAGGTAATCAATGACTATGGTTACATGCACAGCGAATTTGGAATAAAGTCGGAATAAGTTGGAATAAAGTGTGTGGAAGAGTAGTGTGCTACAGGAATATTCTCATTTACATATCAGCTGCTATATTCCGGTTAGGTCACTAACGTAGCCTGCCAAGTTGCTTTGTATTGGATGCGTCATTCCAATTGCAAATGCCCACATGAGAAAAAACGTTCCGGAAAGGAGCATTTCTGTTTAGGTTTACATGACTTCATTCCGTTAATTCAGGCATAAACCAGGGGGTTATTCGGGTTTATATATATAGCCAAATTCGGAAGATGACAATTGGAATGACGAATTTACATGACTTGCGTGCAAACTAAATATTGCTAATATTCCATTTAAAACAGGAATATTTCCTACATGTAACTGACATATGGAATGAGATTTTACAGTGGAGGTGGGGGTTTGAGTTCTGTCTCTGGTGTTTTGATTTGGTGTTGAGTACCAGTACCAACACATTACCTCATCCAGAATCAGTTAGAGCATTTTAAGGTAACATTTCACAAGACATTTCTGAAAATGCACGTTGGCCTTTGGCATTCACTACTGCTTATGGTTTTTTTAAGGTGATGCAGAGCATGCCTTTTACTCACAATCTCCCACATGGTATATTTCAAGGTAGGTGACCAATTAGCTTCAGTATAGTATAGCATTCAGCAAAACAGAAAACATGGTTGAAATAGGAAAAAGGGTAGATGACTAACTTCATTAGGTGTCTTCAGGTAGATGATGCATTAAATAATAGACCTTACCCCAAGTCCTATAAAAAACACTAATGATTGGTAAAACTTTAGATTAGCATACTTATATTCACTATTAACTAGCTGCTTATTAACATGGATATTATTAACACTAGCTATTTGTTAGTCGTTACAAATCACTTTATTCACCTTATTTATTTATTTATTACTTATTTATTATTTATTTATTCACTGCATGACCTCATTCTCCCCATAGTAGACCATTAACTAAGAATTTCAGCAGTATTACCTCCCTATGTTTATTCATAGTAAGTAAGTTAGTGGTTGTGTACGAATTATGATCTCAATATGCTTTGTTTAGAAAGGGGCTTATAAGGTGATAGTACAACAGGAATAGTTATTCTCAGGAACAATTATTTTCAATCAAATGGATGTAATTAGGACTTTTGTACTTGAGTTTTGTCCCTATGATTAGTCCACCTTTTATAAATATTACTGGAGTAATAACTTGTACAATAACTTGTCCTGTTCTTTTACCATCTTATAGGCCCCATACTAACCAAAGAATAGAAAAGTATAGAAATAAGTTAATGCAGAATAAACTATTAATAAGTGATTTATAATAACTAACAAATGGCTAGTTTGCTATAGTTTTGCATATTAATAAGCAGCTAGTCAATAGCAAATATGTGTGTGCTAATATAATGTGTTACTGAATGATTTCACATAGGCTAATAAAAAATGAACTGTCCTCTAGCAGACTTTTTGTATTTAATCATGACTCTCTTTGAGCTGTGTAATCCTTCAGTTGGCCTTATTCCGCAAGAGAAAAAGCTGCCACGCTTGTCAAATGTGACAAAATCCACTGCTCATGCTTTTTGACTATTTATGTCAGTCAGATCCATGTCTTTTGAAAAATGGAGAACAGTCTGAAGGGAGAATCAGTCTGCCCTTTTGCTCAGCATACACAAAGTGGTTTAAATTTGCGGAATGATTTTTAGTTGAAAGTATGGCCTTTTTTAATTGATTTCATAGCACTAATGTTTATTCATTTGGTGAGCATAAGCAAGGGCTTGGACCAGTCCCTGTCAGCATCAGTGTCATGTCTTGTTCCTGTTGAAGCTTCAGCCTTCTATCTTGGTCCTAAAAGTCATGCAGACTGCTGAGTGGGCCCCTTGGGCTAAAGGGACAGTGGTCAGCTGAGTGCATGTCACCCACAGAGAAGAAGGTATCGCTAAGCACAGCTCCTCTGTCCATTAAATTAGATTGCTGTCCACAACATCTTGCGGCATGTCCATTAGAATGGTCAGTGGAAAAGATAATAATGTGTTTAGTTTAATTTAATTTAACATGTGAGTGAGCTCAAAGAGAGTTAACCCTTTGGAAGGCTGGCAGGGCCAAATCTTGTGTCCACTCTCTGTGGTGCTAAATCAATAAGAAGCAAAGATTCCCCCTGAATTGGTGCACCACACCACTGCAGGTTAACCCTAAATAAAGATGTGACCCATATACAGCTGGGTGGACTATGGACAGATAAACTGCCTTCCAAGAGCAGAACATGCAACATCAGATGTCAAGTATGAAGCAGCAACCCACCAATTGCCAACCTAACTCCATGGACCACCACATCACATCCTCCATTAGACTACAGGGGAAAATATAAATGGCTAAAGATTCACAAGCAGACCAGTTTCCACAAGCAGGTACAACATAAAAAAAAATAGACTAAGAGACAAAGTGCTTTCAGATGCCAACAAAGTCCCCTTTGCAAGCTTTAAGTGCTACGAAAAGGGCATGCCTTTGAGTAATTCAGCTACGTAAAACAAGGTGTTGTGTTCAGTTAAAAGATGTCTTACTTTTACATCATGATGTAGAGGCGCACTGACAGAGATGAACTGGAATTAGCAGCGCCGCAGTGGCTGTAGCCCATCTGATAGCTGCACAAGGTTGGCGCAGACCCCGAGACAAACGCATTACTCACAGCGTGATGTCAGCCTCTGCCATGCTCATGGAGGATAGCTTGTGCCAGAGGTAGACCTCCACTGTGGTTGGAAACGAACACAGGATCTCATATATCTAACCAAATTTAAAATTGATGGGTATAGAATGAATGGAAAAACCAGCTATTGTGTCTCAAATGAAAGGCAACTGGGATCCACGTTTGGCACAGATCTGGCTTTGATCTGGCCCTGATTCACTAGATCAGGATTAGGTCTTGTTCAGAGCAGGCTGCCACCTGGACTGGTATTGTCCATGATCACCTGGCAAAGCAATGTGTGTTTGTGTGTGAGAGCATGTATTTTGAGTCTCAGTTACAGCTACAGCCGTGTTGCTGGCACCACTTAAAAGGGGCAGGACACCACAGTCCCTCTGCTGATGTAATGGTACAAACAACAACTTCAAAAAAACAAAAAGTGACTATTTTTAGTTCTTTTATTGTAAATGTGCCTCTTTGGTGATGGATTTCAACAAAACACACACACACACACACACACACACACACATTTATATAAGGTGTGTAGGAGCAGGGTATTGGAATTCAATGCCATCACAATGATTAAGTGGCTGCAGCGCATGAATTCACTCTGCACCACTGACTCCTAAGACCCAATTACATCCTTGAGATAAACAGCACAGCAGAGATCATTCTAATAGGCCTCAAGTTTGGCCCAGGTCTGTCTCTGACACGCATTGCCTCACACATAAACTTTTTGGGGTGCTTTCTGGAGATCTAGAGAGATCAGAGGTAGTTGGCTGTGTGTGTGTGTGTGTGTGTGTGTGTGTGTGTGTGTGTGTGTGTGTGCAGAGCAGATGTGTGATCTTTATTCATCTTTGATGTATAATAATCCTACATGAACTAAACCTTTTTGATGTTGGTTGACCACTTAGGTGTTCAGAGTACATAATGTGCCTGAGGAGTATTTCTAGTTTTATTGGCACACTTAAAAATTGTATGTGACAGGATGCAATTAGAGACATTAGCAAGGCTACACGTATTTAAATGTTAGATGCTACTTGGCAGAACGTGATAGACTAGATTTACAGGGAATATTCTTCTTCTAACCAGAATAATGTCAATATTCGGGTTGTGTGTGAGTCATGTAAACTTCTCATTGTTGTCTCGAATGTTATGTTCCAGTTTCCGAAAACCTGAATACCAATCCCCCCCCCCGGCATATTGACTGGAATTGAAAAATGCTCCTTACCAGAACAACTTTTCACAAGTTCATGGCGCATGTTCAAATGGCATGAAGCAGCCAATAATCAATAAAGCTATGTAGGCTTTGTCAGCAACCTAACTGGAATATAGCGATTGATTGTAAATATCAATCAGTAGCACACTACTCTTCTACACATGTTAACAGATTATTTGGGATCTTGCTTTAACAATATTGACCTTATTCCAAATTTGCTCTGCATGTAAACATAGTCATATATTCTGAAAGAATGGTTTATCATTCAAGGCACGACCAGACCTACGCTCCTGTCTGCATGGAGACACTAGCCTGTTGTGAAGTCTTCAGAAAGATTACAAGCAAAAGCAGTGTCTTGGTTACCAAAAAAGCTCCTTGCATCTCTTAAGTAAAGGACTCAAAGGAATTCCAAACAAAACCTCTCCCTTGCTGCCGTTTGTGTCTTGGGATGAGAAAGGGAAAGAGAAAGAGAGGGTGTGCTTTGGTGGGACTCGAGTCGGTTGATTGGTGGCAGGTGCATTAATCAAGCCAGCTGTACCTCATCTCGTCTGATTTGATAAGCTTCATGCTTCAGCCCTCGAGACCTAAAACATGTTTCTTTTTTTTCCTTGTTGTTGTTGTTCTCACATCTGTATTGTGCCTTTGGCTGTGGGCTTTTCAAACAACCCATCAACAGTGTAGCTCTTCGTGCTAAAGAGGTTTTAGTAGAATTAGGCTAGTAGATTTATAACTCCTAAAAGTGGTGTGTCTGCAAGAGTTTGCTATTAGGTTTATAAGAGCTGGACTTCATTAATTTGCAACAAGCTTTTTTGTCTTGTTTGACAATGATGCCTGGTTCTGCACAGTCAAGAACAGTGCTGGTGGCAGTCTCGGTGGTAGGTTAATTTGTTGGGGTGACTGTTGGATGGATGTGAAGACACAAGGGGTGTCTTGGCCCCTCTGCACACATTATCTATCTGGAGGAAACCTCAAGGGAAGCCTGGAGCCAAGCTGATGTGGTCCTTCTTCATATATCACTTTGAGACACAAAGATTTTAGTTGCGGTGAAGTTTTTTTTTTTTTTTTTAAAGATTATGGACATTTTTTTGCATAGATTTCCTCTCAATTCAGGGGTTGTCATACACTAAGAAATCATGATGGAAGGATCTCTGTGACAAAATAAAATGTTTATACATCAAAGTTAATTTAGATTATTGTAGATATTCATATATTTTTCAGCTAAGTATTGTTTCAGGTGGTTTCAGACTTGGTTCCAGCTTTGGTGTAACTTAGTATAACAGAGACAGAGCATAACATGTTTAATATGCTTGACAGAAATCACCAGTAGCAGTTAATGATCCAGAGCTTGCTCTACACCTATGGGATTGGCATGGAGAGGTCAGTCTCTTTATATTTACAGAATTAGTGGACACAGCCTCAACCAGCCTTTACAAGAATGCTTGTTGATGATTATTTATCTCAGTAATTAATACCAAAATGAAGAATGGGAGTTGGATTTTGTACTAATAATGATATTCATATACAGCACTCTTCTTTCAGTGGCAAACTTGCACATCTGTGCATGTAATTAGCTTGTTTGGTTTTTTTAGACTGGGAAATATGGTATTGTGTGGTGTGTTTTTTCCTCATTCTTTCATTTAGCATGGTAATTACTGTAGTCTTTGATATGATACCCAGATAATTGCAGCAGCGTATCATCATGTTAATTTACCTAAAACAAATTAGAGATAAAGTAATGAGATTATTATGTAATTAGTTATAATGGCCAAGGAAGGCCTTGGATCAGTGCTGTTTAACCACCTGAAACTGCATCTCTATGTTTACAAAAAGGATGGTCTGGCTCTCCATATCTTTTTTTTGTACACTGTATGCACTGTGTTTATATTTTATAGTCAGTGTGTGTGTGTGTGTGTGTGTGAGAGAGAGAGAGAGAGAGAGAAAGAGAGAATATTAGAATTTGAGGAAAAGCATTTTCCTTTGTATCAAAGCATATACATTGTTACCTGGCATGGTAAATGTGAGAGTTTTAATTGGTTGATCTAATTATCAATCACTATATTATGCAGAGCTGCAACACCTTGCCAACAGAGAAGACACACTTAGATCCAGACTTTTACATGATGAAGCCCTTTAAAAATATTTGGGAAATTTCTTGGTGTTCTACTAGCAAGCCAGGCACCACCATGTACCTCAGCCCAATATTGTATTTCGCTACAGTGCTGTCAGGGTATTCTCCTAAAGCTTCCCTTTCCCCAACTACACTTTGTAGCAACCAGTCAGCAAAGAGAAATTCAAGTCAGAACCAGTTTTAAGTTTAAACAAAGTGCCCACCCATTGTGAAGTACACGTATGCCAATTGAGAGTGTCCAGACTCTTCACACAAAGTGAAGCGAAATGAAAGAGCGTTGTCCACCAGGCAAACTATGCAAAAAAATCTCTGTCTTTGCATCAGGTTACAATGCTCTCAGACATTGTCACATAAACAGCGGTCCAAATAATAATGTATTCACTCACTATCAAAATCATGCAGTGTCATTTGTTTTGGAATGACCTCCAAACCGTCTCAGCTTACTTTTGTGACTGGTTAAGCCTAGTTGTCAGCTATCTGTTCTTTCACTTTAACGGCCTTATTGACTTTCCTCTGCAAGAACCTATGAGTCAAAAGCTTTGAGAACAGCCAATTAAATTAAAGTTTAATGGACAAAAGTGAACAAAACACTGAGGACCTATTTTTCATTCACAAAGTTATCTTGTCTAACATTGAACTCTGCTCTCTGCTCTCAGCTCTAATTCTCCTACATTCTTATAGTTGGGTAGCTCTGTCTATTAGTGGTCATACTATTAGACCTTATTATGAAATCATCACCATTAAAAGCTCATTACATCTTGTTTTTTTTTTACCGTGTTTGCATTTCAAATTGAGGGGTGTTTTTCATGAGGATATGCGACACTAATCTGGTAATACAATGATGGACATTGACATATAATGCAGTACTTTTTTGTTTTCATAGCAAGTACTTGCAGAGACCTCAACTGTATGTTCCCATTAGATCTGTTTAGATATTGCTCAGCCTTTAGCGTTTCTAGCAAGCCAGTTTTTATGTCTCTGGCCCTGAGGAAACACGGCGGGCAAGCTGACAGTTAGCTTAAGTGTTTTTTGTTATGATTTGCTCCCAAAGATCACAATCACCAGATCACATTACTGGGAGTAAAAGAAAAGATTCATGGGAGGGGTAAATAAATCAGAGCTATCACCGGCACTTGTGTTTGCCTGCAGGCACTGAGGGAGGCATGAGGGATAGGTTGTCAACACTGACCAGAATGGAGACGTTACTCAAAATGCTTTTATTTCACACAACCATGGCGTACATTCTTTATATCGAAAGAAAGCCAATCTATAAACTGTTGGGCCAACTCCACTGCTATATAACACAGAAATATTGTATATACTGTACAGATGGTGTAAATGTATATGTGTAGTATATGTGAGGTTTTCAGTTCACATAGGTATTTTGATTCCTGTTGCCCCATTCATCACAGTTTGATGGGGTCACCTCACCCTGTCACCCCTGCTAGCAAAGTCCATTTACTTTCCTGTAGAAGCATTATCAGGCTGCGGAATGTCCTCTATAACCAACAGCGTAAACAGATAGGGTTGCAAAGTGTTCACTTCGGGTGTCATGCTTCTGTGTACGGCCATGTGGATATGGGTATCATTCTTTACACAAGGTTATGGAAATAAGCAAGTTAAAAGCCCTGCCTTTCTTAATTATCCGTGGCTTATTACCTCTGCTGCGACAAGAGAAACAGGTTTTTATCTCCAGACACCAGGCCTGTTGCGTCAAACACCCTGGTCCTCGACAAAAAGAGCATTTTAGCCTCTCCGTCCTCTACATTTCCTATGACAGCAAAGGTGGTGTCATCGTCTGACACCACTGGTGGTGATGTGTGCTAAGTGTTTTCTAACTAATATCAGACCAGTTATTAGGAATTCTGTATAAAAGTAGACCATGTAATTCTGCTAGGGCATGCCACTGTATTAACCATGTTGATATAATCAGACTATTCATTAAGCATTATGAAGACATTAACTCGGCAATGTACTGACTGCACTCATGATTGATGTCACAATAAATCATTAGAATACTGTAAGTATTTAATATTACAAAGGTATACAATACAATATACATTTATAAATAGGTTTATAATACTTTGTAAATACCGGATTTAGGGAAAAATGTAATTTTATACTTCTGTTTATATTATCAAATGAACTTCACATCCAGGTCATTTCAGTCTCATGTATGAGCGCATTATGAACAAACTCCTTTATTTGTCATTTGCTAACTAATTGACTAGAAAAGCATTCGGAGAGCACAGACCTCTGCCAAGATAATATAGGGCCACTGACGCAACACAAACTCCAAAAATGTTCCCGGATCACCATAAAAAAAAAACTGAATCATCTGTCCTTAGTCTTAACAACCATGCTATCCAAACATCCAAATCCCTGCAGTACTTTTCGAGTTATTTTGTGCATAGACACACACAGACAGACAAAGAAACACACCAGCAAAAACATAACTTCCTTGATGGAGGTAACAAACGCCTGAGAAAACCTAACCTCCTTGGTGGAGGAAATTAAGTAATTAATTAAGGAGGCAAGTAGATGAACATATCACCCAAAGTTCCTCTCTTGCTAAAGATGATCACTGATTTGAGGAAGGTATGCTTCTTTAATGGAACTGAAACATCATCCTCAACATTTCATAGGCACCTACTGCTCACTGTAAATGCTTCAAGAGTTACTGCTGCCATTATAACCATTCGGCCTCCATGGCTGCCTCTCTTTGAGTGCTTGTTAGGCTGAGGTATGCTTGTGGTTGAGGATATCAATATTTAACTTTATTCACTTCTACACGTGCAGCATGATTACCAGTCTCATGTTTTATTCAGCCTATTTGAATATCACGTTAACAGTCTGGTGTGAAACTGATCAACTCAGAGAGCAATTTACAGTAAGCAATCTGTACAGATGTCCACAGTGTGGAGTTCCTTGACGAGAGCATATTTAGACTAAACGTATGCTATTCCTCATAGAGCGAACATGAAATTCTGTTTATCATTCTGTTAGCATTAAAACATGTGGCCGTGAACTTTGTACCCACTGATCCCTCTCCAATCTAGCTCCAGCACAGAGTTACATGAGCTTGTGTGACAGGATAAGGTATTGGGGTTTTTCACAACCATACTTCATGTCAACTGAGCATAATCATAAGGAATGCAAAATGTGGCCTTAGTTAGTTACCCTGACAGTTTTATGGCAAGCACAACACTGCAATTTTGATAGTATCCACTGGGGGGCAAAGATGTACTGTCAACTCTCATTTTATTGTTTGACAATGACCTATTTTCAGAAACGACGTGCTGAAGCATTTGCCACGTTCTTTTGAAATGAAAATGCGAGCACATTTCCATACACCCTATACGGTATCTAAGTTCAGAGCACTGTCCCACTGCATTGTGTGCAATGTGTTTGTGTGCCTACGCAGACAAAAAAGAGTAAAAAAAAAAAAAAATTCTCGCTAAGCCTAACAGACTCATGCAATGACTTAGTAGTTCATGCACAGTATGGTATGTGTGTGACTTCTAACCATGCACGAACACACTCTAATGCAAATGTCCCAGTGCTCTGAACAGCAAATAGGAGACTGTAAGCACACACAAAGCCTGTGTTTTTTGTTTTTTTTAGAAAAACATTTATGGACACTTAAATGGATTTAAGAACCAGCAGCATGGCCATAAATAATCTACTTCAAGTCCCCACACAACAACTTCAAAGAGATACAGCATGCAGATTAACATTTTCTTTCACTGAGGGGAAATCTATTAATAGTTCTTGGTCGGTGCACACAGGAAAAGTGTATAATCGTGAATGGGGCTATTTATTTCTTAAGGGCTGTTTACTCTCCTGAGGAATAGCGGGCAAATGTCCTGTTTGGAATTACAGGTCATTTGACTTGCAGTTAATTGTTCATGTCCTCAGCAAAAACAAGATGAACCTGCAGTGAACGGGGGGTTGTGTGTGGGGTGGAGTAGGGAGAGGGGTCGTGGAATGGGGGGTAATTGAAATATATTGGAGTGACACAGCGAGAATGAGGATTACAAAATCCACACTAGCAAACCATAGTCAAGGCAGTGAAGAGGCGCAGAGGAGGAAAGGAAAAGAAGGGGACGTGTGGTGCTAACTGGGCCAGGCGAAGACCACCCAGAGGTTGTCGGGATTAGACAGTGGAAATTGAAGTCGCCCTGGGCGTATTAGAAATTGGCTGGGGGTTGGGGAGTCAGGGTGGCTCTAAGGTCACCCTGGGACAAGGCCCCCCTGCGCAAGATGGGACACAGAGCCTTGGCTGAGATTGCATAATTGAATTCTAATTCCCACCCTACCCCCCCCCCCCACCCCCCCCCGCCACCCCACCCATCCGTCTAAAAAAAGAACACCAATAAGGATCAGTGTCGATAGTTTTGCTAATGCATTAGGCGGTATTAGCCAAGAAATTGACTTTATGTAATTTAAGGCCTGAGAAATGGCAGTCTTAATGTTCTGCTTGTGTGCTGAAATGGCGAATGCGTGTTAAAATAACACATGGTAACCATAACGACAAAACAGAGATAGCTAGGGCAGCTGACTAATAGCCCTTTGGCTGTAGCAGTGATGCTGAAACAGTAGCGTGCTTGTCAAGGCCTCTCGGCCTTGTTCCCACAAGACAGGAAAGAGAGAGACAGAGAGAGACAGAGAATGAGACCATTAACAAAAAAACTCCTGGGTGTCTGATTTAAAAATGAGCAGTGAGGACCAATTGATTTTTTTTTTTACTGTAGCACATCGCATAAGACACCTGGTAACACTGGTTCTATGAAGCCAGTATTCATGAAGTATTATAAATATATAAGTGTTTATACATTCTCATGACTGTACTCATAAGGCATTATAATGTTATCATGTAAGTCTGAGGAATTGGACATAAAAGGTCAATTAACAAATTGAAGCTTTGAAATGCTTTGTGACACTCATGCCATTAGATTAAAAGGCTTTATACATTATAACCCTTTATGAATGTGTTTATAATGCTTTATGAATACTGGGTTCATAGACCATGTTACCAAACACCTGGGTATAAAAACACTTTATGATTTGAGTGGTAAGAAAACTGTGCTTTTAAGTCAATGTCAGGCACTGGCTGGCAAATCACCATTTGATAAAATGTATTTTTTAGGGCATAAACTTCAGCTGATTAAAATCCATGGATGCACTGAGACATCATCGGCAGGCATGGCATTGTAAGCACTGTGTAGCAGGAAGCAACATGGCCATGCATGACCAATCACACGTTAGTTTATTGATTTAATTAGCAAATGGTGCGGACAAGGCATACATTGGTAATGGTAAACAGTTCCATTTGCCTGTGTAGCACACACTTGTGTTCACATTAACTCAGCACAGGTAGGTCAGGTGTGTTATCTCTGTGTACATTCTCTGGGAATTGCACTCATAACCTTGGTGATGTTAGGACCTAGATGTTAGGACCTAGCCCTGCCAGTTGGTGGTTTGAGTGTATCATTCTACTCATTAATCATCATTTCAGGTTGCACTTGTTGGAATCAAGTGTAAACCACACACAGCACTGAAAATAAATTTAAATGATGTGCAATCTCACTCCTGGATTTTTTTTCCATTGGTATGAGAGTGTCATATTCCCCAACGAATGACATGTTTATTTAGTCACTCCAACAGATGTAAACAATACTCTCAGCTCTCGTTGTGCAGGTGTGATGCGCCTCAGTGTACTTCAGGGAACATGGAAAATGAAGACACACACATCGTTTGTTTACTGATGAGTAACCGGTAAATAATTTCATCTACCAACACTGAGTTATTTGGGAGAGCTTATTCAGTGGTCTGGTTTTCAAATTCCTCTTCATATAGAAAGCCATACAATGTCATAGCTGGGTGGGTTTAGTAACAAGGACACTAAAATAAAATACATTGACATTGGCTGTAACGTTGTCAGTTTATTAACCTGCAAGTGAGCTAGTATATTGATATTGTATATCAGCTGGTATCCATGATCAAGACAGGATAGTTTGATGTTATGCAAAGACAAACACATTTTCCATTTTTCCAATGTCAAAAAAAATGTAACTGGAAAATTTGTCATATGTCCTACCACTTCACATTTTCAGTTAAAGGCAAACAAGATAACATTTATAGGTTAATTTCCAGCTTCGTAGTCACTTCGATGGTTAAATGGCTCATTACGGGGTGAATGAAGGCTCTATTGACTGCCTATATTCTGTAGTTACAACACTTGCGTTCGGCTCAATTGGAAAGCTGGCAAGTCAACGAAACCAAAACTGAATGAAACTGAACCTTGTCAGTCAGCATAACTCTACAAAAATGATCATTGCTGGTTCCTATTCTTTGGTCTAGAAACAAATCCACATGTATTGGTGAGGATGTACAACATTGCTGCTATTTTTTTAAATAATCAGCGACTGTAGGTTGAGCTCCAGAGGGATAGAATTGCAGGCTTGCGTATGCCTTTAAACAGAATAGCAAATGTGTGAATATTGCCATCTGTATCTGAATATTGACATCTATCATACCATCTGTGTCACTGTCTACCATGTGAAAAACAACATGAGTGAAATATAGACCAAAATCTGGTGTGGTCTTGGTTGGGTCAAGGTTTTAATAAGGCATAACTTTGCATGTATTCAAATATCTCTCTGGTGGCTGTTGCCAGATGCTCATTTTAAGAGTCTCTATTTCCCAGTATTAGCCAATCATATTAAAATATGCATTGATTTAGCCTAAATGGGGAAAAAAATGTCTGTTTGATTTTCACGAAAAGGGTCAGACATGGATCTATGTAGTAAAAAGTCTTCATATTACATTTTAATGGTCCTGTAAAGTGTGTTCCTGCATATAGTTCAACTTGTCACTGGTTTAATTCCTGAGCAATTCCCTGAGGCCAACACCATGAGACTCTTTGAACAATGGCATGTCTAATGAACAAATGCAATGTTAAGTGTTATGACTCCATAATCCAACATAAGTTACTTTCCTCATGGGATGCCCTTTGTTGAGTGATAATTCACTGCTGGGGATAATGAGAACAGATGTCCCTTCTTGGGAAAAAAAAAATCCTTTAAAGTAAATAGGGTTGTCACATAAAGCAAAAGTATGTGCCTTTACTGTTAGTTTGACTTCAGTCTTTGTGATGTGTAATGGCTTTGAATGCGTCTTCTCTCATGTGCAGCCTGTCAGTCAAAAACAGTTTGTGTTGGGAGTTCTCAAAGCCACCTCGGAGACGTCACACCTCAGCAATGAGACAATGCAAACACTTAATGTCATTCTGAATGCAAGGTACAGCACATCTCTGGAAAGAAAGAACGAAAGAAAGAAAGAAAGAAAGAAAAGAAAAGGTGTATAAAACATTCAAAATGCTGGCAAATGGAGGTCTGAAAGGGAACAGTCATGGGTTCATGTCATGCCTTCAGAGCTTACAGTCCTTCAAGCGACTGGAAGGTAGACGAGTGGCGTTCACCTGAGAAATCACGGAACATGACAGCCAGTTCATAATCCCCCGGGAGATCAAAAAGGTAGGGTTCTGGAATGGGGGTTCGCTGTAATGAAAGCGAGCAGGTGACGCGAGACACCTACACACTCTCACCTAGCCCTGATTAATATTCACCAGCCCTGGCACACGCAATTCAGATGTCAATCACCCCCCGCAGGGCAATTAGAACGTTGCCAGTGGCAGATCCAGCTGCAAGCTAATCTAACGAGAAATGACGAGCTAGCAGTGAAGCGAAGTGAGTGAGAGTGGGTGTATGTGTAAGTATGTGTGTGTGTCTGTGTGAATGTGTGTGTGTGTGTGTGTGTCTGGAGGGGTGTGTGTGTGTGTGTGTGTGTGGGGGGGGGTGTTGTTGTCAGAAGCAGCGGTAAATTTAGCAGGCATACATGCTTTCTCCTTCCCCCTTGTGGAGTTGGAGGGCCATCCAAGCACATCAGCGCCCCAGAGAAGGAGATGAGACTGAGACGCATACAGCACAGCGCTCTGTCTTTGGCTAATTGGGAGAACTCCTGCCAGACACTTGACTGTTCTTACAGCTTGCTGTTTGTTTTTGTTTCCTTTCAAAAAAAAAGAAAGAAAGAACTTCATTGTTGGAGTGCACATTTTTCTGTCCATCCACATCCCATCCACAAGCTCAAATAGTACGAAGATGGTTCTGATTCGCAGGATATGGCCTATTTTTGGCTGTTATCCTGGAAAGGTTCGCTCAAACTCCTTCTGCATATTTCATGTGGTAAATTTATAACTCTAAAGATTAATAATGCATGCGTGGACCAAAACAAAATAAAATGGCTGGAAATTATTGGTATAGAGAAAAAAGATTTTGGTAGAAAGAAAAATAAGAATTTGTAACTTTCTCTAAGTGCCCTAACTTAACATGATATGTTCTCAGTGATATTTGTGTGTTTGTTTGTTTGTTTGTGTGTTTGTGTTTGTTCCTGTATTTTCTGTTTGCTTGTCAGCTTGATGAACGGGAAAATATCCAGTCCTATTTTCATTATATTTTGCTTAAAGGTGTCAGATGGGCCAGTACAGAACTCATACATTTTGAGGAAGATCTGAATCGAATTCTGAATTATTTTGCCGCTTTATTTTACAATGCGAGACATGACATTAGACATCTGCTGCTGTTTGAGACTTGCTTTTTTTATGCTCCCACCTAATGGTTATTAATTTGTGTGATACAATAATTTAATCTCAAAGGGGAAAGCAAGGCAAATGCTAAATTTCAAAGAAGAATATATGGTACGGATGATGTCCAAGATACCTCAAAAAGAGGGTCTTTTGGGAGGGGATTTTGGGCCACTGAGCTGACAGTCAGCGTGAGACATGTAAAATCCTCATGAATTATGTGCCTGCTGCGTGTCTTTGAATGTAAATCGGGAGGGCAAACTGAAAGCACAACCGACCTCTGTAGTCTCAAGACAACCCTGTGTACTTTCTGACCCCAGACAAGCCTCCATCCTCAAATATAAGCACCAAGGACATAAAACAGGGACAGCTTCATAAAGCCTAAAGAAAAAGCACTGGTGGAATTGTGCCATGCAAAATCTACAGCTTGGAAATTTAAGATCACTCATAAAGTTACCCTGATGGAGGCTAAAGTGGGTATAGGTTCACTTTAGGTTTATGACTGTCTGTTCCAATAGCATAGTGCCTGAACTATGGAGTCCCTACACTTCATGACATAAAACTGAAAGTAGAGAAGCGGCTTGATGTCAAATTGTGCCAGTTGTGACCTATTATTTCACAATTGCATCTGGCAACTGTGAATCTGAATCTCGTAAATTTCAGTGACGGTGCAGCCGTAGGTTTAGATTTTGCAATTAGTTTTCCTTCAAAATGTGTCCAAAACAAAGAAATAACAGAAAATGTTCTTTGAAGCGTGTCTAAATGAAGTACTTGGAGCCTGAGAGAATGTTATACATAATGTTTGTCAGACACTGACTTTCCTCGAACACAAGACGCGAGTTAAATCAAACTAACTCTGTGGATTAGAAGTCTTAGGAGTGAAATCCCCCCTGCTCTGCTGCCGGCGCTCCTTCATTGAATTTTAGTATATTTAGACACAGCGCTGGCGTCTCGCAGAAAGGCCGTCTCAGCTGTCAGCTTCCTCCCTTTTTGCAGTCAACCAATTAAGCCGCAGAAAAATGCACATGGTTCCTCCGGAGCCGGAGTGAGCGGGGAATTGGCGGCAGCCACTGTGGTGGAGGCACTTTAGCCTGGCACGAGGTGAGAAAGAGACAGTGTTTGTGACATAATCGCCGCCGAGCATGACTTATCGCACATGGACCGCGCTCGTGTTCCTGATGAGGCCCGCCACCACCGTATAGATGTGCCAGGGAAACCTGAAAGAGGCTTAGAGAACAGAGAAGCGCACACAAGCCCCAGCGCTTAGCCGTGGATGTGTTGTTTCAGCAGTGTAGGGTTTCCCCCAACATTTGGCATCAAAAGGAAAAAAATTGTGTTTGACAGTAAAGACACTGTGGACCAAGGCTTCTAAAGAGACACAATGTATGTACAAACAAATTATGTGTCCTTGTCAGATCAAAACTAGAAAAGAAGGACTTCTACCAGAATCGACTTCTACCAGATATGGGGCATGTCCTGGTTCTCATTATTGAAAAAGGTCATGTTTAGAACAAAGAAAAGGCCAACATGACCACTGGTTGAAACATCACAGTAATCTACAACATGATGAATAGATCAAATAGGCTATAATTATGATTTATGATACATGAAAAGCTGATACACAATAATTATCTGTTTTTCATTATTTAAAAAAAAAAAAAAAACTTTCACTATTAAAAATAACCTTCTTTTCTGAGTTAGTAAGTAAGTAAGTATTATGCACAGACTGTTATGTTGAAGTTTGAACGTCTGTTAAACTTCTGTTATTCAAACTGTGGCTGAATAGAAGTCGAAGCAAATGTCATGCAACTGTTGTAATGATTACCATAGTCGGTACAGACTGACAGGGATATAAGGTATAGCTGGGAAAATAAAGATGCCAAACACAACATGTGTGACCTCTCCAGATATAGCATCTGCCAGAATTGCCTAAGACAGATAGCTCATGTAGCATCCATTGTGAGATTGAAGTCTCATTATGCAAATTGCACTCTTTTGTCTCCTGTGGAACAAGCTATTGTGTAAGTAGCTTGTGGGAAGAATGTAAGACAACCTGTTGCAATGACTCATTGTCATGTTTGGAGCGACTGTCAGGTTAGTGATATGTGACTGCTAGAAGACAGGCATTAGACATTCTTATGCAAAACAGGAAAGCATGCTAATGCACACTGACGTACAGTATGCTAATGTGTGACAGTGACTAGATGTGTGATTTTGACATACGTAAACTTGATTTCATTTCAGTTTCTCCTTGCATGATGCTGTGAAGTGCAGCTGTATTTAACATACATCATTACCTGTTGCTATGAGGGCGGATGTAGATGCCCACTCAGTTCCAAGAAGAACCTCTTTTCCTTTGAGAGGCAGAAAAGTACAGTACAAACGGCAGCACTGAGAAACTGCCAAACCACCTCAGTAACCTCATCCAAGGGTTGTTTGACTTGCCAGAAGACTCCTCTTGATGTGAGTCCTAATTATTCCACTCAAGCTGGTAACATCAAGAGGCATAAATAAATGTTCATTGGCTGAGTGAGATTTTAGTCATTTAGAGCTGTCTAGACTTGTTGCACAAGCAATGTGTGTCATCAGTTGCTTAAGTCTATTTTTTTCCCTACTCCTGCCAATCAAAGCCTACTTATATGATTAACTACCTAATGTATACAGCAAATGGAAAATGCAATCAGAAATAAATAGAAAAACATTGTGGTATGGAACAGCAAGAGCTATTCTATTGTTGTCACACTTCAAAGAAAAAAAGAAAAATGGTGAGGATATGTCTGAACTCCTGTGGTCTATAGAAGAGGTGAGTACTCCTGAAAAATAAATAAACAAATAAATAAACATAAACCAAAAAGCAGTCACTAATCAGAACCTGAGGGTGACATATGATGATTTGGTAAGTGTTGCAGTGATAAAGCGCTTTCTGAGGGTCTCTAAGAAAGACTTATGACACACTCTCTCCAGTAAACACTGTGTGTGTGTGTGTGTGTGTGTGTGTGTTTGTGTGCGTGCGTGTGAATTTCCAAAGGCGGATGCAAAAGGACCACTGAAAGTGGGAGTGATTACTGTCCAGTGGCAGTCCATTTCGAGCTGAGAGAAAAATGACAGCAAATGCAGTGTAGATGGATAATCAATATTGCATTTATGCCTACTGTGGAAACAACATTACTCATATTGGAACAGGATGGTACTTGCCAACTGAACATTTTTCAAATAAATATTAAAAGGGAAAGATGCAAGCTCAAAGTTGGTACTTTTTGAATGCCCAAATGTGGGCATGCATTTCTTTTAAAATTGAGTACACAGGATCTTAAAATGACAAGAAAGTTTGGTAACACTTTATATTAGCACACACAGATCCGCCATTAACAAGCTGCTTATTAACATGCAAATTAATAACATACTAGTCATTTGTTAGTCATTACACATCACTTTAATACCATATTCTGCATGAGTTTATTCTACCCATAGTAGACCATTAACTAAGAAATTCTCCAGTATTACTTCCTAATTACAGCTTATTCACAGTAAGTAAGTTAGTTGTTGTATATGAATTATGGTATAAATATGCTTTGCTTAGTAAGGGGCTTAATAGGTGCTGGTACAGCAGGAACAGGTATTCTCAGGAACAATTATTCTCAATCAAAAAAACATAATTAGGACTTGTTTGGA
Organism: Tenualosa ilisha; assembly: GCA_015244755.2. Taxonomy (NCBI): domain Eukaryota; kingdom Metazoa; phylum Chordata; class Actinopteri; order Clupeiformes; family Clupeidae; genus Tenualosa; species Tenualosa ilisha. The sequence goes on from PYXC01002064.1 coordinate 1,433,700, forward strand.
CAAGATTAGAACTTTGTTTTGGGATTTGTTCCTATTAATAGACAATCTTTTCTCAGTATCACTGAAGGAGAATAACTGCTTCTGTTGTACTACCGTCTTATAAGCCCCATACTAACCAATGCATATTAAAATCCTAATTCATAAACAATAACTAACTTACTTTTTGCAAATAAACAGTAATTAGGAGTTAATATTGGAAAAATTCTGAGTTAATGGTCTATCACCATTGGTGAACTACAGATGACCAGCCTGCATTTCACAACTACTACAGTTGCAAGTTATTCACATAAGGTAACACTGGATGTGCTAGCAGTAGCCATGTAGCTGGTGCTCAACTCAAAGTCAGCTGTTTCACCATCAAGCATTACCATTTACAAAGACCCAAATATTTCTTGCTAATTTAGTCCTTAATATAATCAAAAGCCAACTTTCAAAGTCAGATTGCTGAGTTTGTCATCTCATACAGTACTCCAATCACACATGCTTCAGTTCATTTGGTCAGCAGAGTCCATCTGATAGCCAGTTCAGTGGATTTCTACTCATTATGTGGGCACAGAGATCTTCCCTGGGCAGTCAGGGTCAGAGGAGAAGGACCCCACATAAAGAGCCAATTCCTGGGTCTCATCTGTCTAGGATGGTCTACGATAGTTGCTCTCTATAGGGCAATGTTTCTCTCTGTCCTCCTGTCTCCATCCCTTTGTGCCGTGTATGTGTGTGTGTGTGTGTGTGTTTGTGTTTATATTCCTGATTTAGGGAATCAGGAAAGGAGCATTGTAATGTCCCTGGTTATAATGAAGTGTGCTTAAGGCACATAGCAGCGATAGATGGAAGACATACAGAGCAGAGGGATCATGGGAGAGGCAACAAGAGCCTCTATTAAAGGATAACCTCCCAAGACAAAGAAACACAAAGGTTCCGATAGAAAGCAATTTCAAAGATTCCACACCAAAATATTAGCCCAAAAATCTAGAATTATGAAGAACTGACACTGATGGATTAAGTAATTTGAAGATTTTTTCATTAACATTCCACTCTTGGGGAGAATATTCAGTACCAGTTTTGCAGTAGCCTATATAATTGAGGAATTATATATCAATTTAACAGTGTGCGAGCAGCTTTTCTGTGTATGGATTTTCTGCTGTGACTCCAAAGAGAGAGCAGGAGAGGCCATGGTGTATCTGCATTACCTTCAAAAGACATGTGTCGCTTCAACTAGCCGGCAAAATCCCTGTGTTCTAAGCCATGACTAATTTGACTCCAAAGCCGGCAAACACTCTAGAGTAATCCCACCAATCTGCCTAGGCAGTCCACAACATTTGATGAAAGTCAATGAAGATCAAAGGAATCAGTCAAGAGCTTTCCAATTTCTCAAGCCTAATAGAACCGAGTCGTTCTTCAAAGGAATATTGCATCATCAGGATCACATTTCCTTTCAACATTTCAATCTCTTGTGTCAGTCTGATATGCCAGTCCTGGTACCAGGGCAATGTTTTATTTATTTATTTATTTACCAAAATAATAATAAAAATAATATCAAAACATTGTCTGCCCTACCACCAGTCAATATTACTAACACCCACATTATAAGGGGCTTTAAATGATTTCCCTTCATAACTTATTTATGGGTGACCAATGGGGATCATCTATCAAAATCTCTGCTGAACTACGCAGGTCAAGTGTGAGCAAATGTTGAGGTTTTTTTCAAGTCTACACTTGAGATGTAGTCTTACTGCTCAAGGCTGTGGCATATGCTATTCATAGACACTAATATTTGCACATTTCATATCCTTCACCAAGGAGGTGGTGTTTTCATTAGGCCGACTATTTATTTGTTTTCCTGTGTCTCTGATTTAAAAGAGAAAAGAAAAAGGAAAGAAAGAAAAGACAAATATGATGGTGAACTGTGGAAGAGCCAAGGATTCAGTAAATTACATTCTGGAACAAATCCAAACCAAAAGATGGATTCTGGATTTTTTCTTTCTTTCTTTCTTTTTTGTGGAGGTCTGCACTCTTTGAGTGGTCTTTTAATATTTGGACTTTTGTGTTTCCCTAAATTCACTATCAGACCTACAGTAAAATAAATATGAGATGTCATCAGTTTTCTGAAAATTACATGGCACACCCAAATACATAGTTCCCCCACATGCTGCAGGCTATATGCAGGTGGCAGAATGTACCAATAGTATGCAGATTTGGGATCTGTTAAATGGTCTTTAATCAAACATGCTATAGTTGGTATAAAAGAGTAGTGCATCTTTATTTGGAGTCTCTTTGCATTGTGAATACAGTTTATTCACAATGCAAAGATGTAATGTAATAAATTATGGGATAAAGACATGTGAAAGATGAAAAGAATGATTTATTTCATGTTGTTTAACATCGTGTGTCAACTACATAAACTTTAACCTAATATATTATTCATTTTATTAAAAATATCTTGCAAATAGTGCCATAATAAAAGTGTTTATAAACAGATATATGAATATGGCATAAAGTTGGAAACATTTTCTATGAACATAGTTTTCATAAAGCATTATAAATGTTAAAATATAAGTGTCACAAAACCTCATAAGCTTCTTACTACTTTACTTATTGCATATTTACATACTACTTTACTTATTGTCTGTAATGGTGCCTTATTGATTGTCATCAGTAATTATGTGTTCATCTCACTAAGGACAAACTGAAGCTTTATAATACTTTGTGCTAAGTTGTAAAGGCTTATAAAACTATATATATATATGCCAATATAATGTATTAATGTATAATATAATATATATGATGCCTATAAACAATTATGAACACTAATGACATTAGTTATAAGACTTCATGAACACATTATAACCTTTTCATAAATGGGTTTATAATGCTTTATAAATACTGGATTCATAGAAAGTGTAACCCTAAAGTCTTTTGGTAGATACCTTTAAATGATTGAGTATGCTGACATAAATCATCATGCATCAATTGGTCTGTCTGTCCGCACTGGACAAATTAAATTGGTATTTTCCACATAGTTGACATCATAATGAATTCATTGGTTAGCACAATCTTTCCATCAATTTAGAGGATTTGTCAGCTCCCCAAACAATTCTATCAGTGAAACTTCCATCCTCTATCCAGCTGAAATGAGATGTGTGTGACTATTGCTACATTTGATGAAACTCATCACAGTGGAGAAACACAGAATTGATGATCCCACAAATCTGGCCAGGTTCTGCATATGAGGTACTTAGAGTGACAAGACCTAGTTTAATAGGCACTTCCTTGATTACTGTAACTGAAATCAGTGGTTGCTTGCAAACACATTCATATGCCCTCATTGTAACTGCCTTCTGTAAGGCTTTATTCTATTTGCAATTAAATACATTGATTTACAGGTCTCTGTAAGTGTGCATTGGATAGAATAAAGCAATCACATTTTTAAAGTCTGATCCATCAAAATGTACAGAGTGGTATTTAAAGGCCACCCTGTGCATGTGGTGATTTGTCATGAAAGACTCAGTGCTGGAAGTGTTTAGGATAGGCTACAGTATCAATGTCTAACTTGTTTTTCAAGTCACAGAAATGAGAAAAAACTCTGAAAATGGCGCAAGAATTGCAAATTATATTGATTCATAAGTTCAACCATCAAATTGCTTGATATGGAGTGCTGGGGATGAGTATGTTTGGCCTGGTTTGGCAACGTGTTTAGCAACATTTATGAAGTGCTATGAAGATTAGATCTTGACTTCAGAGACATGTACTGTGATTATTAGATCTTTTGAAGTGCATTTTAAAGGCAAAAGATTTTTTTTTCCATTTTTTATGGAGCTCCATATACAATCATCAATTTATTTGTAAACTAATACCAGCGTTGCAAATTCTTTCTGATACATATGGATTTGTTTGCAAACCAAAAAATAGTACCCGGCAATGATGATTTTCGAAGAGTTCAGTTGACTGACAAGGTAATAAACGTAATTTTGATTTCATTCCGTTTCAGTTTTCATGTCATTGTCATCTTGCAAGTAACTGTGGAAAGAAGTGGTAGAGAGAACCAAGAGAGCCTTCATTCACCCCATATTGAGACATTTAACAACATGACTACACAGCTGTTTAATTAACCGAAAAGCAACATGAAATGTTGCCTGATGTGTCTGCAGCACATTATGACACAACACATAACATACAAAACAGATACCAGATAAAGTGGTTTTATAACCCTAACCCTAGTCTTATAAAGCTAAATACATATTTTCTTCAGTAATATGTTTTTCATAGCACCTTCATAACATAATCTGTTTTTCATAACATCATCACACTCATAACATCTTCATAACGCAATATGCTTTTCATAACATCATCACATTCATAACATCTTCATGACAAATATTGGACACCAACCACCAGTCTTTTCCATAATATTATTGCTATAAACATGATATGTTTTTACTTGAATTTCAACGTCTTGTGCACATAACACTTGTCTTTTTTCCATGTTGAAAGTTGTAACCATAATGTTTATTCCTATGAATATGATATGTAAAGGGTGGGTGTGTTATGAGTTGATGAGATTATCTGAAGGTCATTATGTTGTCCTTAACATTATACCTACACTTTAAGCCAGCTCAACGCAAATTAGACACTGTAAGCTCATGTTAGGATGTCAAGGTACAAGTCTCTGGATAGCCACAGAAGCCACAGATTCTTGAATTACTATTGGCAGATTCAACACCATCAAAGCTCATGCGTCTGATATAGCTGCACAGAATCAAGTATGGAATTTGGCAGGGGGTGGCAGGGGATTGCTTGAAGAAAGCCTTACGTCTGATTCCATCCTTCTGCGAGATGCCATGGCCAGTTTTGATGACAAACAGGGATATTTCTGGTGTTGGAGTTCTTAAGGGTGCAGCTGGCGCAGTAAAACTCGGGTGACAGTGAAGGATTAGAAGCCTACGAGTCCTTCCATACATGACATTTGTCACCATCCCCAGTTGAATCACCTCAGGGCTAGGGCACATATTAATCACTGAGTGACTGAGGGACACAGTGAGTGACAGGGGAGACTGGTATTTATGAACAACAGGGACAAATCTCACTTTGCTGTGATTGTGGGTGCTTGGGTCACGCTAGGTCACAGAGTGTCACTGCTATTTACAGCCAATGGATGAGAATTTTTTTTTTCAGTAAAAGTACATTTTAGACATCCATGACATATGCACACATCCAAAAACATGTCCACACACATGCATGCACACACACACACACACACACACACACACACACAATGCACTCCATAGCAACCTACTCTCATGAAAATAAATCTCCAAGTGAGACAGAGAACAGAGAACATAAATGAAGGTTTGATTCAACTAATCATTTTTTTTTTGCTTCTTTTCAGGCTTTCCAGAGTCTGCAATTTTGATAGAGCTGTGTACGTAGGTAGACTATGACAATGCCCTTCTTTTGATTGCATGGGAGATATAAACCTAGGTTCTTTTGAAATTGTCTAAAATAATAAAATGTTGCTGGCGGGGATTCTAGACTGTGGAGGATGGTAAAACACCTAGGTCAGATATGCAGCTTTTTTCAGCTGTTTGATTAAATGAACCTGTGAAGGACTCAATACAATAGCAAAAAACTCCAGTAAAGCACCTTTTTCTACAAGGTACAAGACATGTTTGAAATAAGCTTTAATTGAATTCATCTGACACAGTTAACTCCAGGTCGGTAATGAAAGACTTTATTAATCAAAATTTAAGATTCAATCAACAATTGCGCAATCACCTGTCTTGCAGAGAGAAATATTAGTATAATTACTGAATTTATGTGTTGCTAGTAAATAGAACATGTTTTGTAGAGGAACTGTTTCAATCAGACAAACTTTGCGTAATCGAGACTAGATTTTGAAATCACCCTTCTAAGGATTCATTTTTAAGCACTTGTATTTAAAGAACCTCATTTCAACATATCACTCTTCTGTAATATAGACATAAGATAGGGACTTTGGATGAGCAGAAAACATGAACAAGAGATTGTCTGGTTATCTCACAACTAAATATTAGTTTCCTTCATTTGCAGCACCCAGATGAAAGGCAAAAACGAGCATTCAGTCTTTAACTGTGATGTAATATGGCTGTGTAATAGTATGATACTATATTGGTAGACAACTCAGCCCATTTAATTCTCCTGAAATGTTTCCAAACCCTCTGTAAAACTGCAGATATACACTAATCAGGTTTCAAAACATCTTCCAGAAATACTTTTGATGACATCTGAGCATTATTTCCTTTTCTTATAGATGGTACAAGTGCTTTGAGTATAAATGCATTTTTTTCCCCAAATAGGCTTATCAGTTAATGCACAGCAGGTGGCAGCAAGTCCAGCTCAGGCTGACAAACAGGTTTATAGCCATTCGCATTACTGAGAGGGACTAAAGGACTGCTCCCTGAAAAAAAAAAAAAACGGCATGCGGCAGGAGTCCTGGCCTGTCAGAGATGTGATGAATGGAGAGGATGGGCAATGTTCCCACTAGATTTCATTTTACAACTCTGTTGTTCACACACCATTTGTCCTCTGTGTCTTTTGTTCGTAATTAACGGGGGGGTTGCCATTTTGCTTAAGTGCTGAAGCTTATCCGAGTATTCTGTCCAACAACCTAGAAAGTCTGAGCAGTGGTGGCTGTAATGGGATGTCTTAAGTAAAGCTGAGCCAGTATGATTGGTGTAGTCTCCTGAGGAGAAATGGTCCTACTTTCCAAAATATTTGGAATATATATATATATTTTTTTCAACCATGGAGAGTATCCTCTCTGCAGTCCTCTCTAAAGTTTGCATTAGAAATTAAGGGACTCATTATACTGTAATAATATTATTACAGTAATATTAATAATCTGATCTGATATTGATTCTGACAATGCCAAAATGAAGCCAAATTTGACACTTCAGAGTTGGACTTAGACGATCATGTAAGAGGGCTGGGATATGGTCACTCACCACATTGCCTGAATATCTGAAGTAAGTCAGACTACATATATTTCTGGACAGACAGTAATCTATGCAGTACACAAACACACTCACACACAGACACACACACACACACACACACAACACACACATACACAAACACACACATATTGCAATGTGTACACACACTTTATATGTGAAAGCAGTTTATATGTGGGCAGCTAAGTAAGGAATATACATGACAGTGAAGGTTGACTTCCAACAAAGTTGAAAATAATATTAATTGAGGAAATTAACAGTGAGATGATCTTTATTTACCAAAATGCACCACAATGCACCAAGGATGAGAAGATCCAGCATGTCAGGGCCTTTTTATGGTCCTTACAATAAGTATTACAAGCCTTCCTCCTCTGTGGCGATGTCCATGGTACTGAAGCCACCTACTGTGTGATATTCTAGGATTTTATGTAGATCTATATACATTCAGTGTAACATTTTGTCCAGAGTAACTTCCCACAAAAGAAAGAAGTAGATTTTATCAACATGTGCTCTTTGGAGAAGTTGAACCTGTGACCTTGATGCTGTTAGCCTTTCTACCTTTGTTCTGGCATTTGAGATAAAGTAACATTAACACTGATGTTTACACAACGTATGTGTAAAATATAAGAGCAACATAAAAAATCACTTCCTCTATCATGCCATGCCGCTCTATCAAGCTTGCTAAGTGTGGGGGTTGTCTTCATAAATACTGGTCCAAACCTTACAGTATGCATGACATGCACTGATGCCATGTCCAACTGACACTGAAAAAAAGTGGTCGAGGAAATGCATGAATAAAGTGGCATAAACTTTTCTTAGATTAGGACAGATGTTTAAGAGGAATGGTTGTTTTATTTGGATGGAAATGCAAGTGGGCAAAGAGGGCACTGTATTGTTTGTGTTGTTTGTGTCAGATCTCTGATAAAGGGGAAATAGGACAACCCTCTTCTCTTTTTATACTCTTGAGGTTTTTCCTACAGGGAGAGATTTTATGAATTGTGCCAGTGATGATAAACAATATAGTCACACATGTATCTATAGATTTTTAAAGAAACATTTTTTTTTTCTTGGAGTGTGTCAGCTATTTATGGAAGTATTGACACGCAAGCATACTGAGAAAAGAAAACAAAAAGTCACCGAAGTTATCTTGTCATTGTGGAGACTAAGGGAATTCTCTATGGAGTTTGCATAGAGGGCAGTCTTCTTGACAGAGCCAGGCCAGCCTTGAGAGATAGTGTAAACATGTTGTTATTGTTGTTGTTGTTGATGATGATGATGATGATTAAAGTCACATACGTTTTTTGATGATGTGCCATAAAAAGAGGTTGAGAGAAATTGCTAATGCTGATGACATGAACAGGGAAAGGGACTTCTGGCTAGGAGCACACATGGCATTGCCATACAGTGATAAGATCATTTCAAATCCTGCAGATACAAGCTATGAATGTAAAGCTTATCTTTAAGACAACAGATATGGCAAGCCCTCTTGTGACGGTACAAAGCTAGATCATGAACACACCATAAGTGCATTTGGAAAGCATGTGCACTCTATGCAAACTATAATGAAATAGTTGACACAAAGCAGTTATCCATAGAGTACAGCATCTTATATCTGTGTTCACCCTGAACCAACCTCAGCTGCATGGCTCTGGCAGGTGTATTTAAGATAGATTAAATGTCAAGATCCATGTGACATGTTGCCCTTATCAGAGACTGAATTTGCTATCTTGCCACTCTTGGTCAGTGGTTCATGTGGACTTTGTAAAATGAAAGACCTCGATCTATTGACAAAAAGGATTAAATGCCTTTCCATAGTTTTGAAGAGTGTTGCTATAGAATTTCAGTTGAAATGCACAGCCATATTGTATCAATTTTCAACTAACATGGTAACAACTGATCTACTGACATATAAGCAGTATAAACAAAACAGTATTAAACAATATGATATGGCTGCAATATATGAAACTTTCATCTATAGGATCTGTATAAGTGAGGTAGAGGGATTGAGAAAGAAGTCACTGGTGCTATTGACTGTCAGCTTCACACAAATTTCACACTGAGTGTTTTCTGCTAATTAAAACAACTCATCGACAATTTGCTGAGGTCGGCAGAAGCCTTAATTAAAAAATCACTGAATTAGCTTTGCATTGGTTGGATCAGGTTGCATTACGGGAAGATATATATTCTTAATTAGGTCTTATCTCTCCCCATTATTTTAGCCACAGTCCATCATCATAATTCTCAGCTAATGACCTTGGTACACACAGACAGGTCCAATGGCCAAGACAGAGGGCCAAATTTGTGCTAGGGTAAACAAAACCCTAGCTTATTTCCATATTGCATTCACTCCCACATCAACATTAGTAAATCAAAGCTTTACAACCAGTTAAAGTTTAGTAATAAAGCATATTTCATATTGTATGTGTGTTTATGTAGGCTAGCCCTGTCATCCATGCAAAAGAAAGGATAAAGAGTATAGCAGAAACAGCAGAGACATAGAAGGCCATGCAGAGTGGGTCTGTTTCCTGTATTCAAAAGACATACAGAAAGACTTAAAGCTGATCTTGGCTTGTTCCAGAAAAGTCTTTACATTTGTGACTGGCTAGCAAACAGCGCCAAATCCACAGGCAAGCGATGGGAATTGGCTGCAAAACAAGCAGATTAAATTCCATTTAATAAACCTCAGTGAGACAGAATGTCAAATTAGTCATCAGGTTATATAGGTCATCTGAGCATGTTTTGCACATCTCATGCATGAGGTAAAGTGCTGAAACATGGAGCTCGGATCAGCAAATCAAAGTCCCCAAAATATCTGTCCCTGAAATGCATTTGCTCTCACAAAAGAATATTCAAAAATATTTACCCTATGAAATCTGGGTAAAGACATACACAGACATACACAGAGATGGCAATTTTTCGTTCTCTCTCTCTCTCTCTGACACACACACACATGCCTCGATTCACGCCGCCTGGGAGGCGCTGAGAGCGAGGCACTAAGAACTGAGGTTGGTAGCCAGTCGCCTAACCTTCGAGAGGAGGAGAGGGGAGGACGGACAGAGTACACCAGTGAGGACAGCGCATTCCAGTGGTTGTTAATTTAGCAAACAACACCTCGCATCTTTTTCTTTCACTTTTTCCAGATAAAAAAAGGAATATTTCATTTTTTCATTAATTCAGTCTGTGCGGAAATTAAACGCGGTAGATGGTGATAACAGCTGCGGCTGCTTTCACCTTGAACTATAGCCGAGGAAACGGCACAAGTAAACACTGATGCATCTTTGTATGTGCATGGAGCACGGACATAGCAAGCATTTATAGGGCAAAGGGGCTGTACCATCTTCTCACGACTGCTTCTAACCTCGACATCTGCTCATAGCTTATTTGGGAAAACCGGGAACATTTCTCTAGGGACTCGGGAGTTAGTTTTGATATGCAATCTGCCCCAAGTTCCTGATGCAGCTTTTCATTACTAGAGCTTGTTTTTCTTGAAAGAAAATCGAGGAGATAATCTCTCTGTTGTACTCTGATTCTGACTTCTGACTGATTCAGTCCTCTGACTGAATTTTATCTCGGAATAATCTGAAGCTTCCGGAAGTTTTTTTTAGCTGGACCAACGATGGGCATTTGTAGTTATTTCGTGGTGCCTTGGAAATGCCTCGTTGTTATCACTCTGAGACTGCTGTTTCTTGTACCTGCAGGAGTGCCAGCTCGAAGTGGGGATTCTTTTTCAAAGGACAATATCACCGTTAGACAAGGGGGTAGTGCCGTCTTAAGGTAAGTGACCATGACCTAAAGCTATTTCGTTGTGGCAACCTTCGATATGCTTAGATTTCCAAATAATTTTAGGTGCACAAGTGCAAAGTGACGCGAGTGAAACTGTAGTTTGTCTAAGTGATAATGACTTAACTGCCTAAAGCATTGCACGTTTCTAAATCACTGAAATTATACTTCAATAACTGCGTCATGTATAGAGGTTTACTAGGTAGGCGACACACAGAGAGTGTATGCTTTGTGCCCTTAGATTTCATGGGCTTTATGGAACGAAACGATTCCTCGATTGAAATGAAATTTGAAGGATTTGCAAGTACATCTTCCAACCGACAACAAAACCCAGTGGACTGTCAAAATGCACCGATGCAAAAACTTGTCATTTTAGGTTACTTAAATCAAAATCTCCATCTCTCTCTCTCTCTCTCTCTCTCACACACACACACACACACACACGTCCTCTCTCTCTCTCTCTCTCTCTCTCTCTCTCTCACATACTCGCGCACGCATGCACGCACGCACGCTCACAACACAATAAATGATTATTCACCCATTTGTGCTTGGAAGAAAAGACAATTTTGTCAGTTCAAGTTCTATTCTGTCACTATAACAGCACCAACCAGAGCTCAGTCCATTGGTCCTTAGAGTACTGTATGTACACAGTGAGCTGTGTGTTTGTGGCCAGTCTCTACCCCCAACCCCCATCCTAAAAAAATATCAGTTCTTCACACTGTTTTGCAAATCGACTGGTTTTATCAAACGTGTCTTTGTATGTATTTATCTAAAAGTAGCCATTGTTTAGCCTTGCAGTTAGCATTTATGCTAATCATTGTTGACCTTCATTTGACTGTAATGTACTTCAGTTCCAAAGCACATTGAAAATGTTCAACCTTTGAGGCTTGTATGTTTTTGTAATGTAATTTTTTCTTAGTTTGACTTTTAGTTGTGCCATTTTGTAAAGTGTTTCTGAGTTTCTACCACTATCTAAAGTCTGATCTCAGTGCAAATATCTTGATATCTGTGACTCTGAACAAGAAATTGTGTCCATTTAGTTTACAGATACTTGATTATAAGGATGTATATCTGCACATCTTGCTTTTCATAACTTTTCAATACTGGTCCTGAAATTAGGAAGACTGTAATGACTCTAAGAACACATAAGAGGTTTATGCAAAAATCACCAAGATGTCCTATAATGAAAAAAAACATCATAAATTCAGTCTAGTTGACTTTCTTCCAGAGTATTTGAAATGATAATGTGGGTATAATAATCTCCTTATATGCAACCCCTAAGGTTTTCTTATGCATTAGCTTGTTGGGGAAGTAAGTGTAGCCATTAGAATGGTGATACACTAGGGACCTCACGACTCAATTTAATCATGATTCTTTGGCCATGGTTCAATGAGATCACAATAATTTAATGTCTTGGGATTCTGCAACATGCTAGGATTTCCATGGATTATCTTATCTCTTTAAAGTCTTTTGGTGCGACGAAAACTAAATAACAGTGGTAGTGGAAAAATCATTGTAATAACATTAAATTAAAAAGAAGAAAAAAAAATCTATGAACCCAGTATTCATAAAGCATTATAAACACATTCATAAAAGTTTATAATGCATTCACAAAGTCTTATAACGACTGTTATTAGTGTTTATAACATTTTATACATTGTCATGACTGTACTTATAAGGCATTACAATGTTATCTTATAAGCAATCACAATTCAAAGGGTCACAAAGCTTTTAAAAGCTTCAGTTTGTTAATTGCCCTTTTATATGCCCAGTTCTTCATGCCAACTAATCAAGATTACAGGCACTCAATGCATACTCGAAATAAATTGAGAAGAACACATAATTATTCATGAAAATCAATAAGGCAGCATTAAAGACAATAAGTAGAGTGGTATGATTCCCTAGTGTCAAAAGTCCAGAAAAGCTTATAAGGCTTTGTGACACTTCAAGTTGTAAAGGCTTATATGAAAACATTATAATGCCTTATGAGTATGGTCACGAGTGTGCATAAACAGTTATGGATACTAATGTCATTACCCTCAATAACCCATTTTATTTATAATGCTTAATGAATAGTATGTTCATAGAAAGGGTTACCAAACCCTTATCATAACTATATTTTGTAAGAGCTGCCAATACAGTTTCACCTGTGGCCTACCAGGAGATCCTTCGCTTGTTTTAAAGCAATAGCCATTTACCAATGAGAGGGTCTGTTCTTGGCATGTGATGTACAGACAATACTTGCAAATCACTATCTACATATGTCAAAACTGAGCTGAGGTCACTCCTATGTCAGAAGCAATCAGTCAAAGGACCTGTCCACACACTGAGTAATAAACTGAAACTATAACAATATTAACGTCCAGACTGACCCATGATGAGAAAAACCTCGTTAATGTTTTAATTTGATGCCTGGGCTGATATAGTTGAAGTCTGCAGTGTGAACTGACCTTTATTATACCAGTGGAATGGGAAGAGCGATTAGAGAACATGTGATGAAAATATCTAAATGTGCTGTTTGAAAACTTGTGCAACATTTCTCTTAGATAGGTCAATGGCAATGTATTCATCTACAATGCTTACTGAAAAACAAAAATCAGTTTCAGATGCACAATAATATTGTCAGTGAGGAAATGGCAGATAATGATGATAATTTTAGTCAAAACATGTATTGAAAAAAGATATGCAGTTAGCTTCATGTAGACTGTGGACTGAATGGAGGCTAATAAGGGGGTAAATGGAAAGACTAAAATGGAGGCAGACATGCTAAGTAGGTCTGACCAGATCCTCTGAGCTCAATACGAAACATGAAGTGGATGCGAGAGGGGCAGGATGGAAAAGATGGAACTTTCATGTAATTCATTGTTAATTTAATTAAATTGAAATCATATTTAGAGTTGCTGAAGTATAATTGAAAATACATGTAAAAGTCAAACTACTTTTGATGATAATAGCTTTTGAAAAGCTTTTAAAAAAGCTTTCAGATATTTTTAATTATCAAGGACGGTCAGAAATCTGTTGCTGTGTTATGTGAATATTATGAGTTCAAACTTACATGGTGCTTTTGAACAAAATGTATTTGGCAAATGTGGTCGATGTGGAAACTCCTTGGTGTTTAACACGTCAGACAGTATAATCTAATAGTTAAGCTACTTATCACCAAATGCATTAGAGTTAAGCAGTAAAAATATGACCTCTTTACTTAATAATTGCACTTTTCTACAATCATATTTGATTTTACTTTATTTATCCAGAAGTTTTAGTTTGTGTGGTCTGCACTCCATTTCAACAAAACAACAATCCTGTAGAAGAGGCAACTGTTAATTTAAACCTCAGTTTCAAGGCATGTTGTTATAGATGCTGAGGCATTCATCTAAGGTTTCAGGATTTTCACTTGTTGTCGTAAATCACACAGAGAGAACCATTAAACTTTAATATCCAGTGCTCTATGCACTGCACAGTAATCCTACCATCTACACCTCCACCTTGGAGAGCTTCATTCATTATCGTGCATGGCTGTCCTCACATGTGGTTCGACTCTACCGAGCATCAGCACCATAAAGAAATATATCTCCACTCGCCCTTACTTTCACTACCGTTTATGTGCAGTGTGTCGTTATCGCATCTGTTTAACGTGATCACTTTGGCTTATTTGAAAAGGTATGTAGGTCTGGTTGGGTGTAGTTATGCCAGGCTGTGGGCTGAGTGATAAATTGTACTATTTTGCCATGTGTTGTTATGTAATATACTGCAGTGTATTCATTTTTGCTCTGAGTGTGTGTGTGTGTGCGTGTGTGTGTGTGTGTGTGTGTTTCTGTGTAAGTATATGTGTGTGTGCGTGTGTGTGTGCTTGTGTATATGTATATTTTTATCGTGGTGTGTAAGGAGTGTAAAACTACCAGTAGAAACACACAAAAACTCTCTCTCTCACACACACACACACAAACACACACACACACACACACACCCACACACACACAGGTAGGCTCACACACACACAGGTAGAGCTGAGCTGTGGAGCTCCAAGCTTTAGAGCAGGTACTGCTTCATCAAAAACTAGAGTGGTCGAGAGAGGGAGAGAGAGAGGCAGAGTTGGACAAAGAGAGAGAGAGAACAAGACAAAGAGAAAGAACAAGATGAAGAGAGAGAGATGTATATCATTAGTGGCCCACTGTATTTATAGAGGAAATGGTAGAGGAGAGATCCAGCATGCCATTAGGAAAGTCTTGAGATTTGCCTCCTGCGGTCTGTGTTCCTGTCTGACCCATCATATACACACAGCTGCTAGATACTCGGATGAGGCCCAGATCAGCCGCAGTTTCAGCAGCTAAAAATAATCCTGGATGTTACCTCTCTGACTATAGCTCTACTACAGAGACTCGGGAGGCAGACATTAAACTAGATGTATCGCCTAGCAGTACATAATATGACCGCCACACATTGTATCATGTGCCATTCCAAGAAAATGAATCTCCATTGACACATCTCTCTGTTGACACATCGTTTGAATCACTCTTACAAGTTTGCCCCTATGAGCTGAACATACATGTCAACATACAAACATGCATGTTCACAGTCTGAAGTCCGTCTGAAAAGTTGCTTACTTCAAGTATGTGTGTAAGTGTGTATGCATTGTGTGTTGTTTTTTTTTGTTTGTGGGAATGATATGTGTAATCAAGACCTCTGACGTGTGTGTGCGTGTAAGAGAAGGAGTATGTGTGTTTTTGATAAGTGTTTATGTGTATCATGTATATGATGGTGGGAATATCTGTGTGTGTGTGTGTGTGTGGTGTGTGTGTGTGTGTGTGTGTTTGAGTGCATCCATTGGCCTGTAGATGATTCAATGACTATGACATTGAAATAGTGGGAAACCATGTTCATATTTGTTAATTAGCAGAGATCCCTTTGAACTGATTTACACAAAAGTTGGCATACATCTGGATAATAGTGATTCTACAGGTTCATGCAGTTCACATGTTGCCAACTGAAGCCCCCGTTTTTGCATTTGTCTCTCACTAGGTGGCGCTAAACAACAAATGAGTGGTTATGAATTTGTTTATGTGCCTTTTGTGTGATTCATATACCATACAAATTTTGTGATCCAGGACACAAAGTTGGGGAGTTATTTCATGAAATCTATGCTTGCCTACTCGGGGGCGGAGTTCTAGATTCCCATTGGTTAATATTGCATGAATGGCTGTATGGCTATGGCTACACTTAGACTATGATTGGCTAGAGGTTAATAAGAGGTGTGGCAGAATGAATAGTAGGCAAGGTTCTTCTCAGCTACTATGAGTTAACATAGATAGAGACGTGTGAATCTGAGTCTCTCTGGTAGAATGATGCTAAAACTATAATTTCTGGTAGACTCTAAATCAGACCCAGACACATTTGGCCCAGATCTGTTTAAGAGTCATTCTCTCAATTGGATGACCTTCAACCCAGCTGCATGTAGTTGATCCACTCAGTTGACTGCACTAGTGCTTGTGTGTCTATTACCTTCTGATGTTGTCTGTTGAATGAGTGTGCTGTCTTTGTCCGGCTCTCATCATGCAGCCACTAGACATGCATTTGTCATCCACTTGTCAGATGGTTTAGTTGACATCATTTTATGACAGCAAGAGGGCATGTATAGAGAATAAAATTACTGTATTATCCCTAAAGGTTCTTATTTTATTTATGTTGTTTTTGTTCAGGAAACCAGACTAGTTATTTAACCCTGTCAGAAAACTCATACTCAGACTCATAGTACACCCAAAAATCACACAACACATTTGTCATTCCCGTTTCTGACAGAGTGTACAAAGGCATTTGTTGATGATTTATACAGACCTATCAACACTAAAGTGGGACCTGCTATTTTCAGTGGTGCATAAAATTGGCTTCACGTTTGCTTCTTTGATGGTGGTAACAGTCTGATTGTTCTCCACTCTTGGGCAGATATGGATTATGCAGAGCATAGACACTTCTGTCTGAATCAAAGCCAAGTCAAAGCTCTTTAATGTCGGTTGTATGCAAGAGCGATATGTAGTACAAAGATAGTGCAACTTTTACAGTAAGCATGGGTCTGTCACAAACCGTTTTGAAAAACGCTTTTTGTAAGACATATGATAATGACCATGAAGGTTGAACCTGAGCACAATATGTGCAGAAGTTTGTACATTAACACTTAAGACACCAAACAATGGCTCTATGCGTGTAAGCCCTCCATAGCTCAGCACAGCAGCAAACAATTCTCATCGCCATTCCATTACTATCTCATTTTGATGGAGTGTTAGTCCGGTGCCAGGTGAACCATAAAGGACCACACTCCTGCCTCAGGAAAGCTTTATAGATCAGAGGCCTGATTCACCTTGGAGTAGTTTGGCTTGTGCAGGAGTGGACGTTGAGATTTACGATTGGGGTGAAATTTCGTGGGGTTTGTGATCAATCTCTCTGTCAGAATTGATCAGCGTTCCCCACTCCAAATGGGATGCTGTCAGTCACCTGCTTTTCCTCACCTTCCGCATCTACTGAGCCATGAACTGCCATTCCTGGGCATCACAGACACTTCCGACTTCACCGCCATGATTCTCATCTCAGACGTCTTTTTCTGTGTTTACTCTGTATGTGTCCACCAAGGTTTTCCGATCTCCTTGACCTCTGGTCTTCCATTGGCATTGAGTGCATGTGGTCAGTACTCACTGGCCTCTATTTACTGTCTGCTAAAAGGGTCTATGCATTCTTCCAATTATTGGAGGTAATATGGCCAAAGAATAGCATTGGAAATAAAAAAGAATCACAACGTAACAATGTAAGGATCACACACAATGTATCTCTGTTTGTGTGGATCTCCTCAAATAAGGTCCTTGACTCTCTCTCTGTGTGTGTATGTGTGTGTGTGTGTTTGTGTGCATATGTGTGTGTGTGGTGTGGTGAGATGTGGTGTGTAAGGGATACTGTGTAGATCTAGTTGTGTAACTATTGGTTATGATTGGGGTTATGCAACGGAGGCCTTAGCCTACGGAATAAGTATGTTTAGCTATCTTTTGTGTGTCTTGTACCTAGGTGTCATCAGAAGTTTGAATAGCTGACTCACTTTCTCCATATACAGATTATATGGCATTTAGACAGATGTCGAATTAATAAATAAATAAAATAAATGTCAAATAATGCTGTTCTGTATCATATATTTAATCTTTGGTGGTGAAGGAGAAACAATAATAGAAGCCACAACAGCCGTCTAATCTCTCAAATTAAATGCAGTCTCAAATTAAAATGTGTGTATGTGTGCAGATAAAAAAAGTTTTGATGTTCCTGGAAGGCTTGGCCTTTAGATGATTGCCCAGATTAATATTTTCATTTCTTACACACCCTTAAACATAATTACTTAGCAGACAATTGTGGTTTGGTAGGTAAGATGATCTCCCACATCTCAGTAATGAGTACTTTGTATCCCGGTCATAATGAGTGTTTACTTACATTTGCTGGGAAAAAAAAACCCAAAACACTTTTGGGCAGCAGAATGATTTTTTCTCCGGGTCCTCCAACTCTGTTTGAAATTGGTCACATCAACCCACAGCCCAAACTTTAGATTGAGGAAAGCAATCACTCACCACCAGGTAAACAACACAGACAGGACGTCAGTCAAACAACAATAATATAGCTCTGTGGCTACAGGACCTCACCACACAGTACAGCACATGTTATGATGTGATGGCAGTATTGTGTTTAGTGTTTGGTATTGCATTGTGTTGTTGAAGGAGTGGGATAAAAAAGGTGTATTTCAGTTTCAAATTTAATTAAGCTGAAGTTTTCAGTTGATTATTTTTGTCTTTATGTCCGATTGGTTCTATGGAGTCTTTCTTGATGAGTATGGCAGGTTTAAGAGCGGAAGTGGAAAATGTTTTTTCTTTGAAAAACATTGGCACTGGTGAAGGGATTGTCAAGGTCTAGACAGCAGCTGGCCACTACTGATTTGACCTTCTGTGGGATCTGAGTCAGATGGACAAGACCCTTTCTGGCATCTGCTGGTTGCTGAGGAGATTCTGCAGAATTGTGTTGTAATATAGAGGAATATGAATAGAACCAAGGGAAGGAAGTTGGGGGTGGTCATTCGACCTACTCCACAGGACAAGGTCTAGAACTGTAAAGCTTTTTTAAATGGAGTTGGTCATCTTAATTAATCATCTGCACAGAGGTGCAGTTAGGAGGCCTAACACACACACACACACACACAGACACACACACACACACACACACACACAGGCGCACAGGAATACTTCAGCCCTACATCCACTTGCCCTTTTTACATCCCTATCCTACATTTAATATCCAGCTTCTACTTACATGCGTATCACTGGAGACAGGCCAGTGTTTAGGCTCTGGCAGGTGTCATTGTGTTGGACATGTACAGCTCATTTGGTGCCTCAGCTCTGAAGGCTCCATGGATTTCAATTCCACGCAGAAAGTACCCAAGAAGCAGAAACCTGACATGGGAACTTGAGAGCCAGCTAAAGACTGAATGTGCTGTGGAGCTCTCATTAGAGGATGGCTAGACTAGCAAACCCACTCACACACACACACACACACACACACACACGCACAACACACACCCAACACACACACACACACAGAGAGAGAGAGAGAGAGAGAGAGAGCCCAGCTCGTGAGTGAGTTGTTTTTGTGCAGTCAGGAAAAGGTCAGCATTTGAACAAGCTGTTGTGTGAACATATGCACTCACACACACACACACACACACACACACACACACACACACAAACAAACACACACACACACAGTGGTAGGTGGATGAAGTAAATTCTACTGCCCTCACATAGAGAAATGTAAGAGTAGGAGTTACATGCATGAGTCAGATGTGCCTGTTGGCCTTTTCTTTATCAGTCAGTCATTATGTGAAATGGTCTTAGTGAACTATGATTTATTAGAGTTGTGAAAACGTTGATGGATTGATTAAATGTCTCACAAGTTTAGAGCTCTTTAGCAAGTAGTTAGGTAGCAGTTAGGAGCGTGAGAAATCCTCTGAAGACAGCATGTCTGAGTGGTGAAGTGGCAATTCATCACTGAGGTCAGTCAGTCAGTCAGTGATTCTAGCTCAGTAAACTTTGTGGGAATGACAGTAAATCACTCATAGCAGTCTTCTTACTGGTCTCTCTGTGTGTGTGCGCTTATAGCAGTCTTCTTGCTGGTCTCTGTGTGTGTGTGTGTGTGCCCTTCTAGCAGTCTTCTTGCTGGTCTCTCTGTGTGTGTGCACTTCTGGCAGTCTTCTTACTGGTCTCTCTGTGTGTGTGTGTGTACTTCTAGCAGTCTTACTGGTCTCTCTGTGTGTGTGTGCACTCAAAAGCATTCTGGTGTTTGTGTTCAGGCTTGGGTCAGACGGTGGCACAGACTTGACCATACCTAATTTTGTCAACATTTTGCTTATGTTGCAAAATAAGAGAGATGTGTTATTTGATTGGCTGTTGTGCTCAAATTTAAATTAGCAGAAAAAATGTTTTGTCCAGTTGTAGTGCACTGCTTTGTCAGATTTTTATTTAATCATAGTCTTATATCTATCACAGCATACTTTCATAGAGCCGACACCCTTTAATGAGTTGAGTTCATCTGACGTGCTTTTGTAAGAGATAAAACATTTATTCAATCCAGTACCATAATTTAGTTTTAGCCAGATGGAAATAGTGCGCACTGTCTAGACTTTCACCGGGGAGCATTATGATCACATCGTTGTGGTGCTTAGAGGACTGATTTGCTAAAATTAGCTTATTAAAACCTTTTTTGATAGTTAAGATGCATTTCATGAAAGTGGGATCCAATGATCTTCATCCACACTTTCAGCAGCAACCATCCTTCCAAATGTGTGAACACATTTTCATTGGTTTCACACATTTCCCTCGCCATTTTTCAAAACATTTTATGCAGCTTTCATAGAAAGTTTCCAAACTCCATTGGGAATACTGTAATAGCTTGAACAAATGCAAAACATCTAATCACAGCTAGAAGATATTCCCTGCATACCTATGGATTTTTAGTATCTCTGTACAAATCTATTTCTCCATAATTCTTCAGTCCACAATCATTCATCACACAGACAGGGCATAAGGCACCTTAACTGTTTGCCATTTGCAAGGTCAAAAAGCCAAGGAGCATACGAAGCAATGGTGAAAGTATCCATGATCTCACAAAAAAGCAAGGCCTGTGTCAATGAAAACTTAGAAATGACTTCAGCATATAAAGGACATTGTGGTACACAGTGTGTTTGTCTAGGTGCTTATTAGGGTCTTGCATACCAATGACAGTTATATCTTGGGAGGAAAGTTTTTTCATGCAGTCGATAAATATAATGTACATGCCACAGCCAGCAATGTTTGCAGTTTGCTGTTGATTGTAGTATAATTTGCAGCATGTTTTAACTTGTTTGTGACCAACCCTTTTGCCAAAAAATGTCTTTTAGGCCAGAGTGATTCTGCTTAGACCAGTGTGTCAACTGGCTTAAAAATATGCATTCTGAGTTAAATGTAGGAACACAGCTAAATGCCAAATATCCTATAAAATAAACAAACTATGAAGTATTTACTCATATTTAATGCTACATATGTTTTCTAAAGCTGAAGTTAATGTTGTTCTAATGTGGGGGCTACACAGTGAGAGTTTCTGACAAAAAATAATCAGCACTAGCATTTATGTGAAAATTGTATTGATACTTGTGATTTCCTGTGAACTTTTTGGCTTGTTGTGGAAAATGTGTGTACGAGAGCAGCGCACCTTCATTTTAAGAGAGAGTCCCTCATTCCCTGCCAAATTACTTACAACAGACACTCTGTCTGAGAATGCCTTGGAAAGGTCTTATGCTTGAGGCATGCCATATATAATGAGACAGGTAGTAGAAATAACCTTTAACTATACAGGTTAATAGGATGGTGGTTGGTAGAATTAATCAATTTTACAATTTCCAAGGCTTAAGATTCAAACATCCAGTTATTTTCAGATGGGTTTTAATATTTGAAATGGAGTAGACAGATATTATCTGAGCTGAAATCACTCAATACTCCTAACTGCAAACAGTGACCTAACCCTACTTATTGTGTTCATCATCAAGTAATGTGAACTCTAAACTAATAATACAAGCTCCTAAAATGACTTGCAGACATCAAAAAAACATAGCAGTTTAGTTCAGTACTATTTTCATCAAATATACATAGCAAAGAGACTCACCTCAAGGCTGTACTCCAGCCTTGCTCCAGACAGAGCTTCCATCCATTCATGCAGTCATGCATGCACAGAGCAGAGCCGACAGAGAGCTTAGAAGGAAAGCTTGCCAGGCTAGCAGCACAGCTCACATCCAGCGTCAGCACCAGATATGACACACAGCAATCATAGAGTACATACACATAGAGTACAACAGTGAAAATAGAGATGACTCTGTTCATTGATAGATGCTGTATGCTCAAAGTAAATGTCATCTAGTCAATTATGCATTCATTGTTTGTTAGGAAACAGTTTGCCTTGAACTGAAGTATGCCTAGTAGGCTTATGCTTGGAAGGGAGTCAGATGCAAAGTAGGGCATCTAAGTCTGAAATCTGAATAGAGAGATAGAGAAAGAGAGAGAGAGAGAGAGAGGAGAGAGAGAGAGAGAAAGAGGGAGAGAGAGAAGGACCTTATCTGAGGAGATCCACACTGGCTGTGGGTGTTAAACAGGTTCACAAGCTTGGTACTGAGAGGCTGGTAAAGTATAAGTTTGGGGTTAAGGAGGTCCTACTCTGATGTGGGTTTCAGTTGCTTTGGCAGTTTACATTTTGTTTGAGACACACAGGACTGGCCTGAACTGGTATGGTGAGAGTTATAGTTATGAGGAAGTATTGTTAGAAGTGGAGTTTCAAAGGAGAACAGATTGCTTGGAACAGAGTGTGTAGAAAGATTGTGTGAACAATATATTTAATTTTTTTTAATTGTTTTAGTTGTATGGAATCTGTTGGATACTGAATAGATATGTGCTATGGCCTCTGGCCCAGTATCAAGGCTCGAGCTGCCATAGTACATCTGCTTAATATTGTATTTCGCTACAGCACTATGTCTGGGTACTTTCCTAAGATTAGGGTACTGCTAGATTTTCTAGCAATAAATCAGTAGGCAGAAACTGAAGGCAGATGCAGTAGGTTAAAGGTTCAAATAAAGTGCCTGTCCACGCTTATGGAGAGTGTTCAGTGTTTTTGCACAAAATTAAGTGAAGTAAAAGAGTCTGGTCCACCAGACTGATAAAGCAGTGGATTGACCATGCACCCTGTGAAATGAAGAGTTTGAAGAGCTTGATGTTTTAGATGAGAAGAATTTGGAGTTTTTTTTCACAAGAGCACTCAGTATCCCCCTTTTTTCACTAGCTGGATTGTTTTTTTCTTGATTTTTCTTGGTGTGTTTCCACCCTTTCCATTGTTTTCTTATTAAATTTCAATAAGAAATATTCAAGCACCTGGTGCAGCACCTTCTCCAGCATGGAAAAGCAGGACAGACAGTGCTTTAAATGGTAACAGGGCCATTCAGCAGTGTTTCATGAAGCACCGTGTCACTGACTAGAGGTTAATTCAAAGTGTGTGTTTTTTTTTTTTTTTTAAGTTTCACCTTGGGCCATGGATATCTTTCTCCACTCCTCCTGAAGTTTATCTTGTTATTCTAATATGGAAATGTGTTCAAAATGTGCGTGGTGATATTTCTTGTTTTTAAGAAGAATTGATGCAAGTAAATAGGGTGTAAAAATTGCTGGTAAATATATAGGGCTTCAACTCTACTGTTCTAGCACTACTCGACTTGACTCGACTCATTTTTTGGTTTTCCATTAGTACCTGGTACCTTTTTAGTACCACCTCTGCTAGGTGTTCCAAGCGAACTTAAGCAGTACTAAAAGATGACGTGCAAATATTGGAGGTTACTCAGTGGTCCCTATATTGTGGCAAACAGCCTCATACCAAGATGAAACAAAATCCCTTTGATTTCATCCATTGTACTGATTGTTGTTGATGATAGGGTACTTTCAGCACCACTATATCAACCAGTTACATGAAACAGATAGTAGAAAACGAAACAACCAAGGCTCAAATCAAATAGTAGAAAAGTGCAAAAAAAGAGCATTGAAATCTACAGAGAGTTACGACTGTACTGAGGAAGAGAGAATGTTGCTTATGCAGCTTATTCACAGTTAAAATAGCAAACAAAAACTGAACCATTTCTGCTCATAATTATGCAAAGACAATGGTTCATCAGTGATGCATCAGAGTAGATTAGAATAATGGCCCTGGGACTTAAATGTGGTGCAAATGAAGAAAACACCTGAAAATAGCACCTCTAACCTTTATTAGTTTACTGTAAGTGTGCAGTTTGTCTATCAAAATGAGAAGATATATATATATTTTTTTTTTATTTTATTTTATTTTATTTTTTTTTTTATGAGAGGTACCACATCTAACAATAAAGGCCTGATATCACATTAACTCCACCACCCTCCGGTGTGTGGGAGCGGCAGAGGCGCCTGACACCGCCCAGACTCCAGCATTGTTTTATTCAATCAGTCTGAAGCAATATGCAGACTAAAGATTCTCATTTATTGGAGTACAAAGAAAAACTAGACTGAGGCAGTGGGGAATCAGCACCCATCTATATCAATAACCAATCATAATATGTTATAATAGAGGTGTGGGGGTGCAGTGTATGGGTGTGTGTGTGTGTGTGTGTGTGTGTGTGTGTGTGTGTGTTTGAAGGGTAAAGCGTGGGGAGGAGAAGGGAGCGAGCACTCATCTTTTGAGCCAATTAGTATCACTTCAATGCCTGACTGTCATTAGACTGTGTCCACCAATCACACTAACATGGATGCAAATGGGGCCTGTCAGCAAGAAATCTGAGTGTTCAGCCTCAAATATTTGACAGGAAATGCTAGACCATGAAATATTAGAAGTAAAGACCACAGACTAAATGCTGTGTTGAGACCAACCCTATATCTCCCACCAGATGGAGAACGATGTCCGCATCAGTCCTGCTACAGAACGCTACAAAAAGCTACATAATTTTGAGCACAGAGAATCATGGGTCAGATGTCAGGGTCATGTTTTGTACAGGATTATGGCAGACAGACATGTACAGTATACAAGTATAGGCTACACAAAAAGTTTAATTTTCCATGTTCATTTACTCTTACATTCAGGCTTTTTCTCTGCCAGAAGACCATCTGGATGAATTTGCACATATATACCAAGGTCATTTCCATCTTCCATGCAAGACCAACAGAAATGCAAATGTCATGCTCAGGCATGCAGGTAAATGTGATAAGGGCTATCAGATGAATGGCTTTCATTGTTCTGATTAACTGACTGAAGATTCATCTGAATACATTACTTACAGTTCACTTCCAGGGCTAGCCACATTCAGTAATTAGCTCCTCACTGGCCCCAGAACAGGCCATCAGGACTTGGATACTCTCCTACATATTCTACAGAGAATTCTACGGGTGCAGTACTAAATGCCAAGCCTTAATTTTCCCTCCTAGCATTAGATCCTGTGCTGCATAGGCCATTTCGTACAGATTAAATAGATTAAATGTTTACCTGACACGGTTACCCCAAATGTCTCTGCAAATTATTTCTGCACAATTTCCTTGCCGAAGTCGGCCCAACTGAGGGAATCCGTCCAAGTCAATCAGTCAGAGCGGCTCATTAATATGTATGAAGATGACTGTGGAACCCAATTATCTGGGAAGGATTTCAAACCACATTAGACAAATAACTGACTGCTGTCGCAAGGAAAAATGAATTGATTAGCTTTATTGCAATCTATATTTCACTCGTTTGGGTGGTCACCACCACACTCATTTACGAGTCACACTTCACTCTTAATCCACTTAATACATTTCTTTTGAAATTGCACTTTCATTTTTGGAGTACAAATAGGGCATAAATCCAATAATTACAGTCTGCTTCATATATTAGTGTTTTGCAGTAGGCTTTTACAGAATTATGGAGAAGTGTGGATATAGCAAAAAAAAAGAACTGATATATTCTGAATTTTATGCAATGATCACTCCATAATACAATTTGTTTGTTTCTATCAAAACCTGTATATTTTCTTACACAGTATAAGCAATTAAAATTCACCTATTAGTGTAGGCACATGCACTGTATCTGTGTTTGCCCTAGATCAGACATTTTCACTGAAGCCTGCAGAAACAGCAGGCGATGCTCAAACTGGAGTTTCAAACAGTTAAGACACATCTTTTGTCCAAGTAGTCAGAGAGATGCTTCCTGGTGCTAAAGCTGAGCTGGCCCCCAGTGCAGCCTCGGAACCCACGCAGCTGTTCTGTCTTGGCTTATCTATAAGCTATTCCAGTACTGTCAAAGCAAACGAAGTGTGGCAGATTTTTTTTTTTTTATTGCAAGCCAAATGCTACAGCCTTAAAAAAAAAAAACAAGACATTTCCCACTACCATTAAGGAAGACAAAAGATGAGGTATTGCTTCTGCGACCACCGACCAGCCAAATCAGTTTGTCCTTATCCGGGTCAAATCTATTGCTTAGTTATTGGATTACTGCCTGAGGAAGTAAGCCTCATGCAGTAAAGTGTATATCGGTAAAAGTTCTGTAAAATACACAAGCAGAGTGCAAATATAATGTAGGTCATTTTTTTCACGGAAAAGAAAAATAGTGTTTTACCAGACTGTTAAAAATTCATCATCCAACCAGAGTCAGTTTGATCAAAGACATTACTGACCACAGCACTGCCATTCAGCGATTTTAAGTCTACTAATACTCTGTCCAATTTTGCTTATTTCCACAGTCTAATGTGTCCACCCAGTAGACTGTTCATTTTCAATCGAATTACTTGAACTTAGAATATTAAATAACAGCAACATTAGGATGATAAGCAGGTCAGCTGTGCCATTTTGATCAGGCTCTTGCACAAACAGAGAGAGATTTATTGAGCATCACAAACAGCATCCCCGGAAGTGCATCATATCGCTCCCACCCACATGCTCAGACAATTAATTAAGCCCTGCAGAGTTGATGGCAACTAGCTAATATCAATCCACAACCCATAACTCTCTGGGCTGGGACTTGGGTCCTGTTTTTTTTTTTTATTGGGTTGACATAATGTGCAGATTTCCTCCTTGTAGACTACAGACTGGAATGTTATTCGAATGACTTCCCACATACTCTACTTCCAGGAAATGTTTATTTAGTCTTATGTGTGCATAATTCCCATGTGTTTCCAGTGACAGACAGATGAGACGCCCTCAGAAATGTATCCAGTATTGGATTCAGCAGATACTGCTGCCATCCTTTTGATCATGTCTACGTTGCATTTTCTGTACGGGTGTGAACTGCTCTGTCTCTGGGATGAAGCCAGCCTCTGTTGCTTATCTGAAATGCTGCACTGTACTGGCTTGGATGGGAACCATTTCTGCTCTCTCTCTTTGATGTACAAACAGACAAAAATGTGTGTTGAAAAAGGTGATTTTTTTTTCATGATGAACATTTATAAGAAGGCAATATCTGAGACGGTGGATTAACAAGCTTTGGAACTGATGAACTGAGAAGTATAGTCCAGACAGTTTTACACAGATTGTAATGGCATAGGAACACACTATGCATTAGTAATGTGATCAGGGGGTATCCATGGTCGATCCTAATGCCTTATTAGTGGTGTTGTGTCGGGTTATGCAGATCAATGAATGCGCTATCGCTGTCTTTGCAGCGCAGACTCACTCCAACAATATGTTATACTCAGCAGAGTACATCCTCTGGTGTGTCGTGATCTCAACAGAGCAAGCTTAATTGTGTCCTACTAATGGGAATATTTTTATACCGTAGTATTGCACTGCCTATGGGTCCCTGTGCACCACATTATAGATGATAGTTTAGAGGTTCAGTGTTCTCCTTCACGTGTATTCCTGAGACACGCTTTCATAATTTATGAGCTGCGATCCTGAAGTAAATTTTTTTCTGTGGTGTTGCACAGATCTATAACCAAAGCCTTGCACCATGGAAAGCAAGGCAAATATGCATACAGCCTTTTTGTTTGTCCCCCCCCGATAACTAGCAAGAGCTTTTCCATGGCCATACAGTGTCTCTCATTTGGCAGGTGTGTACACCCCTGTACATTGCAGAGTCACGACCTTTACTGAGGGGCAGTGGAGCTAAATGATGTATACAGACCTTTTGGGTGTAGAGGGGATAAGCAGAGGATGTGGAGGTGAAGATCTTCATCAGATGCTTCGTCAGGTCTAGAAGTGCTGTGTTGTGCTGGATGTCAATGTAATCAACTGTGTCAGGTTTTAGCTACTCAGTAAAAGAAACAACAAAAAGACAAAAACAGTGCAATTGTGTGTGTGCTAGTTCTCCTCAGCAGGGCATACAGTATTTGCTGAATTAGGCGTCTGGCGTCAGGCGTCTGGCAGTGGATATTTCCATGCAAATCACAAACCATTAACGGCGCAATCAAATAAATGCAGCAATTCAAATGAATGAATGGATAAATAAATAATTAAATAGACTGAGATAGATACATAAATGACAGGAAGATGTCACTGGCACAAGGTCCTGGCGAGGCAGGCTGGATGATGTAGTCCTGAGTGGTCACCTCCTGACCCATGTGTCAGCATGAGGAATTGCTGGAGCCTCTGAGGAGAGGTGATCTCACTACATCATCAACCTGACGTTCCAGTGACTCCCTTTACTTCCACACGTGAGAGAGAGGGAGAGAAAGAGAGGGAGAAAGAGAGATTCAAATACAAATAGAAATCAACCCAGCAAAGGTGTGGTATATAATGATTGCAGTTACTGTCATCATCATTCAGTTCCATCATCACCAAAACCATAATGATCATCACTGTCACCTGCAAGAGGCATGTTGTAGGTAGTCTTTGCATTATTGAGAAACACAATACAAATGTAGGTCAACACCTGGAGAAATACTAATGAGAAATACTGTGCATTGTTATCTTAAGCCTAAACTTTAGTTTTGAGTGTATGCATGAAGAAGGACATTCAAACTGTCAGGCTCCAAGCACACATTGCAATGGACTGGAACTGTGAATTTTTACAAGCGACAACTTTAATTTGTATTCATTTATAGATAAATTGTAAATGCCTGCAGGAGTGTGTGTATATGTGTCGGGTCTGTGTGTGGATGTCTGGGTCTGTCTGAGAGTGTGTGTCTGGTGTGAGAAGTGCGGAAACATACAACAGAGATAATCTATGACTGTAAGAGCGAAGGGGTCAATGATGTTATTCTCCGTAGAGTGCATTGGACTCATTTGTCTGCCTAGGGGGTGGCACATTTGTCCTGCAAATAATAGAATGCCTCCAGACCGTGTCCGCACATCAGATAAAATTAGCTCTGGACCCAAGGACGAGCCATTCCACCTTCATAAACCTCCGGAAGGTACTATCTTCCTGATAAACTTTTACTTTAACATTTTGTTTTAAAAACATAGAAAACTTTTGACAACACTCAAAAAGATGGAGATACATAATTCATTTACTTTTAGACTTTCCTCAAGACTGAACCTTTTTTCTTTTTTGCAATCTAGTGATACAGTACATCTGAATTGCCCATGACTGAATTTAGATTGAACAGAATCATGAATTTTAACACAAGCAGTCTATCACCAACAGTATTATCATCATCATGACTTTCTCAGAGGGGCCCTACGCTGAGAGACCAAATATTTACCAGAGGTTTGTCAGCCAAGAGGCCCCACTTTATTCAGTCATGAAATTGGTATTCAAAAAGCACAGCTTTCTCTGAGGCCCCTGAGCTTATACAGTTGTATATTTACTGATAGCTGCTTGTGGATTTGTGAAATTGCTCTTGCTGGTATGGGCAAATGCAAAAAGAGGACAGGAACGAGAACGCTTCATTGTTATCATGGGGTATTTTAGTTTGTGTTTGTGTGTGTATGTGTGTGAGAGAGAGACAAGAGTGGGTGATTCTGTATGTTTGTGTGTTTTCATATGCATGTGTATACATGCTTATGAATATGTGCATGTGTGTGTGTGTGTGGGTGGGTTTACATACTCCAATATGCCAACAAATACTGAGCTCCGTAATCACGATTTCCATCCTTCCTGGTCACTCAGTGCCCTGTCATCCCAACAGGTCACTCATACTGAGATGAAGGCCTGCAAGGTCTCTTGGAAAGTGAAGCATGTCAGACCCAGGCTGATAGCATCAGTGATGTGTGAAGATAAGACCGCAGCCAGTACTGCGCCATGGACCCCACTTGACACAGCAGTGTGAGCGCCTCCAGTTTTAGGAGTTTCACACATGTGAAAAAGCATGACTGAGGAGCAGTCGAGCCAAACTAACGGCAAACACTCGCATTAATACTTAATCAATTGCACCGCTTTTTACAATGCTAGACTGGAGAGGGACTGCTTCACTCCTGCACTTCATGTACACTGAAGCGCGGGAATAAAATCTGTGAAAATTACGGTAAAATACTGGCAGCTGTGGTTGCCAGAACTTCACTGTAAAAAATATGGTGATAATGTGACTCCCAAATGTAAATTTCAAAGTATAAAACAGCTGCTTTAAAGGTAAGATGTTGTTAAAAACACATATACTGTAAACGTGTTAAAGGTGATGTCCTGCTGAAACTATATCAATAATGTAAAGCTGTGTATGGTAAAGCAATGTGAAAAACAAGATATTCTGTGAATCCCAGTGCCGTCTTTTACAGTGATAAGCATGACACAACTGTATTATAAATAACGGTATTTAGCTGCAAAAATTGATAGAGTAAATTACTTGCAGCTGTGGTTGCCAGATTACTGCTGCATAAAATACAGTAGAACTGATGAGAAACTACAGTTGGTTTGCATTGTGTTTGTTACACACACTGCAAAATTTTCTAAGAACACAACAGAACACATAAAAGTCTCATAAATCAAGAGACGCTTTATTAAACAAAGCCCTTTGCATATTTGCCAGAATGTCAGTTTACAGAATGTAATAAGTTGCTTGCCAAAGTCCTTTTTTAAAAAACAAAAACAAAAAACACAAACAAAAGCAATACAGATTTTGCATCTGGCATTTTCTGTGAAAGAAAGAAACACTAATAAACACTAATATTAAAAAATGCCCTTTGCATATTTGCCAGCATCACATTTGACAGTATATAACAAGTTGCTTGGTAGTTGCTTTGATGGCAAACTCCTCCTTTTTTTAAAAACACAACAAAGCTTTTTGCCATTGTCATTATCTGTGGAGGAACAGTTTACTAGTCTAGTACAATAAAAATAGTGATTTGCTCTGAATGTGTCAAGAAAGAAATGCACTTTGTGAAATGTACTTTTCAATGTAAAATTATTGAGCAGGCAAATAGTACACACAAACACACACACACATACACACACTTACTTGCCTCTGAAGTAGCTGTGGACACCAGCTCTACTGGATAGTGTACGTTCAGGCAGTAGTAGCCTCCAAATATCAGGCAGACCGCAGTGATGAAGTTAGACATTCAGTCAATTTTTTGTTTAGCATTAACTGCCTTAGAGCATACCAGGAGGTTTCTACAAAGCACATCTGATGTTACCCTATTTTGTAGTGAATCCCATAGAATGATCTTTTACCATCTCAAAACAAAATAGTAAGGGGATATGCATACTCTCATTTTCTACCTCCCCTTGAGTTAAACGATTGAGTTTTACCTTTCTCCATAGTTTGAGTTAAGAATTCTGATATTTTTCTTGATTGAGACCAATGGAGAATGAAACTTGGTGATTTTCTAGGCCAATATGACATGAAACTATACTCTCACTACAGCGTAATAATTAAGGAACATTTTTAGTCTTTTTCCATTTGTTTCAAGTTGTATTCTATTGAATATCAAATGAATGATGGTATATGGACCACTGATAATCCTTAGCAAACTTTGTTGAATTATACTTACCAGTTTGTAAGCAACATTGTTTGTCAGCAAATAATCTTCTCACTTGTATTGTTGGTAAAACTGACTGGAGATCAGCCTCCTTTACAAACTGAAAATCTTCAGTGGTCTCCACCCCCAATGATTGTAGCGTCTCCTCCATAATGTCCAGAATAGGGGAGGCAGGAAGGTCTGGCAAAACTTTACTAATGGGCCTTATTGTTGTTTTGCTCTGTGGCATCCATTTCTAAGAGTAAAAGAGTGTATAAAGATCAGTTTACACCAGAATAAGATGTTAGAAAAGCAGTCAGTATTGTGACAGCACACTGTGTGTCAATGGAAAGAATTGGTGTCCGTCCTTTAGGTAAGATGGCAATGGATAGACATCAGTCAAGTCATTAATGTTCAGACAATGTATCTTTTCAGTGTCTTTCCTAAATGAGTACATATTGAAATGGGGTAGGAACTCTGCAATGTACACTGTTACGAGACAATGAACAGTGTCATATTTCATCAAAATAAGCACTAATTCGCCAAATCCACGCTATCCATATTACCAGTCACAGCATTTTTTTTGTATCATTTGGATAATCCCTTGTAGGACATTTCTACTGTGACCTTTGTGCCAAGTGCAGCCAAATGATCTGACTTCATTTTTAATGACTTGATTGTACAGTACCAGGTAAAATGTAGAACTGTCTTTAACATGGACATCTTGGCCAAGTGATCCTGCCGAAAAATAAACCTGCAGCATTTGTTGTCTTTCAGAAAGAGTGAAGCAGAGGCTTCTGAAATTCTTTAAACTCCTTGCACAAGTCTTGAAATAACTGTGCTTGCTTTCGAAGCACATTGTTTAAAGTCTGATCGAAGGGCCACATTTCAGAATGAGTGCCGGATAATGGTGCAAATAATGATGCTTGGGTTTCAGCTTAGTGTTTGGGGACAGAGTGTTTCTTGACTCTAAATATTCTTGAATAAGAACGTCAAGAAAGGTAACCTGAGATTTTCTGAGCATGTACCATGTCCACAATGTCTTTGACCTGCAGAGTTAATTGCCAAACATCATCAGCTGAGTCTTTCACTTGGTCACCAATTAGAAATTATTGGCAGCTGCACTGTATTTGAGCTGATTGATGTGCCTATTCAGAGTGGAGTAAGTGAACCATTTTTTCCCTTATGAAATACTTGAGATAAAGTGCAACTAGGCAAGGTGGCAGACCTGGCTGACAAGCATGAAAGTAATTTAAAGAGTTGAAAACTGACTTGAACTTCACTCCTTCTGGTGTATCTTCAGTGTGGAGGTGATCAGTGGCAGAATCATACTTCTCTATGGTCTGCTCTGGTCCATACAGATTTGGATTACCCTCAAATTCAGATTGAGTTATTAGACAGTACCGACAAAAATGTTGTGAGCAACTGAAATTTTTAGAGAGGCCGCCAATGCAATGGGAGCCCAAATTATCACCAGCAATACAAAGTCCCTCGTATTGTTTCATGTGATGTTACAATCTCCTCCAATTCCGCTAAGTCACCTAGGAACTCAGAGAACACCACAGCATGCCCAAATTCTTTAAAATCTTTCTCTCTGCACAATAAAACAAGTGACATGAGGTCTGTGTCCGTACATGAAGTGGCAGATTTGCAACAGACACATAAACAGCTAATACTTTATGTTTGGTCTTTGCTGAGCCTAGAGGAAGGACCTTAAAGACATCCTGGTATAGGATAGTATAGGACACTAATGTCGTTTAGAACATCAGCAGGTTGCTCAGTCGAGTGTGTTCTTGATGCAGAACTCAGCCACAGGTCACATTTTAACAAACATTTCAAAATCTCTCTCACTGGAGCATAACAGACAAACCTGTCTTTCCTATTCTCATCTCTCCCTAAAACAATTTCTTAGGTTCCACATAGCTGAATATTTTTTTGAAAGACTTAGTTCTTCAGTATGCCGTCCTCATTGGCCCTGCATGACATGCAAATAACAGATCAAACTCTGATGGACTCACAAACTTTGTCCTAATCTGACAATGCAGTCTCGTTTTTTAACAATGACCTACGTTTACTCAAAGTATATGTTAGACCTAACTCATGAATGTTTTGCATCTCCTCAACAATTTTCTGAATGGTCGGAGCAGGTAAAAGAAACTGTCCCTGTAATTTCAGGTAAAACAAACTGACATTTCTGAGAAAAGATTTTCTGATATATCCATATCAGCTTTATCCATGTCTCTCTCTGTAACCTCATTCACTTGAAGGCTGGTGCTGATGACTGAGATGCAGATTCACTGTACGAATCACTGACACTGCTGTCTGTCAAATCTCAGTATTTCCGTGAAGTGAGACATAAATGAAGATATGATGCTGAAAATACCTGCGTATCCAGTGACTGGAGAACTTACTGCATGTCCTTTGCTGCATATGTGCTTTTAAGTGTGTTAACAGATCCTTTATCTCTTGACAATGGTATTCACACAATGCAGCTGTGCATCTATAAGTACTAACAAGGCCCTAATAGAAACAGGAGTGGGTATGTTAGGCCTGTGGTAAAAATGTGCTTTAAACACTCCATATCTGAAAAATGTCCTACCACAACCGGCATCACAACACTTGACAAACAATGAGGTTAATTTCAATGAAGTCTGCAATGAAGAACATAACCTCTCAGTGTCTTCACTGACTTTCCAGAGAAATTACATGTCAACATTTCAATCTACATTTGACCAAACTTCAACCAGCTGTCTCAATTTAAAAACGTATCAAAAAAGCAATAAACTTTTCCTCCTCATCAATACTTTGTGTTACTGGTACCATAACCCCCCAAAAAAGCAGTAGCAAAATTATAGCTAACATTATAAGTGAGAACCGAGACAGACTGGGGAGAAAAAACGGTGCAAACTGTGCTAAAACATTAGAGTTGAGTTTTACTTTCAAAAAACAATACAGGCATATGATTGGTTCAAATCTTTGGGAATTATGCTACACCCTGTATTCTCATAAGCGTGAAAAAATAAACAATTTTGAACGTTTGAACAGGTACATGAACTTTCAAACTGACGTGAATGACCCCAACGAGGGGTTGTGGAGATGATTATACACCAGATATACACAAACAAATGCCATTCAGAACGTCTCACCTCTTCTTTAAGCGTGATGCATCACAAGTGGTGTTAACATTAACTAATGACTCAGTAGGCTGAAAACACAAACTAGCTAACGTTACTCAACATTTACCAACATTTACCGCTTGGCTTTTCCATAGTCCTTTGACTTTGGCCTGCTTTTCCAACATCTTTTTGCTCTGATCATGAAGACTGGGATACGCATGTGCATAAATCTCTCTCAAACTGTCATACAAGGTGTTGCGAGGCTATTTTGTATTAACTATAATTATGGGCATTTCCAAGCAAGTAGACGTTTGCTTTGTAAACCTGACTCACAGAGGTCAAAATACCTTTCATTCATTATATTTTGTAGGCTATTCTTTTGCTTTTCCCATGATGACGAATGACATTGACCTCTGTGTCTGGACATGAAGTCTGCTTCAGACTCTGCTTAAGATCTGTCTTTAAAACACTGGTTCTCAAACTGGGTCTGGAGACCCCCAGGGGTCCGCAGCACATTGCCAGTGGGTCCGTGAAAAACTTTTCTACAAAGTAGCATCTAGCATTTAACAGAGCTAATGGATATAAGCTTGTATGGTCAAACTTGTGTTGCTATTATGAGGGGTCCTTGGAAAAGTTTCTGCTCTGTGAGGGGTCCCCGGTCCAGGTTTGAAAACCCTGCTTTAAAGGTTCCACAAAATGACCATGTGTGCTGCTGTTACTGAAAGCTGCTTCTTTCATGTTTTATGCTGGCTGTAAATAGATGTGGCAGACATTTTGTTATACACATTCTGCTTCAAGGGGCTGAATAGAAAGGGAAAAAAGTTTAGTAACACTTTTCACAAGGATCACTGCATAAAATTTTGGCATAGGTGTTTTGAGTAAAACTATTTATTCCACTTATTTATTTCATTTTAAAACTAAGATAAATCACCAAAAGATAATTTTTCTTAGGCTTACCTCTTTTTTAGCTTAACTTTACCAGGGGTGCAGGCCTATGTGTATAGCCTACTGCCATAGGCCTTGTTCTTTCTCTCTCTCTCTCTCTCTCTCTCTCTTCTCTCTCTTTGTTATATGTGTATTTGTGTGTGTGTGTGCAAGTGCATCTCTAAATGCCGCATGCACAGGAGTGAAGGTCCATATCTGAGTCAGATTTGGCTGGTTATTAATAGTACAGGGATCATGTGGTGTGTAATCTGCGTAGGGGCCAGATGACAGTTTCTTGGATCGCACAGTAATTCACTATGTATCGGAGGAGCACAGCATAAAAATCACACTAAACATGGGCTTAGGCAATTTAGACCGAATGGGGTAGAAAACTAATACTTCTTGCTTGTTTCCGGCTTTGTAAATATAGTCCATGAATATGCTTTTAAAACATATTGTGAGTATGAATTATTCATTTGTGTATTATGTAAATTTTGCAGTGGAAGACTGTATTGAGAGCAGAGGTGCTAGATGTGTTTGCTACAACACACACAGCAGAAGAGAGACAGAGGGAAAGCAATAGAGAGAGAGGCAAAGACAGCGAGAGGGAACTAGGGAGAAGGCAAAGACCAAGTGCATCCTTGATCATCTAACAGTGCCATTGCCGCAGACATTGCATGTTAAGGAAAAAAATAAAAAAGATGCAGTTGTTTCTACGACACAACAAACTACTAACCATTTTTTTTTTTTTGCTGACCCCTGATATTGCTCCATTTCCATCTTCCATCACACAGATGGGATCCCAGTGCATGTCACTGAATCCTTTCTTGTTTTAAAGCTCTTTCCAACGGCGTTTGAGTGCTCAATTGGTATTGGCATAGGTAGGCTTATCGCTGACACCTCTGGGGAAAAAGTGGTTGATCCAGTCATTCAAAACAAGCACATTTGCAGACTTAAATGTAAAACATTAAAGTTTGACTTGAAATTTTTTTAGTGAGACTTCATATAGATATGATAAAACAAAGACTGTCAGATAAAGTCAGCCTGTTTGCCTTATCATGTTAACTTATGGGATATTACTGTAGTGCCACTATGTGTAGAATGCTACTGTACTTGTAATGACGGATGCCTTTGGCATGATAAAATATCAAAAATATAATAGTATTCGGCTGAGTGAAGGGGAATGAGAGTCCCTGCTGATCAGGGTCTAGTGCTGACATATCTCCTGATTCAGCAGAGACATCCATAGTGCCATGTTATTCTGCAGATGTCATAGCATCTCTCTCTCTCTATGCTCTACTTTCACCGTGCTAGCAGCCTGAAATGATCTGAATCAGTGGCTGACATTGTGAAGCAGGCCTGCTTTGCTTGCTTCTGCTTGCTACAACAGCTTGTTGTGTGCGTGCGTGTGTGTGTGTGTGTGTGTGTGTGGTGTGTGTGGTGTGTGTGTGTGTGTGTGAAGACATCCTTGACAGTGTGGGCCTACCAGGAATAACTGGCTATCATATGGGAGAAATATGAAAATGTGAAACTTTTACAGTGCATTACGGGTTTTTATGATTAAAAAAAAAATGTATTGCTGAAGGAAACATAATGAGCAACCAAGAAGCTGTTCCGTGATGCTATTTCAGATTCTGTCTCTAGGCCTGCATTGGCATTTTGCTTACATTTCCCACTGCCTTAAAAAATTTAACAAGCCCAATGAAACACCTACAAAGTAAAGTAAAGCTGAAAGGGAGAGGTCTTGACAATAATGCCGGGAGCATTACATCACCACAACTTCTTTAGAAACATTTCCATTTTTCTTTTTTTTCTTTTCTTTTTTTTTTTTTTTGCAACAAAAGCTGCCAACTGCAACTTAAAGAGCCAAACATCTCAACTTCTGAGAATGAATGAGTACTGTGTGCGAGGGCATTTTCTCAGGAACTATAGGTAGCTTAACCTCACCAAAACTAAGGTTCATGGTAAGCAGAAATTGAGTATTAGCTGTGTGTGTGTGTGTGTGTGTGTACTATATGCCTGCTCAACAATTTTACATTGAAAAGAGAAACTGACTTTTCAATGTGTTCTTAAAATGGAGTTATTCGTAGCATTTCATGGTGTATTTCTGTGGGATTTGCAAAGTATACGTGGTATCAATCAGTGTAACAATTTCAATTCCACCTCTCTCTTATTTTGTATACCTCTGTTATTTCAGTCTAACCCTTAATCCTTTCCTATTTTTTTCCCTTTTTTCTTTTTACCACTTCATCCTTAATCTTCTTTCTTTCTTTCTGTCTTTCTGTCACCATCCATCTTTCCCATTTCTCCTTCATTCCTTCATTCATGTTCTTTCTGGCTTTTTCTCTGTTCTGCCTCTATTTTAACCTTTCTTTCTTTCTTTCTTGCTTTCTTTCTTCCCTTGTCCTGGTATAGTTCTCTCCATGTGGAGTATAAAGAGAACTCTCTCTACATCTTTTTTTTTATGCCCCCCCTCTCTCTCTTTGCTCTGCCGGCTCATCTGTGCTGACCCCTCATGGGACACTCTCCAATCGTGACCCACATCGTTTAGCTGCTGTAGTGGACTGGGCACAACAGGTCAGCTCAGGCAGGGTAGAGTGCTGAGAGAAACACTTTCATGGAAAAACTGTATATATATTTAGCCCAGCAGCTGCCCTAATGGTTGTAACTGTGCTGCTATGGTTTCATTCAAGAAAACGTTAGTATTTAATCTAGCCAGTGCTATGTCATAGTAACACAACAAAGAAAACTGAAACCAACTCTTAACTAGTGAAATAATGATGGGATAATGGGTCTGTGAGCAGTCAAGTAAAAAAAAAATGTTAAATTAAGTGTGGCAAAGAACTAGAAAAAGTCACCATATCCAATGTGTTGTGAACACATTGAAGGCCATTATCTTGACTATATACTCTTGCATGCTTTTGGAATGCTGCTTAAGAAAATGTTTATACTCTTGCTTGGTTTTATGATGATGCATATGCAAACATTTGATTAGTTTAGAGAGAGAAGCCGACGGGCTTCAGGTACATGTAGGAACATGACCCTTTCTTTTGGTTTTAGGCAAATTGAGCCTCTTAGCGCTAAATGAGTGCTTTGCATGTTGATGTAAAGAGAGGTTCCTACATTGTGTCACTTTGATTTCTGTGAGAGTAGAAACTATAATGTGATAATAAATATATATTCACTCTCCATAATCAAATCTAATGTATACCGTATGTGCATAAGGAAGCACAGCCATATCAGAACATACTTGAAGTGACCACCTTTTTGAGTGCAGAGCTTGTTGAGGGTATGATTCATGAGGGTGACTTTTAAATTAAATTGACCTCTTTAGCCTCTCGTGAAGTCTCATTAGCCGTCATTTGCATTTGTCTTAATGGCTTGTTAGAATTCCATTATGGATGCGGTCATCCTTCTTTACTGTCACTGGGCTAAAATATGATTCTGAGCATGATGACATTGGCGACAAAGTAACATTACTTGCCTGTTTTGTTGTTGTTTTTTTAGCATTTGTCAGTATTTTTATTAGTTTCAGTGATTTGAAAATACTATCAATAAACATGGCAATGGCAAAGTTTTGATGAAAAACTATCAGCCTAACTCTATTTCACCAATGATTCACCAGTGGCTATTAGTATAGGCTTCTTACACAGTTCATTTTATAATACATGGCCTGAGAATTGTCCTGGTTGAATTTTACTGCAACTCTGAAAATCTCAGGGCCTGAATGCTTCCCTTCCCTCCCTCAAGCACTGATAAGTCTTAACATCTTATGAAAATGTAATGATTGTTATGGAGCATCTCTCTTCTCTCTCTCTCTCTCTCTCTCTCTCTCTCTCTCCCCTCCTCATCCTTCTCTACTGAGCTGATAAGCATGGATTGAGGTTTGTTAGAGGGAGAGTGAGCTGAATGGGGCTCAGTCAAGGAAGTGAAATACATATAGTAAATAAACATATGGTATCATGATTCAGTGCCTGCTTTAGTCGCTATCCACAATGCACTGATAGTGAGAAATAATCTTGTTTATAATCTTGTTTTTTAATTTATGTTGTATTCTGGGTTTAGTTGTGTGTGATTTGCAGCGATCCAATGGACAGTGTCAACGAAAAAGCAAATGAGATTGAATCAAAGAAAAATGTCAGAGCATCTTTTTAGTTTCCAAAGTCCATTCACTGAACTACACATTTTGATATAATTGTCAATGGCATTGATGCCTATTTCTCAGATTCATGTTTTTCATCAGTGTAATTTCTCTGTCTTTCATTGTCAATCTTAGAGCCTCTGTTGTGGCTCCATAGTACTCCTACTTTAATTCTGCCTTCATTATGACTCATTGTCAAGGCCACAGAAATTCTCTAAAAATTGTTGTTATTCTTGTGTGACAGCAATCAGCAAACAACACAAAATAGGCCAACATTTCTAATTCAGAGCCCCTCTACATCATTAAGTAGCTGTCACTGATGGTTTGTATATGGATCTTCATGGGGGATGTTTGTCATTGTTGGTCGCTGTTTGTGGTTGTCTTCCCAAAAGGGGCCTCATGAAACACAAGGCCTCATTTCCTGATTAAACTTTCTCTTTTTGAGATGGTGTTCAAAAACTTTCCAATACACATGCACAGTTATGTTTTTTCTTTAGTGTGTGTGTGTGTGTGTGCGTGTGTGACAACGCTATATTAGATTTAGCAATCAGTGGTAACATCAACCCTTTGAAACTACCTAAAAGGTGACCTGTTATGAAACACCTGCACTGTCAGTCAACTTGATTGACAGCAGAAAGAAAAGTAAACAAGATAGTAAAATGAACATCAGTTCTGTCTCAACACGCTATTCAAAAGAAGAAGAAAAAAACACTGGTGGGAATCACACAATATCTAGACGCAGTATGAAGAATGTTATCATCATATCCAACCAGTTCTTTCCAGTTTAGCAGCTCAGGAAGGGAACTCTCTAGCCAGAGTTAAAGAATGGGGACATCATTTGGTTCATGCACTAGTAGGCCGGTTCTGTCAGCTCGCATCAAGTACAAACAGTTTGATATGAGCTTGTAATTAAAAACAGCTCTCACTAAAACATGGTAGACCAGCGAATGAGTTCGCTATTGTAAAGTCAGTGGGAACGTCTCCATCCACAGGGCACCTGCCTTAGCCCACTCAGTTTATCGTTGATGTGCTGCCTGTCACGCAGGATAACAATCAAACCAGTCATTATGTTTATTTTCAAACTGAAGTTGCGTTAACACTGTGACCTATGGTTTCAATTAGAACTCCACATTTGGTAGCATTTGGAGAGAGAGAGAGAGAGAGAATTATTACTTCTGAAACAGGTTTAGACAACAGTGGACATATCTCTGAATATGAGAAATACTGAATACAGATTTTAATTCTCTTAAAGCTGCATGAGATCAAGTGCCCTTTTCCCATTTTATTTTATTATCTGGTATCAACATTCTACATGTATTGAAATTGCTACTTAGAATATGCATTTCCTGGAGACGCCTTTATGTTCAGAAAATGGTTCACAGGTATGAAATACATAATCAGGTTTAGACAGGGAGAGACAGATGAATCAAATGGACCCACTTGGACAAAAGCTTCTTTCTTTACAAGAGTTTTTAAAACAGTGACTGATGGCAACAAGCCCTGTTGTCAGTGCAGGCATGTGCTGCATTCTAAATGTGGCCTTGCACATCAAAGAAGTGATGAAAAAGTACTTTGGATATGATATTGGTAGTAGCTGTCTATGCCGTGAATCTCCTACCGATGTTGTTTTGAAAAATAAAAGCCCTTCAGCATGAAAGGAGAAAATCTCACTTTTGTAAATAAAAGATTAGTTTGCCTGTGTTTGAAATCCATTCAGTTGATTGTGAAACGCTGGGCCTTAAAAACTCTTAAAAACTTGTGAGTTGTCCGGTCGATTGTAAATAATTAACCATTACAGCTGTATAATTCATAATAATAATTCATAGTGATATTTCTGCCATTATATGATATAATTATATGATGATGTATTGATAATGACATAATTCTTTTAATTATTCCTGTAATATGGTTGGGAATTGTCAAATATGTTTTACTGACTGTTAAACCACAATCCTCAAATGCGGCAGCTGTGAAGAATTTGGTCATGAAATATAGACTAATTTGCACTGTAGTAAAGTCCTGATCACTGCTCCCTTAAAGCAATCAATACTAATAGATTAAATTATTTGGTTGAGACATATGGCTGCCGATTACTGTGGCATTATCTCCATATATCATGTATATCATGTAGCATGACACATGTTGACATGAAGGAAAGTAGAGTTTATTTGACACCTCTTAGAAAACTAATTTCAGCTGAATATAAAATAAATTGAATCAAATTCACATATCATCCCTTTGAGTGCCATGCATTTCAAAAACAACACATAAAGCATGTGAGTCTGTCTATGTCTACGTCTGCATCTGTGAGTCTATGTGCCACCTGTGGCTGCCTTTTTAATCTGTGATGTTATCAGTGTTATAATATCCCTACTTTTGTTTTGTGCTGTCCAGTGACACAGCATCCTGGAAATCGAATAAAATTGCCACTGTCCTTTGCTCAATCATGTCGCAAACCAAAGCTTTATTTAACTGGCCATTCTTGGCCTAAGAAGCACACCTTAACATTTACACAGGCACACACTTTTCCCAAAACTGCAGTGAAGTCTGTTCTCACTGTCGCTAAAATGATCTCTCCAGATGTCACTTCTTAAGAGCTCTTACTTCTATTTAAAACATGCTCCCGTGGCATAGCTGCATGGGGAGACTATATAATTAAGCTGTCTTGTCTCCGCCACCTCCGGAGCCTTGAAGTCACGGTGACAGTCTCTCCCCCCTCCAGGCAGGTAGGCAAAGGATAAGTTGCTAATTTGAACTGATATCATGAGATACTGAAAGTCAAACAGAACATCACAGTTGGTAAAAACCTCAACATTGAGGTCATACCAGTACCTTCAGCAGTGAGATTAAGGACTGGTTATCACACAACCATAAATGTGACTGTGGCAGTGACAGTGGCAACACATATTTCGTTTACATTTCTATCACATTTAGATCCTAAGACACACCCGTGTGTAATCTCTTGCTTAGAAATTACATATCACAGAGGTCAATGACCTCTAGCTGACCACAGAAGTCAAACTGAGAACACTGCCACATCTTCATTTGAAGCTTATGTCATCAACAACAAAACCTTTTTGCACAATTGTCATGCTACACTATATGTGTAAATAATAAATTGGGAACACGGGCATTCATTGTTTTTTTTGTTTTTTTATAATAATGCCATAACACATCTACGTATGTGAAGCCCTCTCAAAAAGGTTCAAGTAAAATCTTCATGCATCAGGGGCACAGAGAAAGACAGCAGTAAAAATGAGAGCAGTCACTCATGCCATTTAACTTCCTTAACTCATCATATTGTTTGCCCTTCACTTCATCCTGGAGATTCTTCTTGTTATTGAGGAACTTCATTAAATGGCATATGTATCCTGTTTATTTCACTCTATTCCTCTGACTACTTAGTGTCATTGCCAAGTGTCAACAACAGCAGGCAGCAACATAATAACTCTCAGCATATTATGGGCTGCTGTGTAACTGTTTGGGAAGGTCAGCCATAATTTAACTGAGATTCATATCCACATTCCATACTGCTCTCCTTACTTTCGGCATCTAGTAATGGTCTCACAGACGTATCAGGAGAGAAACATTGTTAAAGTGAAATGCTTGTCCAGTCTGACTCTGCTTGCTGTGTACCCCTGTGAGTGATTTGGTCAGAAGAGAAATCAGGTGTGAATCATGGCTTTGCCCTAAGAACGCGAAAATTTGATACAAAACAGACCGAATAGTGAATCGGCGGATAGACCTAACACTAACTGAATGAGGCACTGTAACTTACTTTCAGTTTCATTTTCCTATGCCCAGTTTAGTTAACAATAGCTGGCGGGTTGATATTTGGTCTATGTTGTATCAAATGTATCAAATGTTCTGGTTCTTTTTCCTACAGGAAGCACACAGAGACCTGGAACAACAGGGCTATGGATTGCTTCACACTGTATTTCTCCTTCAAAGTAACAAAGCCCAGTCTGTCCTCTGACTGATTCAGCACGCCACCCACCCAGCCCCCTTCATTCTCTCTCTCTCTCTCT
Source organism: Tenualosa ilisha (assembly GCA_015244755.2). Lineage (NCBI taxonomy): Eukaryota > Metazoa > Chordata > Actinopteri > Clupeiformes > Clupeidae > Tenualosa > Tenualosa ilisha. The sequence goes on from PYXC01002064.1 coordinate 1,477,575, forward strand.
CTCTTTCTCTCTCCCTCTCTCTCTTTCTCGCTCTCTCTCTGTCTGTCTAAGTGTACTAAACAAATACACTTTTCATACTGCATACACGTGCTAAAATGTAATTTTTCACACAACTATTCATCAGGCTATTTTTCCAAGGACTATTAGTTCCCTGTAGTGCATAAAAGCTGGAGTTGAATGAAGTGGAGCTCTGTTCTTTGAATATTGTTTGAGATCGAAATTTAAAAGAAGACGACAAAAGTAGGCCAGTGTGAATGTGAATAGACTTTGAGGAGAGAGATAGTGGAAGAACAATTAGGCCAGTTACCTAATGCTACTGAATTTCACTTTCAGACGGGACAGAACGTAAATGATTAAGTTATTAATTCCCCATGCTATGAGTCATGCCCAAATAGCTGGGGATGAATGGATTTGATTGTTTGGACAACCTGGTTCTGGGTCTGGCCTCCGATCATGTCTCTCTCAGATGAGACAATGAAAGAGGCTGCCAGTGCACTGTCTGGCACTGCCAATGAACCGAGACCAAGACGCCAGCTGATTTGGATGTGTGTGATGGGATCATGGTGTTTGTGGGAAACTGGTCTGTAAAGGCCAGTGAGGACCTTGTTTCCCCTTCTTTCTCTCTCTCTCTCTCTCTATATATATATATTCTTGGGGAAAAGGAGGAGGTTTTCAACTGAAAAGCAGGCCTTGCTTATTACAAAGTGATGGGGTGGCTTCATTGTGTGTGTGCTATTGGACGCTGAAGGTTCCACAGTGGCTTGCGAAGGGTGCAGGCTCGAGAGCATCTCTTGTGCCCTATTGGCCACAGTCTCTTTCAGTTCAAGGTTTTAGAGTTTTTGTTTCTATGTAGGCCTAATTTCTATGGAAGCAGGGCAATTAGTACATATGCGATAAGACCATGACTGAGAGAAGATGATCTCTCTGCAGGTCCTGGTTAATTTACCAGCTTTGTAGTCACAATGGTTAAATGACTCATTACAGGGTGAATTGGCTGCCCCCACTGTTCCTTCGCGCAGTTACGGTACATGCAGTTTCATGACAGCAGCACCGAAACTGAATGAAACCGAAATCATGTTTACAGTATTACCTTGTCAGTCAACCTTGCAAATGGTTATCACTGATTCTTATTCTTTGGTTTGCAAACAAATTCATGTCTTGGTGAGAATTTATGATGAAAAAAAATCTGTGACTGTAGGGGAAAAAAAGGTCTGTAGCCAGGAGTGCATTTACAGTAAGGGCAACTGGTATCTTGCAGTAGATATAAGGACATAAAGTTATGGCCTGTCTGCCATAGTCTGCCCAAAGATATGGTGATCCTGACTCTTTGGTCCAAAATGCTGATGATGGATTTGTATCCATATTTGATATTTTCTCCCGTAAAAATATAGACTATTCTGGAAGAGTGATCTTTGTACCCTATAAGCCAGTGGGGGTCTACGTATGAGTCTGCTTAATGTGGATCTGTCTTCATGTTATTGGGATCTTAAATCTCACCCACAAAATCTTGTAGGAATGTGGGCGGTGGAGATTGATGACCAAATAACCAGCTCAACGTTGATCTGTCTCCCCACTCCCACCTTGCCAAGTCCATGTGCTCTGTTTTTGGGAGGACTTCTGAGGATCAGGTCCTGAGTTTGCCGTATAAATCCTCACTCAGCTTGCTCGTCATCCCCAACTCTCTGCTCCTCTCCCCTCTCCTCCTCTCCTCTCCTGTCTCCTGTGTGGCCCCTATTAACAGGTGTGCTGGCATGTGCCATCAACCCCGCTTCAGACGTTTGGGAATGTGGCTGCCTGACTGGTCTTCAATCAGCCAAAGAGGACACGTCACACACACCACTTTTCATCTTTCTCTCATCCCCCTCTCCCCCCTCCCCACCACACACACACACACACACACACACACACACACACACACACACACTGACTCACTGCAGCTGCCCACAGCTTGCCCAGCTCAAATCCCTGGTGCTTGCCTACAAAGCACACAGCAATGGAGAGACTACCACATACTCAAAAACACTCAGCTAATATTCCCTTCCACCTCTCTGTGTTCTGTTGCTTGCCAGAAAGTGTCTCATTGCATTGATTTACCTGGTTTGACTTGAACAACATCTGATTCAAATCTGCTGCACGTCCATTTTTTTTCTCATTATGCAGTTAGTTATGCCATTATGGTACAATAACAAGAGATGTTTGGTTCCATTATGTGAAATATAGTGCTGGACATTATGTCTGCAATCTGATGTTGACCTTATATTCCTGTGTTTAGAGCTATTAATGGTACTGTTTGTGGTGATGTGTGTTAATGAAGAGGGCATACATAAATAACATTAACATGCGTAGGCCACACCACAAAGGACCAAAAGGGTTGGCTTTTAAAATGACAGTTTGCTGGAGTCCATTTCAACTCAGCTACATTTAACAAGAATCTTATCTTTTTCAGTTTTTGGGCTCTTTCATTATATATATATATATGGTTTCATCTGTAGAATAGACTCTAGAATAAGATTCCTCTGTGGTCAAATTAAAAGTTGTTTTGTTCCCAACAGAATTACTTTTCATTTCCAAGAAGTCATTTTCCCAATTTCTTAGATTTGGTGTAAATCTGATATTGCTTGTATTTTTGAGGGACACAGGGGAGAATATTTATGAGTGTGTCACGTTCAAGGAGCCAAACCAAGTTGATACCACACATTGCATCAAAAGTAATGATGGTCATCAATCCCCCTTCAAGCAGAGGCCAACCATCATTTATCTTTGCTAGAGCCTGCTTGCCCATCCACTGACACAATCTTCCAAGGACTGGAAATCCTCAGCAGTGTCCTGTATTTATCTAAATGATATCTACTAAGTTAAAGCTCAGTATTATGGTCAGAGAGGTTTCTTTTCCCACTCAAAGAGTATTTTCTGCCCCACTTTACATGAAGGAACCTTAGGTCCTTTGACACTATGTACTTAATAATTGATTAACTGCAAAGCACCAAGTTCTGTTTTTTAAAGAACTACGCCAGAGCCAAACACTTTTCAGAGCAGACTTCTGGCAGAGAATAATAATAACTTTATATTCTAGTGCTGCCATTAAGCACTCGTGGATTCAATTTAAAGCAAGAGTTTATCAGGCACACTATTTTACAGTGTCTCTTTGCTGCACTTGCTGGGATTTGTAACAGAAAATTAGGGTAAAGCTCCAAATCCAGTACTGTTCTCATCCACGGGCACAACAGGATACCCTTGAGTGAGCAGCATATATTTTGTTGGAGGTCGTAGCACACACAGAATTAATGGTCCCATTAAAAGAGAGACTTCTGCCCTTCATGGTTAAAGAGTGCCTCTGGTGTAGTTTATCAAGCTCGAGCATAAGATATCTAACCCAGTTTACGGCAAAACTCACAAGTGCACATTGCAAATATCACTCAACTTCAGCTGTTAAGATGGACGATTAGAAAACAATTATAAACTCCCCAACTCACAGGAAAGGTTTTCCAAACCCAGCTGTGGTGGGAAAATTTGTGCACTTCTTCTCTTAGGTACCGTACATAATACACAGAAAGAACAGTGAGGTTCACCTACTGCATGCGCACACTGTGTAGGATATGAATAGACCAGCAAATCTGTGGATGGTGCATCTATTCACATTTGTTTTTTAAAAGGTGAAATCATATTATTAATATAACTGAAGACTAAGGCCTTGTGTCCTGTAATAATTGGTTACCGTGCAATCAGTGCCATGCACATTGGAAGGCTTTATGAGTTCCGCTCTTAATCCTAGAAGTGTAACATAATTGCCTGATGAGCTAAATTCATTGGTTGCTAAAACCTTGACCATTCAGTCTCTGTCATCTGAAGATATACTGTTAGATTTAACATAGGGAGTCTCCTCTGTGAGTAGAACTGATGCTTGAAATCATTTGATATTTTTGAGTTTGAAAATGTGAGACATGAAACACGTTACTTACTGCATCAGTGATTGAGCTTGCAACATATTTGTGTGTTCTGTGCCCTTTACAACACCTGTTTTTCAATGTATTTTAATGCTTAATGCTTATGTAGCTGTTTCAGTCACTGTGAAACAATATGTGATGTGACATCCTCATTCTCTCTCTCTCTCCCTCCCCACCCTCTCCCTCTGTCTGTCTATCTATCTGTCTTTCTCACTTTAACAGATGCAGTGTGGACAGCAAAGTATCAAGAGTAGCCTGGCTGAATCGCACCACCATTCTATTTGCCGGAGAGGAGAAATGGTCCCTGGATCCTCGTGTTATTCTCCTAGACACAGTTCACACTGAGTACAGCATAAAAATAGAAAACGTGGATTTGCATGACGAAGGACCATATGTGTGTTCAATACTGTCAGACAAATTGCCCAAATCAACAAAAGTACATCTAATTGTCCAAGGTAAGCTTTTTCTTCTTCATTTTAAGCCAAATTTAAGACGTTCATTTATTCAATCATTTAAGTGTCTGGCCATGCTTTCTGCTTCTATTCAAAACACATTATCTCTGGGAGTCAATATAGTTAAATTTTGAACTGAAAACCACAGTATTATATAATAAAAGGCAGGGATTAATCAAGACATTGCTGCTTTTTTTGCTACAAAAGAGATAAACATAATGGACAAGACGAGTGCCCTTTTGCCTGGCTGATGTTCGAAATGAGACTCTTCAAACGTGACTATCAGCACTGCGGTTTGGATTTAATCTGCGTTTAATTTCAAATGGATGATGAGTATTGATTTCAGAGACAAAACACAGTGAATAAACTTTTGGCTTTTGTGTCTGCACAAGGGCTTGATAAATCAAATGCCAGCGCTGGCTAGGCAACCGCTTTTTAGTCATCATAGAGAAAAGTATAGTGGCTCCTGTGCAATTTCCAAAGTAATTAACTCTACCATGCAATTATAAGGCTTTTTAGGCCATTATGTGAAAAAAAATGTTATGTGAAGAGATAGGAAGATATAAATAAAATGGGAGTTTCATTGTTGTAAACTCTATTCCAAACCTGGCCTTGTTGCATCAACTGTCAAGGAGACCCCAATTAAAGATGATTGAATGAGTTATGTTTACAGGGCTAATGGGTTGCAGTTTCAAAGGGTAAATAGAATGCATTTTCTACAATCAGTCTGTTATTTGCCAATGTAATGTCAACTCAAACCACCTCACAAAAGAAAGCCTTATGATCACATACAGAGAGTGTAGGATGCTTTTAATATGTCAAATTGCGTGCTGGCTTGAAGACCTAAAGGTGTGATAAATCTATGACAGGGATGTTGTCTGTATCAAGAGAGGAGCTGGGATTTTCATTTGACTGTGTTGCCCTATGCCTCTGCGTCAGTTTAAAGTGCTATTTGAAGCAGTGCTCTGCAGTACTTTTGTTTCTTGCAGCTGATAGACAGACCATTTCTAACTCAACTCAAAACATTCCTCTCTGCTCCACTGGCTGGTGACAGACAGCAGTTGTGGAGCTGTTTTGGATTCAGTTTTCGTAAGAAATACATTTTCTACTTTTCTGAATTGTTAGGTTTTGGAGAGCTGCTGTTTTGTTTAGCATCTTCTTCTGCAGGTGTATCTGGTTCAGCAGACACAGAAATCAAACGTCAGGTAGTTTTTGTGTGTCTGTGGACTATTAGCCTCTGTTGCATTGTGCTCATAGTCTTGAGATTGTCTTCAAAGAGACATACGATGGCCCTTAGCTTTTTTGGCAACGTTACATGCAGCATTTTCTCAGCCTGTGACTCAACCAACTTGAGTCGGCCACTGTTCATCAACTTTGTTATCTTGCAGTCAACACAGAGTGCGGAACTAGCTCGCATGGCAGCCAAAAACCTGATGGTCTGGCTGGCAGACTGCCCTGGTCACGGCACATAATATGAGGATGTCCTTCATGTTAAAAGGCCTCACTGTAACTGACACTATGCCAGTGCTGAATGAGGTCGGCTCATTAGACTGTTTGCAGGATGGTTGGAGGATCTGTAACAAGGCCACGTTCCCGCAGAGAAGTAGATTTCACGCAGTTTAGGGTGACCTAGTTAACAGCATGTCTATCACACATGCATCAACACAAGCAGGCTGTTATTTTATTTTGAGATGAATTGGTTTATATATGTGGGGGGATGTTTGAGAGCATGCAGCAAACATGCCTTGGTAAAGGCGAGCTTTAATTACTTTCTCATATGAATTGAGTAATTGATCTGGAATTGACTGATCGCCTGATGCTATAAGGATGCCACACAGGTTAGCTGCTTCAGTATCAGCGCTCCCTCTGAATCACCTTTAAGCAAACTCACACCTACCTGAGCCTTACCAATGGCTGACTAATTTTTTAAAAGCTTATTGCTGTAAATGAAGAGCTAAGGAATCTATCAAATTTAACATTACGGGCAGCACAATGTCAAACTGCCAAAATATAGCACGCATGCCATCTATGATGTACTTTGCAGAAATTAAGTGCCTTGTTTTTTATAACTATTAGTCTGTTCAATGTGCATTCCTGCATGCAAGTAATTTTATTTCCTAGACTATGACTGTCAGGTGTAATTGGCCTCTAACCCATTGCTGTGAAAGAAAATGCAGTTCCCTTTAGAGAAATGTCAGCTAAATGCTCAAAATGGGTGTGCAGATGTTCAAAGCTAATATGTAACTGAAGCATTAGTGATGTTACCTTTGAAGTTATCAAATAATTACCTATTTCCTCCCTTGGGTTTTGTTGTCAGTGTAAGATCAGAGAAAGCCACTGATAGGCTGAGGGTGCAGTTTGCAGGTCTACAGTGAAACACCAATTAGCGATAGGTCACCTCAGTGGCACTGGCAGCCACCTTTCTGGAGGCCTTAAGTGCAAGTGCCCTCAGTCTTACACACATGCACACACACACACACACACACACACGCACACACACACACACATTCACACACTCTCTCTCTGTCATTCTCTCTCTTTCTGAAACACGCACACACACACATCTCAGACTGCTTACCCACTAACCTCCAATTACAATAGAATTTGTGCCTAACTGTGCTTTTCTGCTATACAGCACACAGTGATTTAGAGTTTCAGCCACAGAATTATAAGAAAATGTTTCCTCCATAATCTTACACAAAGAACATGTAAATTATCTACGAACATTTTAATTACCATTTTACAAAGGAAATGTTATATCTTATGAGACGTGGCCTTGTTACATTTACATATTGAATTCCCATTTGCCAGTTACAACACCAAGTTACCACTGAATCATTTGGCACCTCTTACGCGTTAGTTGTGAATATTTACTGTTGCCAAATACTCGTTGGTGTGACTTGTTTATTTAAATGAATTATGTTCTACCTAAGAAACAGCAGCAGCAAGATGTGAGGGTCTGTAGATCTGTTCTTAGCATGGCTGTCTGCTGCAGCCCTTGTCTTCACACTCCTCCCTTGCTTCCTGCCATCGTGGATGTCATGCTGCGTTTGGCCATTAAGCACTCGCTCACACAGAATATAGCACTTTCTTCCTAATCAAAACCCCCACTGTAGCTGCCTTGCACTTAATGTTAACAGCTGCAAGGGCCTGAGTCAAAGAAATATGAGACTCTGTGCCTCAAGAAAATGATGTGATTTCCTGGATTTTTTTTTTTTCTTATTTTGGCTATTTGTGATTCAGACGAACCAAGAAGCCTAGACTCTGTAAATGCGTCCAGAACCTCGCTCTTATGACCAATTACTGTCCTCATATAATGTATCAGTGATACATCTATTTTGGTTGTGACTGACGCCAGCTGGTGTCCTAAGCTCTCATCATCTTCCGAAACATTGATCTGTGGTATTGATCAGCGTTAAATTGAGAGAGGGGGGCGTGCATATGGGCCCCAGCGGAACTTGAGACGCTGAGGTTTTTTTTTTTTTCTTCCCTGGATTTCTTTTGCTGAAAAGGCATTCTTCATGCAGGTTCAATGAATGTTAAAGTCAAATGAAGGTTACTGTGGTATTTTAAAGTACCTTCCTTGAGGGTTATATTGAAAACTATAATAGGTTAAAATACTTCTGAGTTTACAGTAGAGGAGGCAGTGGTGGAAGAACTGCACACTGGGCCCTGGGGCAAGTATGGATCAAGCGCCATCAAAGTCCCAGTCCATCCCAAAGAGAGAGAAAAAACTGCATTAGGCCTAATAGTTTGTCGCATGCCATTTCTACCACAATTTACATAGCCCAAATAGGCATAACACAAACCTATCAAACAAACCTAGAATACTAAAAGATGAGAGCTTGAACATTTGCACATGGCACCATCTGATGCATCCAACCTGCAATTAAGCAATCATTTCCGAAGGTCTTTCCCCCCAGCAATCTCGTTTTCGATTGATGTTTAATTTACTTTTGAATGGCAAGATTCAATTCTTTGACTCCAGGACTTGTGGAGCACTGAACAGTTTGTTTTTTGTTTTAAAGTTTTCAGTGGATTTCAAAAGGCCCCAGAACAGGGTCTTAATTACTTAATAACTGTGCCAGTTGGCGGTCATGGTCAGACGTTGGAATCTCCGTGATCTAAATTTCATAACATGTTTTTTTCGCCAAAGTAAAATTTAAGCTCAAACTTCATTAAAATAACGTATTTTGACACAACAATGGTGAACAGTATTTTGACCACAAATAATTGACAGAGCAAGCAGGGGCAGTTTGTCACTCAGGTGGTCACTTTTACTTATGCCATTTCTCTTCATGCACATTGGCATTAGGCATTATGGAATCAGGGATAAGCCTACATAAGCCAATGAATTAAGCTAAACTGAATTACTTTGAATGTCGGAAAACACAACAGCTTTACATGATAGGCTAAACAGCAGCAAAGCAAAGGCCTAAGGTAGCCTATGTCACTCTGAATCAATTTCATTTCTGGAGACCATTTGACCATATTGCTTTGAAGCTTAACTTAACTTATTAACTTGTTTAGTGCTTATCACATTTTAAAATTGTTTCAAGGGATTTCATTTTTTAAAATTTATGACATCCAGTGCAGTAGTACAGCTTGCTTCAAATGACAGATTTATAGTCATGCAAGCACTACTCCTGAAATGTTTAGGAGATTACCTACATCAGATTTTCTACATGAAATGTAATAGCAGTTTTAGATATATCAGACATTGAATTGAAAAGCTTTATTTGTAGAACAACAGGGTTTTACACTGAGTGCATGTCTGGCCTCCGAAATGGCGACACCATCTTTTGAAGACAAAGATTTGGAACTCGGATGGTTTAGTGAACTCTGAATACTCAGAGCTAAATGTCTGGTCAACTGAGGCAGTTTGGCTCTGGTTAGTAAAGGAGCACTTGACTGTATCTTCAGCAATACTGTTTGAAACCAGTCCAGATCTAGTGCAGTTTGCAGGTCAAGATAAAGAATATCTGTTGCTTGTAAATGGAGATTCAGTGGCCTCCGAGGCAAAATCTTGGCATTCGATTTAAAACTGAGATCGTTGAGTGAACTTTGATCACTGAGAGCCAATGTTTCTGTGGTGTGGTCTTCTGAACAAGTGTGCAACAGATATCAGTTTGGCTCTAGACAGGTGAGGAATCTGTCTGCATCCTCAGGAATTCCAGCAACTTGAGGCCACTCCAGATCAGTGCAGTTTGCATGTCAAATAAGGTACATAATACCTGTTTCATGTTGAGGTATGTAGGTTTGAATCAGTGAAAGTAAGAAATAAAAGTGAGTGAGTGCGTGAGTGAATGAGTGAGTGAGTATGAATGTATAATTGAGCCACTCAGTTTTAGCTATTTTCTAAAGCTACTTGAATCAGAGATAGATGGCCTGCTTATCCCAAAACAGCAGATTCTCTTTGTTTGATGTAATAGATTTAAGCAAGGATGAAGTAGTGTTTTTAAAGCAGCACCCCTGTCGTCTGCACTTACTCAGCACCAGGGGGTGTGAGTGTGAGGGGGTGGGAGATAGTTGGGACGGCGGTGGGGGGTGGATTGATGCTCTGAGGGTTACAATGAGATGAGAGTCTCAGAGAACTCTTCAGGCGATGAGAGAGAGACGAGACTCTGCCAAATGACTTATTCATGGCCAGCGCAGTTAACACAAGTCTACGGTTGTTGATGCTGTTTGGTCATGGATGAGAGGTGACTGGCAAAACACTGGATGATGGTTTAGGGATTGCTCTCTGCGATTTCATAGTTTTCTTATGGTGAACTGAAGCACTGTGCTTTCATTGTTGCCAGAGTATGTTATGCTTTACAACAAGTTACCTTATTTCTAATCACAGAGCAACATTAATGTTTCTGTTTCAAAATGCACAATTTTAAAACAAACAAAATAGCTGTTTTTGAAGCTAACAACTTATAACTTATGAAATAAAACCGTTGGTATTAATTAACCGGTGTTATTCTGTGGGTGTTTGTGCATCTGAAGTAACCGTTGTTGGCTAGAATAAGAGTCTAACAAATATAATATTTCTTGTTTCCTCTGAGGCCTCAGGTGATTTTTTGCAGAGCTGTTTTTTTTTTGTGAGTGTGTCTTCTCAATACTATTACAACAGTATTGCTTTAGCTCATACGCAATTACTATTCTAAAATCCATGACTGGTTACAGATGGTGAAAATGGTGAAATTCTCTGTATGTTTGATACATATCACGGACTGAAAGTCTCGCTACTGTAAACGCTGATGCTTTCAAAGACATTATCTGCCATCCCACTCGAAAGGTGCAGCTGTGCAAATCTTGTTATGTGCTCACCATTTTGAACATGAAATGCAAATTTGGTATCTTTTGGGCTTGCCATGGCAAAATAAATACTTGTGAATAAATATCTTGAAAAAGTGTACATGTAAGGGGTGATATTTATATTTGCAGCAAAGATTTGGTTTGCTGTTTACTGTTGTCTTGTGGATTCAGGCAATCGGCTGTTGACAAGAATTTTCAAATTATCCCTGGATCATGATCACACACAGTATGCAGCAGACTTGAAAGATTTACTCTGTCGGAAGACATGCTTTGTCACTGTGCTCTGGAGTTTGAATCCCTGAATCGTTGAGCTTAGTTTAGTATGTCCGCTTTCTCTTTTACGGGCATTCCAGCATAATGTTGTGCCTCCCTCTCTTGGTATGTCGGTTGGGGTAAAGCAATTCAATTAGAAGGCACTATAAATGGTAGACTGGATTATCCTCTTTGGTTTCCTCAAGTGTAATGATGTGACAGTGTTTAAGATTTGCCTTTTCTTTTTTTCCCTCACTGAAAAAGGGGACTCTTAATGGAAAATGCCTTTCTGGAAAACTCCTTCACGGTCATTATTATACCTGCTTTCCAAATGGTCACCGTCATTAATGAAGCACTTTATAGATTTTCATGCATTAAACTCCCGTAAATGAGTAGGAGCTGTCCTCCACTGTCTTTGTCCTGTAGACTAATGGATTATTAGGTTATTAAATTATTATTGGTAAATGGATTATTTATTGTGCTTTAGGATGGCACGAGCCATAGGCATGTTGTAATAAGTAACATTGATGAATGCTTTCAATTACTCAAAGATATGAATGAGAGAGTGCATAAAATGTACTTCCTCAGTTTCTCTATTGAAAATGCATGTTTAATGACAGAGATCTTAATAAAGTTGTAGTCAGTTATATCAAGTAGTGCTTGGGCTGTAAGAGCCTTGCTAGCCTTCCCAGTGACTTTGAAAAGTTGAAAAACCATATTAATCTTTAATCACCTTTCCAACTTTTTCTGCTGAGCAGTTTGAAAGAAAGCATGATGTTTTGCCCTAGAATGTTCTGCAATACGTGTTACTGCTGGGGACAAAAAATCAGCCCTAGTGATGTCACTTTATTCCAAGCTTCCAGACAGTCTTCCTTTTAGTAGCCTGGTTTTCACAATCTGTGATTGAGTTTTGTCTGGATACTTGGCCCACTTCCCTGAGGTGGAATCAATGTAGTATAGATCAAAATGCCTCTGTATGATACTGGATAGACCTACAACCAATCAGACCAATGATTCTGATAATATTCATCATAGAGATGAGTCACAGCAGGCTGCATCATAAAACACTCGTTAAGCCTGCCTCAATTGTTTAAGGGGTAAAAGCACATTTTTTATTGGATCCCTATCTCAAATGAAACAGAGTGGGAATAGGCCTTGTGTTCCAAGAAGGTGTTTAAGTGGGAAGCCTTGGTAAAAATCCAGAGTTAATCAGCCCATACCCCTAGTCTTTGAGGCTTCTGAGTGCTGTTGATAAGTATTAGAATGACAGCATTTGGTACTCCATAGACTGAATTTGCGAACTGCCAGCTAACGCTAACAGATGTAGACATAAGGAAACTAAACTTTCTTACCCTCATCAGTTAGCAATGGCTACTGGTCTACATTGCACCAAATTCTGTTGTTCTCATGTCTACCGACAGCATTCAGCAACATGAAGCAACTGGGCTGATGCACTCAGGATTGCACAACGGTTGATTCACTCAGGATAATCACTTTAGGACAGAGATTGTGGTAAATCTGATAAAAGAAGAGCCTGGAGTCATCATTCTCTAAACTAATCAAAGCAAGCAGTCTGCTCTATTAGAAGTTTTATCACTCCCTTTGGCTTACCTTACCCAGGTTTTTCACTTAGCCACCTACTTGCAATACCCCCCTGCAGAGCGAAATCAAACTTGCAGATCAGGATGGGTTTACCCAGGCTGCTATAATATTGCTATACAATAACTTTGGTAACACTTTATACAATAACTTTGGTAACACACATATTCGCCATTAACAAGCTGCTTATTAACATGCTAATTAATAACATACTAGCCATTTGTTAGTCATTACACATCACTGGTTAATACCTTACTTTGCATGAGTTTATTCTACCCATAGTAGACCATTAACTAAGAAATTCTCCAGTATTACTTCCTAATTACAGCTTATTCATAGTAAGTAAGTTAGTTGTTGTATATGAATTATGGTATAAATATGTTTTGCTCGGTAAGGGGCTTATAAGATGATAGTACAACAGGAACAGGTATTCTCAGGAACAATTATTTTCAAAAGAAAAAAAGCTTTGGGTTTTGTTCCTATGAATAGACCATCTTTTCTCAGTATTACTGAAGGAGAATAACTGTTTCTGTTGTACTACCGTCTTACAAACCCCACTCTAACCAAAGCATATTAAGATCATAATTCAAACACAAAAACTTACAATCTGTGCATAAACAGTAATTAGGAGTTAATATTGGAAAAAAATCTGAGTTAATGGTCTATCATGGGTAGAATAGTCATGCAGAATAAGGTATTAATAAGTGATTTGTAGTGACTAACAAATGGAAAGTATGCTATTAATTTGCATGTTAATAAGCAGCTTGTTAATGGCAGATCTGTGTGTGTTAATATAAAGTGTTACCATAACTTTTCCTGAGCAGGCTCAAAATGACCCCAGACAGTGATCTGAAGGATGATGATGTCACTATCAATAACATAGTAATGAAGTGCTATGTGGTTTCTCACCTAATCGTTAGTGGAACTATTCACTTTCTATAGAATTTTTTTAAGCTTGTCTGAGAGATCATTAAAGCTCTCCTGTGTAACAAATGCAGTTCTGGTCAAGTTTTGCTTTTACATAAGGAATAACTCTCTAGTGTACAATGGTTATGTCAACCTAATGTTTATATAACTTTTTATGTTTGTAATTTATTTTATTTTGTAGTTCCTGCAAAAATTGTGAACATATCAACGGACATCACAGTAAATGAAGGAAGCAACATTACTCTGATGTGTTTAGCTATTGGACGACCAGACCCCAGTATCATATGGAAACATCGATCTTCAAGTGGTAAGATATTTTTTAGATGCTTTACTGTTTTTGTGATCGTTACAACACAAAAATGTTACACAAAGCATTTTTTTTTCTGAGGAAAGTAATATGGAACTGACCTTGACTTAAACCTTGACATTTGGCATTAAACTGAAGGGAGAAAATTCAGACTATACCCGCCTTCGCACACTTGTTACATTCTACTGTTTTTAATGTGGGTGGTGTGAAGTCCAGCATCATGAATACATGCATGTCCATTTGTATCTTGAGTGGACCTGGGCAGACATGTGTCATGGCCTAAGACTCTTCTTGTTGGCTTATCAGTGACCTCCAACATAGATGAGCATTGTATGAAAAAAGAAACAAACAAACAAACAAAGAACTTTTTAACATATTTAGAGTTCCAACTGATTGATATTCATGCATTTAACAGCAGCAGCACATTTATTTTACTGAGGCAAGTTTACAAAAGAGCATATGTGCACTCGTGGACACTGGCTATCCCCAGTCTTAAGCCTTGCCTTTGGACACTTGGACTGACATTTTTAATAAATGTTCACAGGCAAATTAAGAATTGATCAAATAAGATTAATATTGATGGATTTTTAAAATATTAACTCATACAATAGCTCAGGCCCTCAGAGGGACCCTGATGGTTTCTCTCTGGATATTTCTCTTTTCTTAACTACCCTCACAACAGTTCCACTGTGCAAGTCTCTCTGGCTGCAGAACCCAGACTTCTATGTTGTATTACTCGACAGGCTCCCATGTCTAATTCCTCAAAATTTACGTCTCTTGAATGTGACAGCATGTCCACCTGCTTCTGTCTTTTGTGGCCAGCAGATGATGTCTGGTCGGAGGGGCACTGATGGCACCATTTCCCTCCGGGGGAACGGGAGCCGTCACTCCCCGACCTGTCGTCCTGCATCATCCCTCAGTCAGTTACCATTGCCGCTTTGAGGCCTCCCCACCCCCACTGCCAAGTCTCTCCTTGGGCACTTTCACTCGTGGTCTGAAGTTACAGGTGACGCAGAGGACACTGGACTTGAAGCTCAAAATGCTTCCTGGCTCCGAGCTCGTCTTCAGTGCCTCGGCTAGCTGAATCAGCACCTGGCCAAGGCATTTCCTCAGCTCCAATAATCAGGCTTGTGTTTCGAGAGAGGGATTGTCTCTCTCTGGACAGGCTCACTCACTAGTCAGTGTCAGAGACATTGTAGGAAATTGAGATGGTCAACTTCGTGAAAAATGAATGAAAATGTATAAAAAAAAACAAACACTAGAAGTTTATGATTTGTTGTCCCAATCTGTGATAAGAAAGCAGTTGTTGATGGAGGTCCAATTGACATTTCACTTCAGTTACCATAGTAACAAGGCATATTGGGGGGGGGCATATTTGAGTGAAAGTTATCTTTGCGTTGTTTGTCAGGTTGTCTATAGTTTGACCATCAACAGATGTCTCCACCATTCATTTAGAAAGGAATCCATCTTGCATGACAGGAATTGCTTGCTTGGAGGTGTTATCAACATGGCTACCATAAGGACTAGCTTCTCTATAAGGACTTTGTCTGTATAGCAGGCTGCGAGCACTCAGGCTGTCAGCCAGTCTTCATCTGTGGAGGTTCATCTGTGTGGGCAGACAAAAATCTGAAACTTAATCTATTGTTCCTCCGTTCTCCAGTCAGCAGCCCTGGCAGGCTCCAAGCTATCCTTGTTTATACTTGGAGTCAGTGAGAATACAATCAATATAACCAGACTGTCATGCTCTGGACCATGACTAACGGCAGAGTCAGACCAAATAGGTTTTTTAAAGCTTTGGAGCCCATCTACAACAGCTACACTCTTATACTAATATCACAGTGGTCTGAGGACATTACTGATTTGTCTGTTTTTTTCCAAAGTGTTGATCCTATTGAGCATATGATCCAACTGGAGAAATACTAAACGAATTCATTTTTATTCCAGTGAGATGAAAGACTGTAAGAGTTTTACTGTAGAACAACAAAACATGTTTTGATTACAACAGCCATTTTCATCATATTGTTTTCAAAATGAACAAATATTGAATTTTGCTGTTGGTAAAAAACAACTGTTTTGTATTTTACATCATTCTGGCCAAACTTCTTTAATGCATGTTTTTATGATCTTGCTTAAAGCTATGAGAGAGAGAGAGAGAAAGAGAGAGAAAAATTAATTCAATAAATGTCACATCATTGAGAAATTGCTTTTAGAAAGCATTTTCTGACTAAATGAAGTGAACAAGTAGAGTACCAGTTACTGAATAATTTTTGTGCTGCTGTCTTGAATCGGTACAGCAAGCCTTCCACACTCTGTGCAGGCCACAATGTAGATGTCTGGGCACAGATGTTTGTTGTTTCTGGCATCTTTCCCTACTGGAGCTGTCCTGTTCTTCTGCTTGCCCCGTAAACTATCTGCATCCTCAGGGCCAAATGCTGTGTGCGTGTCTCCCATAATTTGCCCAGGCTGTGTGTCTGTGCCTTGCATTCCTGATCCATTCACATACTGCTCAGGCGTCTGTCTCTGTCGTTTGGCCTGCGCAGCGGCTGGCCTGTGCTCACTGTGGCTGCCTCCTCTTATCTCTGTTCTCCCGGTGCTCTGCGCCGCCTGGCTCCCACCTCCTCCTCCAGTGATCTCCATTCACTGTCCCGACGCTACAGTTACCCTCTCTCCCCTTCCCCATCCCCCTGCTGCCGCGGGAGTGTGCTCAACGCCACGGGTCCTTTCTTTACACCTTGCCCTCCCCCTCCCCTTCCCTCGAGGGGTGCCAGGCGCTATGAATGCATGCCTGCTCCAGTCTAGCCACCAGATTTTGGTGTGTGTGTGTCGTGTCGTGTCGTGTCTCGTGTGCATGTGTCTGTCATGTGTTGTGTCTCGTGTGTGTGTGTGTGTGTGTGTGTGTGTGTGTGTGTGTGTGTGTTTGTGTGTGTGTGTGTGTGTGTGTGTGCACATCTCTGTGTGTGTACACATCCATGTTTGGCAGAGGAAGAACCATCTTCCACCACATTTGGAGCACACTATGCATTCCCACACTGGTAGAGTCTGGGTGGCTGTCTCACTCGGTCATTTCAGGGATTATAGCCTCCAATGGAGGGTTCTGGAACAGTAATCTGTCTGTCTCCTTTTCTGGGGCCTTCTTTGCCACTCATTTTTTTGAAGCTGAGATGCAGTCCTTTGTACCAGTTACCTCAATTTCTTTATTCTTTATTTACCCAGGTTAATCCATTGATTTTGCTAAATTTCTCCATCTCTGAGGTTAATACATGGGCTAATTAGGGAAATGCATTTCTTTTCCTCATTCTGCTTTCTTATGAAATCAGATTCAGTAATTAATATTTAGCAAACTGCAGTTATATTGTTGGGGTTAATACACGGGTCTATATTTTTTGTTTGTTTGTTTACATTACAGTAAACACTGCCCTGAGGTTTATACATGGTACAGCGTATATTCAGAAAATGTCTGTATAGTTGTTGTACTGTAAGCAAAATGTTTTTTAAAAAAGTTTTATTTGTATTGTGATTTATGGAATGTTTCTCAAGGACATTACTATGACAAATGACTTTATGATAACAGGAAAGGCATTTGAAGTAAACTCGCTGGAGTGACTTCAAATGCAACCAAAAACCTGTTTTCAAGCAGATGCAATCATCATTTACGAGTTTACAGAGAATGGCTTTACAGCTGGATCCAAGATGCAGTAGGAAAGGAGTTTCAGGTGGAATATTGATGAAGATAGTCTGAGGTAAAATAGTGTAGGCCTATTATTCAGCATATTACAAGTTTAAATGATACAAGTCATTTCAATAATTCAAAGTAAATTATTATTATTATTATTATTATTATTATTACTATTACTATTATTATTATTATTATTTAAAATGTTTTCTCTATACTCATCAGGTTCTGTTGGTTGTTTCTGGAAAAGTCATTTAGCTGATAATTTGCATCACAGATGGTCATACACTAGCAAGAAAAGCAGCCAATACCGAGTCATAAAATCATTTCTCAGAAAACCAATATGCTGGTGTCAGTTAATGTCACTTGCTGCACTGGGAGGGAACGTTATCTTACTTGACATTTCTTGCAAGCTCTAATGAAAAAGAAAGATCAGAGGGATGTTTTGTGCCAGGGAAGACATTTCACATAAGAACTCAAATGTTTCCTGAAGTGACATTTCCCAACTAGTCTGTCCATACTTGTGGAACAATGTGAAATATGTGTATTTTTGTTGGTTGAAAACTGAATATGAATGGCATGAGATTGTACTTATTAAAATAACTGAAAATCAGGGTAACAACGAGACAATTTTTTTCTATCAGTGACAGGATGGCCAATTTTATAAGTAAATTGGTTTTCAGATATAGCACGGATGTGATTTTCCGGAACATCATATTACATCATTGTTATTAATAGGATAACACACCCGCCATGACAATTACATCTGTCTCCCCAGCCCTATCACTTACACCATTTCACATTCAAAAAATGTCAGACCGCTCAGCTCATTACAATCTCAATGGCATCTAGTTGTGTGCAAAAGCTAGCGGCTTTTAGCTCTGACATCTTGAATACTATGAATGCTTGTAACAGCAAAGTTCCCCCATTGAAAAAAAGGGAATCACCATTCAAACATTATTTTCACCATTACCACATTTGGGCATTCATGTTATTGCTGTTGTTGGTGTGGTTCTGGAGGTCGCAAAAGATTGCACTCCGTTAGGATTGTGACCACCCTCTTGAGTGACAGACCTATTGCATTGTTGACGTATGTTGCCGAGCGGTGGCAGGTTTCTTGTGATGGGTGGCAATCTCGCCATTATTCTGGTCCAAGTGTAAGGAGTGCCTTCTGCTGTGATGTGCCTGTCAGCGTGAACAATGCCCTGCGTTAGCCCCCTCTGTCACCAGAGTGATTTTCAGCTCACTTGGGAAGAATTCGCCCAGTTCCCATAAGGGACAACGTGGAAACATAATTGGCTATGAAGGGCAAGGCCACGTGCAAACGCTGATAACAATGAACACCATTGCTTCTCTCCCAAAACCCTCAGCACGTACAGGGAGTAAGGTTTCTTATTTTCTTTTCTTGATGTGGTGGCAACTCTGTGGCCACACACACATCCAGTTTCACTGTCTACGCTTTAAAAGGATTTCACATCATGAGACTGATGGGTCACCCAGGATTCTTTCATAGGTCTCATATGAAATCTCAGATCCGTAGGCACACAGTTCAAGATACCAGACAACACAGCAGACACATACACACACACACACACACGCACAAAAGACAAAGATCAGACAACTTATACAGTCAACTATACAAAATATACAATCCATACAACTATCCTTATGCATCACAAGAGAAACATATTACAAATGCATGTTTATGCATCAAATGCATCTTTATATTTAGTTGGACATGTGATGAACTGCGTTGGAAAAGATAAAAGTTGGACAGTTACTTTCATGGTCTTCTACTTGATGTACCATTGCCATTTACAACTGCAAACCTGACTCTCCAATGGTATTGATAGAATTATCCTTGGACTTGACAATGAAACTGGGCCACAGCATGACAGAGATTTCAAATTTGGCAAAAATGCAAAAATCAAAGATCCATATGTGCTTGCGGTTGCTGTTTGATTGTGGTACAGTTTGGGCCCTGGGCAGTGATGAGTCATGCGTGGGTTTTATGCTACACATGCACTAGTTTCTTTTTCATAAAAACAATTACATAAAAAATCTCTAATTTTGCACAGTCCTTCTGTGACCAGCTGCTGTGTCGGCAGCTGGGTCTGTGTTTATGAGCAGCATATGGCTCTGAAGTGGATGTGTCCTCTTCATTTGACTCTCAAGGGCTCAGTGGTAGAATAAGAAAACACAGAAGGGACAGTTAACTCTTTAAGCTTTTCACACTTCCTGTGACATTTTGTTGTTGTTATTGATGTAGTTGGACAGCCCTCACAGTAAAATCAAAATGCCTCACGTATGCTCACGAGCACATACACCAGTCTTGTATTAAATTACAATTTTGAATACATATTGAATACAAAATATTGACAATAACATAGGTAATGAACTGATGCAATAATGAAACCTACTGCAAAACTTGCTTATAAAAAAAGTGCAATTTGATTTGCTTTGCTCCCTGATTCAATGAAACCTTTGTTAAACTGCTAATAAGGCTGCTAAGAAAACATGTCCTCTACAGTCAAAAGGTGTATTGAACGGGGATTAGCTTGGATAAACTCTTTTTAATCCATTGGGAACAATGTAAATTCAAATGCTATTCAAGGAGTGAAGGGCAGATAATGGACCAAACAGCACATCAGGTTTCTTTATCTTAGTATGTTAAGATGTTAACATTTTGTATGTTTTTTTTTCCTCTATCTAAGTGTGTTGAGATATTGTCATTCAGCGAGGCAGGCTGAAGAGTTTGAATGTGGGAGGGTGGAGTAATGTAGCTCCTATAAAAACTGGGTTGAAACGAGGCGGTATGTATGCTTTCAATTAAACCATTCGCACATGAAAGAGAGTGACACCTCGTGGGAGGGAATTCTTGATCTTAAGCACAGATAGAGATGGTGTTGAATGTGCAGAGTTGAATGTGAATGTCATTTTGTCATTAAGTCACTTTGTTATAGATAATGCCTGCAGGAATTACTTTCACTCCTGTGGTACAAAGATTGAGTATGGTTTTTCAATATGATTTTGGATATCATTTAAGTTGGAATTGTTGTTTATCAGTAGGCCATTTTCTATAGAACTGTGATATAGACAATGAAAGCTGAGATATGTGGCCACTTCATACTAACAAGAAGGCTGTATTATATACTGCCTTATAGCTCTGATACTGACATGAATCAGATGCCTTTATACTTCTACAGATGTGTTACACGTATGGTATACAACAGCTGTCAAGAGTCGCTTCTAATCATGATTGGTGGCCTTGATTTTTTGGCTTGGTGGAATGGCTTTTTTGGTTTAGATTTTTGTAGTAGTACTTGAATTTCTGGCATTTTCCATTCCCTTACCATCTATAATGTCGGGGGTTTTAAAATTATTTACCTTTTTAGCAATGGTTTGATTAGCCCTACTTTGAGAAGCTTGGCTTAATTAAAAAAAAAACAGCCCACACAATGAAAGCTGTGGTTTTTAACATTATCATAACCTAACCTAACCTAGCTAAACACAACCCACTGTAAGATACTAAAATATACACATGCCTTCCATTTTCTCAGCTCTATATGTTGCAGCCGATATGCTTAATTCTTTCAGTCAGCACTCATTCTAAAATGGATAGTTCCTGTCCTTGATTATGATTGGTTCAATCACGTTTGATGTCATTGTATATTTCCCGATAAAATGTGTCTGAGACCGCATTTTGTTCTTTGTTGCTACACCATTCAAAAGTAACATTGGCTGCATTGTGTGTTACTTGGCAACCATTCAGCTGAAGGAAATATATTTCTTGGTCGCGGAATTGATGTTTAGAGTTAAACTGCTACATTTCTTTTGCTGTGGTTTTGTCTATAAAAAAAGCTAGGTATGTGTGGTAACTGTTAAGAAAAGCAATAAGCCCCTGTCCGTTCTATACCGTGAATACAGCACAGCTGAGGGGGTTTAACGGCACTCGGCTTTACTCCGCTCGTCTTCAGCCTAACACTATAGCTGTGCAATATTCACAGTATAGAACGGCCTCTTGGGGCTTAACGCTTAAGAATAAAACATGATAAAGCAAGAATTTTTTTTTTTAATTAATTGAAAAAGGAAAAACTTCTCTAGCTCTTTAACTCTCTCTGTAGATAACCAGTTGGCTGGAGTCCAGTCTGAGTCTAGGGCTGTGGCAGTGGCTAGACCACTAAAGGATATTCTGTGAGTAGTCCCAAATCCACATAGGCATGGCTTTCACGGAGTGCTTATAGGGTCATTATCATTGTACTAGTATAGTACCAGAGAGGGGAAAAACCGAGCAAGAGGCACAAATGTCCACTAAGTTCTGTGTTCTATTTTCGCAAGAGGGATGGGGAAAATCTCCCTTTCTGCAGACCAGAGTTGAGCCCTTATATGCTTATACAGAAGATCATTGAAAAGTTTGTATTGTGATGTTATGTAACACTCCCACATATGCACACCAGAACTATTCACGTTGGCTCCCATTGTAATGTATTATGTCGCCCTATCTTGGTCAGTGTTCAATGATCTTTGATAGTACTATTGAAAGATCAATCTTCCAGCTGATCCTCAACCATAACAAGTCACTCAGGCCATGTCACAGCACCCCAGAACACGATTCTGCGCCATAATGCATGGAGTCAGCCAGATAATGAGAGATACCCAGTTTCCATCAAACATTCTGCCTGTCTCAGTTTGACCAGGTAGCCAGCTTTAGGTCCTGTTTGTGCAATCATTTTTCATACCTATCTGTTGGGAATCTTCAGACGAGCAGATATTTATCGATCTCTGTCTATCTATCTATCTATCTATCTATCTATCTGTCTATCTGTCTATTTATTTACTTACATTTGACTGAACCATGTCTTTGATCTCTGCAGGCAGTTCCTTTGACCTCACGGTTTGGTTTGTTGCTCCAACAGGCATTGTGTGCTCATGTAGACAGTAGAGTGCCTTTTCAAATTATGTCCAGTCAGTTAAATTCACCACTGAAGGTGTAGAAGCATCTCTGTGGCTTTGTAAAGACTGTCAGGCAGAATCTGATTTATGAGAATAGTCAATTCAAATTGGATCATATGTAGTACATCTGAACAGTCCAAATCATGTGAAATCTTATATATAACAGATCTGCTTCAGACCACATGTGCAGATGGTATGAATCACATTTTCGTGAATCTCTTTGGGTCTAAATGCTCTGATAGTTTGTCAAAAGTGTTATATATATGCTATTACTGGTACATCACACATAAGGGTGCATTCAATGGCCAGTTAGCAAGTGCTGTCTCATGGATATTCATTAGTTCCCAGCCAAACGGTGAGTTTCCTACACAAAAATCAAATTTGTTATAGCAAACCTCAACATCACTATTTACACTCCTTACTTTAGTGTGTAGATTGATGAGAATAACAAAAAATCGCAAAAGTCTGCAGCTTAACAAAATGTATAAAACCAAACATTTAAGGGGTCTGGATACATTTTAAATGCACAGAACATGCATAGATACATATGCTCTTACCCAAACACACATACACGCGTACACACACACACACACACACACACACACACATACACACATATATATGTCACATTCTATATATATATATATATAGAAACTACATGCTGTCATAGATTGGAGGCTGCATTCTCCATAGCAGGACTTAATAGCCCATGACAGGATTATAGTAAAATGATTTTACGTGAGAGTCTGCTCCTAATATAGTTACCTTAGTTAAACCAAAGGCAGACTATGGGTCTATTGACTTTAATTATAACATTGAAATCAATTTTGCTCTAGGTAAACTTGAAGTTCAGTAAACAGTTCATTTAGACCACTAAGTATCTCTCATCCTGTGACAGTGTCTATAACCTAGATGAGAGTTCATCTTGTTAGTCTCTTGACCATGCAGTGTCAGTTAGTCTCTTCTATCTTCTTGCACTATCCACTTTACCCTGACCTTGTTGGAAAACATCATGGGGTCAAGGAAAGATAAAAAGATTAATTCATTAGGACTCTGGAAAAGAGAGGTGAATCCAAATCCACTTAGACTTACGGCAAGGCGGGTGTTATTGATCTGTGCCATGTTGGTTGGTTGTTGTTTCATAGTGAAAGGAATTGTGGGGCTTTTTATGCTTCCTATTGCTTCATATGAACCATAGTGTTTAAAAGGAAGTTTAAAAGGAAGCACTGAAGCACCTTTTCTAAACATACTGTCTGGAATTTAGAGAATCTCCTCATCACTAATTTTATTTGGAAACAAACATATTCCAACAGATTTGCAATCCCAGTTAGGTATCAGGAACAGGTCACCTTACAGGAGGTGCCAGTGCTTCTCAGAACGATGTCAGCACCCAATCACTTTTTTCCTCGCTCAGGTAGTGAGAGGAAGAGAGAGAGAGTGAGAGAGCGAGAGAGAGACAGGTGTGAATGTTCTACTAGATGGTTTTCCTCTGCTGTGATCATAAATCATCAGGAGAGCTAATTCAGCCTGAACTCCGATTATTAATAATGGAGGAGAACTGAGGCAGCCACTGCCTGCATCTGTTTGCGTTTTTTGTGGAGTGGGTGGGTATGGGGGTGTATGAGGAGGGCCAGATGAGGTGGGGGTGCAGTGGATGTGGGGAGGGGAGGAGAGGTGGCAGGGGATGGGAGAACAGTGGGGCTAGAGGGGTATGAGGTGGGAGGTTGTTGTCGTGTTGGAGGCTCATCTCATCTGACATGATTGGCTCACTTGGGGTCTCTGTGTGGCATCACACTCCTCATCTGTGAACAGACACACACACACACATGCACACACACAAAGGCACCATCCACCCCTTCAATAGCAGTAGGCTGCCCTCACCCCCTTGCTTGAGTGCCTCAGTGCCTGAAGAAGCTCTTCATTACCACTTAATAACATGTCATCTGATGCTATTCCTCAGAGGGCAGCTTTGACTAAGTTTTAAACGTGGATAATTCATCATAGCGTGCCCTTTGTGAACTAAAAACTACATGCCCCAGCCCACGCACCCCTTCCCCTTCTCTTTAAAGATATAAGATACCTGTGGGCCCCTTGTTCTGTTTTACAAAATAACAGGCACTGCCGCTAAGCTCTCACAGTGATTCACTGAAGGCTCCAAAAATCTTATTAAACATAGAAATTGAAGTGCACCCCCTGAAGGAAATGTGCATTAAGGAAATGTGGCAGGAGCTGAATGACTGGATTGTTTTAACACGTTACTGTTAGATGTTAGATAATTGCTATATTGCACACAGCAAAATGCATACCCATGTCCTGCACTCTTAAATACAAATGTACTAACAACTGAACTTTAAATAGATATGTTTGTTTGAATCATTACAATAATCTTAGTTGTATTTAATTTCCTATAAATTTTCACATCAATCTTGAATAGAAACTGTAGTTTTCTGTCATTTCTCTGTATGTGGTTGAGAGTGCATGCATGTCTGTGTGTGTGTGTGTGTGTGTGTTTGTGTTAGCATACATGTCTTTGTGTGTGTGTGTGTGTGTGTGTGTGTGTGAGTGTGTTTTGCTTCTTCAGATAACTGAAGTGACAGACTTGTGTTTATAACAGCAACCTTGCCCTACTTTTTTGCCACCACTATGCATCCAAATAACCCCCACACACATACACACAAACACAGACATATGTGCGCGTGCACACACACACACACACACACACACACACACACACACACACACACACAAACACTCTCACAGACAAAGAGAAATAAATAAATAAATATTTCTGAATAACATCTTCCTTTTCCTTGTAGGCTCTTTGGCCTGTTGCATTAAAGATCTCTCACTTAAAAGTGCCTAATGACCTTTAAAGTTCAGGTTTTTAAAAAATGTTTTATGTTTTAATAAGAGAGACCAGGAAAGGAGAGCAAATCAAGTGGTGACATTCTGTCGTCTGGCACACACACACGCAGGCAGAGCAGAGCACAGCATGGGGATGGTGTGGCGCTGAAACTGGAATAAGATGCCGAAACAGCTGGGCTCGCTCCGTCCCTGATTAATAATGCAAGGGCCCTCTGCTAAATCCTGTGCTTAGGTCCCGTGAAAGCCTTCTGTGAGCGATGATACCATACTTTCCCCACTTCTTGTATTGCAAT
This sequence comes from Tenualosa ilisha, assembly GCA_015244755.2. Taxonomy (NCBI): domain Eukaryota; kingdom Metazoa; phylum Chordata; class Actinopteri; order Clupeiformes; family Clupeidae; genus Tenualosa; species Tenualosa ilisha. The sequence continues at coordinate 1,503,143 of PYXC01002064.1, forward strand.
TGATTGAATGCGGGTAATATGATGGCTTCCAGATTTTCATACATTTGTTCGCAAAGCGTTGGGACATGGTTGCTTTGTTTCAGAGCACTCGGGCTGTGTGAAGTCAAGGGTAAAAAGAGATTTGGGTGTAGTCACTCGTATTGGGTTTAGTGGTATTTCAAGAGCTGAATTCAAATGCACGCCAGCATTGTTTTGCATACTGAAATGTCCATAGGCAGATAGGTTAACTCAATTAGGAGGATTGAGCTGAATCATAAAGTATTAAATGATCACCGCCATGTCTGCGACTGCTAATGATGGTATTTTTGGAAAATTGCTTCAGTCCGTACGTGATGGTTAAGTGATGCTAAATTTTTAACTCTGAAAGATTGATCAAGTATTCATTAGAATTAAACATGGTCGCTCTTCAATTGATTGGCCAGTGTGTTTTGGAAAAGGGCATTGATCTCAGTGCATGAGAGGGAGAATCTGTTTGAGATTCTCTGATTAAACTATAACATTAATAAAGGCGGTTAGTCACAGAGGTTCAAAGTGGAACAATTCGTCTGATCAATATGTTCGGCTGGAGGCCGCGCGTGCTGACATATCACTCCCAACTCTCAACTGCCATCTGGATTACAGAACTCACTGAGACTCTTCTTAAGTTTGATCTGGAGATCATGTTTCCTCCAGACGTTTACTTCATTCAGGAAATTTGTCCATCAAACTGCTGAAACGACCTCTTGACAAAAAGCGACAGAGCTGGAGATGTGAGTGAAAGTTTCCGCTTTGAAACCGAAGGAGCAAGTGAACTGGAGAAGCCTCCGAACTGGAGATGACTCTGTCGTAGTGCACATCAAACTCAACGCTCACTCCTGTAAAACTGTGTCACAGGTCAGCTAAGTCCATAATACACAGGAAATTCTAGCACTTTCAGCTCAATTATGAGCCCTTGCTGTGGTAATTGGGGCACTGAGAAATAAACTGTTATCTTTTTTGCACATAACCTTTTCCCAGTTTGCTGAGAAAGCATTTTTTTTATCATCATATATCAAAATGAATTGTCCCCATTCTGTCAATGTCTAGAGGCAAGCCAAGAAAGTGGAAGTAGTTTCTTGGCTGAAAATATATTTTGCTTTTTATAGTGAGAAGATATGGGTCAAATGCTAACATGAAAGCAAACAGATGTACTCTTTTAAGGTGGGGACACTGATGTGCTCCCAAATTCATGTTGATATACCGGTACATATTTATTTACCCTTTTGAAAGCATTAGTAGTAGTGGTATTGTTTGTATTCGTAGTAGTAGTAGAAATATGCACCCTTGGTCCTTTCTGCCACATGCATCACACTTACGTAAACAAGAAATTATACAAACAGTATTTCATGCATGCTTTGCTCCCCCAAAAATATTAGTTTATAAAATTATTTTCTCATGAGGTATAACTTGTGTTTTGTGTTACTATTTATTTATTTATTTATTTATTTATAAATCCTCTTTCATTTCAAACTTAGGTCTGGTTGCCTTGGCAACATACATGAGCAGTCAGAAATGTTAGACATGAAATATAACAATTTTTCTTTGAAATTTTCGGAAACATAGAAAACTATTTTCAGAAGTCTGTCAGAGATGTTAGTTCTGCAGAGTCTTTGGTAGTTAACACATTTCAGTTAAAGTTGACATGATCAGCCTTTTTAAAATTACAGTTTTATTAAAGATAGCCTATCGCATCACAGATATTTTGCCACTTCATGAGGGAAGAAAAGCCAATAGGCCTTTGCAGTTTTAACAAGGTCATGATATCTGGGACAGACTTCCTGCTCCTGGAAAGCATACCTCTCACCTGACAGAGTTTGATAATAGGGTGTCACATTCATGAATTATGACAAGGTGTCCTTGATTGGGAAGGCTACAGAAGAAAATGTAACACGAGACTGTTCTTGTCTTGTTCTTGTTTTGTCCTGATTGTCCCTATCACTTTGTACAGTTCTGAAACAGTTTACTTTTCCAGATTTGATAAATGCAAACACTGTTTATCTTTAAGTTGTTGTGTTCCATTTCTGCATGTTGTACTATTGATACCTTAAGTATTGACACTGTAATTTGACACTGATTGTGTGACAATTGCAATATGCACATTAATACCTCCGCCAAGGAGGTTATGTTTTCGCCAGCGTCTGTCTATCTGTTTGTCTGTTTGTCTGTCTTTTTGTAAGTAAGATTATTTGAAAAGTACTGCACGGATTTTGATGAAATTTTTGGACAACATGGGTACTAGGCCAATGAACAGATGATTACATCTTGGGAACACCATCTGGAATTTGTATTGGGTCAGTGGCCCTATATTGCCGTTGTGGAGGTCTGTGCTCTCCAAGTGTTTTTCTAGTTTGTTATTTGATAAACATCAATTATTTCAAGTTGGTTAGTAATTTTGTACACACCAAACTTTTTGTAAAGGTCATTCACAATATGTGCCAGTCCATATAGTACTACAATAATCTTTTTATGACTGTGAAGAAAGCACAGATATAGGAAGGTTGCCTCCTCTGGCATCCTCTGCTCACAGTCTACACAAACTCTGATTTTATGTTCTCTGGCAGCCGTTCAAAAAAGATAGAGACTATGCACTGCCCTCCCCTTCCACAGCGTGAGCGTGGAGGAGCATAAAAGCCTTGGTGTCATTTCTAAATAAAGCCCATCTTCCATTTTTACACAGGAATCGTGTCAGGGAATTATGTGTTTACGCCACGCAGCCTTAGTTTTTATGGGAACAGGCATGCATGTAGGCACCTATACAGCTTTGCAGAGCATCTTCAATTGCATATTGTATGTATGGAGTGGCTCGAGTCCTTGCCGTTAGCTTCACGCCATGTTTTCTGTCCACTCAATCCACCTGCTTGGATTTTCCCTAGTGCTTTGTGTGTGTGTGTGTGTGTGTGTGTGTGTGTGTGTGTGTGTGTGTGTGTGTGTGCATGCCTGCTGCGTTACAGTAAGAGAGGGTCTTGCTTGGCTGCTCGGACCCTGACAGGTGTCCTTGTCTCTCTACACGGATGACAGACCTTCTCAGGGCAAGCTGCAGAGCCAATCTATCTCAATGTCAAACGCTGTCGTCGGCTGCAATCAAGATTAGAAACAGATTAAAACTACACTTGATAAATGGAGGATGCTTAAAAAGAGGCATTCAAAACAAATGGGCAATAGCCAGGAAGTGGATACTTAATGCTCGGTCTAAGCAAAAATACTCTCAGTGGCAATAATTTCCATGTTTAAATTAGACTAATCAGGAGAGTGGTGCTGCCTGTGACATACACCAAATACTCAAACAGTAAATTCTGTGCATGCCATATGTACTGAGTATAGCAGTGCACTAGTTCAAGGAAGTTAATGTGGTTTAATTGATAAAGTGCATTTTACTGAGACAAGTAGATACATAAACCAACCTAAACAAAAGAACGAAAACAGTTATTTGTATTAATCTAAAGTTAGAAAGTCAGCGAACTATCAAAATGTTGAGGTTAGAGCACTGTGTATCTTCCTCTGAGAGTCACACACTGACAGTGCTTGGAGGCGTAAGTGAGCCACATGATTACTTCAAATCCCCGGTATTGTGTCGGTCCCTGGTGGACCGCCTAATGACTGCTGGTCTCGCAGCTAAGCCGAGTGCAAACCCGTCGCCATCAAGCTGCACTCTAGTGTTTCATGCACAATCAGTCCCCTTCTCCATGTTATTAAACCAGTCACATCCCCAATGAAGCCCGAATAGAACACGTATTCCCAACGAGCACCACCTCGCCTTTTTTTCTTTCCATTACCAACTCAAAAGTGTGACTTTGTCAACCACAGGGGCTTTCACCAAGCCGCTGAATGGGGCCGTTGGGAGAACATTGACGAAAGAAGAAATTATTTTTTTACTCCTAGATGAAAAACTGTGAGCCACCTTTGGAAATATATTCATATGTGGGGTACTATTAATAATATGAATAAAATGTCTTTGTGTGTTGTATTATTGAAGTATGGGTTTTATGTAGGTAAGTCTATTCTATTGTGCTATATATTTTTGTTACCTTACTGTGCTGTGCAATGTCAGCAAGCGATCATCAGTTTTTTCATGTGCCGTGAGTTGCCCTCTTTACCTGTAGCCTAATATAGCACCACTAGACAGTTACAGTTACATCTTACAGTTTACCACAAGTAAGTCGCAGTGGCATTACTAGGGCCATTGCTTGCTGTTGCTACTGCATTGTAATTTGGGATCTCCTGTTGTAAAGCACACAGTTTTACTGGCGTGGGGTAAAATATATTGATAGCCTGAGGTATTTGATAATAACCCTTAAGCTCAACAGGAAGTACATGTTAGTCATTAGAATAGCCATTTAATTTACCTCATGCTAGAGGCAATCATCCTAACTGTGAACCAGGGCTTCTGTTCTGTCTTTTGGACCTAATAGATAACAAACATGGCGTGGAATAGCTGAAACATACTTATTCACCCCAAACCCTGACATATATCATCCAGTTACATCCAATTCAGTGTAGCTACAGTGTTCAGTATTGTTCCATCGAACTACGTTACCTACGTTTTAATTGATAATGGATGAAACACAACTCGTATTGTATAGCGCAAGTGTGTCATAGCCTGTCAGATGCCAATAGCTCTTTCATTCTGGAATGACAAAAACCGCTGACACCAGGCAAAGACAGCTGCCAAATATGATGGGTATTATTCTCAAGAGGAAAGAGAATTTCATAAAAATGAATTGATTACCAGTCAGTTAATGAAACTCCCCTGGAACACCTCTCTATCATCTTGGACCAAAGTCACACTATAACTCTGTGATGTCTAGATTATTGACATATTTGTCTTTCTGTCAGAGTTCACTGTCTCTCTCTCTCTGTCTTAGAAGCGTTGGAGTTGTTTGTGAATGTCTGGCATTATTTATGCATGTGAATATCCTGGCTGAGTTTTGAAGACACAGTTGCACAGTACAGTCTGTGGTATCACTGAGCCGCTCACTGCATTCTGTGATGGAACTGTAGGCTACTGCAACTTCATGCATTTACATAGACCGACAATATAAAATCCTGCTTGGCTCTCTCAGCTCAGTGTTTGATAAGGCAATAAAGTTCATCCAAGGATAGTTCAAATATTCCATCATTATCTGTTCAAACACACACCAGTAAGCATCCATTAAACATTGACTTGCCAGCACAGTGCAAAATGAGCTATCCAGCAGAATGGCAGTGACCTGAAAGAAGTTATCACTCATATCCACAGCACAGGAAAAATCGTCTTATAAGTGAAAATATTCAGTTTAAAATTGAATAAAGTAAAAATGGAAAAATAATACTGGGTATTGGGTATTAATATAAACATATATGGCACACATATTAGAAATACTCAAATTGTGCTTATGTGTGTGGGAGGTTGAGGTTGGAAAAGGGCTGTATAAGAAATGGCAAAGGTTACAACTCTGCGGTATTTACCCTCAACTGACCCCAATTCTTGACACTGTAATTAAATAGAACGTGGTTGAAGATCGTGAGCACGAGGTTGTGTGCTTACGCTTGCCATTCAAAAAAAATGAGCTGCCTATCACAGCAAGATGAGTTGACAAACATTAATAATGGTCAGTGGCTGATTATGAAATCATTAGCAGAGAGAAATCTCATTATGTGGGTAATGCTATCCACTAATTTGTTTCTTAATTCACTGTAAACCCTGAAGCATGCTGTGCTTACACACACAGGCCTAATCTATTCAGGCTGTAGTAGGAAAATTTGTCATGCTTTCAAGATGAAACACAACAGTATGGGATTTCTTGTTTCTTCTCAAGCAGTTGCACAACCCTAGGTTGTATTCAAAAGACACTGAGTGACCCATTTAAATGTTGAGAATCGTTGACCTAGTTAAATGCATTTCAAGGGCTCATTTGATGGGTACAAGTTAAGTTGGTCTTATTTCAGTGTCCTTCAGATGCTGTCTAAGGTCTAAGCATTTTTAGAATAATTGGGACTGAGTAGGAAGAAAACAGCAAGAAAACATGTCATCTCTCTCGTCTATCATCTCTTTCAAACCATTACTAAAATAAAAACACCAATATCCCACATGCCTTTTTCCTGTTTGCGCTTCTCTTGTGCAAATATGTGATTTATGGCTTTGAGAAACAACCAAATCATACACCCTATTGCAAAAATGTTGGAGTATAAAATGCATTTGAGAAATATAATGCTTGAGAGCAATACCATCACACTCTACCGCCCTGCAGTTCCTTTTTCTTTGAGTAACTGCCTACCTTAATCACTGTATCACTATCTAGTCCAACTACTGCATTGCTATCTAGCCCAACCACTGCAATAATATGCAGCCCAACCACTGCATTGCTATCTACCCTGATCACTGGTTTACTATCCAGCCTAACCACTGCATTACTATCTAGCCCAACCACTACATTGCTATCTAGTCCAACCACTGCATTGCTATCCAGCCCAACTACTGTAGTGCTATCTACTGTAACTGCATTACTGTCTAGCCAAACCACTACAATGTTATCTAGCCCAATCACTGCATTGCTATCCAGCCCAACTACTGTAATGCTATCTACTGTAACTGCATTACTGTCTAGCCAAACCACTACAATGTTATCTAGCCCAATCACTGCATTGCTATCCAGCCCAACTACTGTAGTGCTATCTACTCTAACTGAATTACTGTCTAGCCCAACCACTACAATGGTATCTAGCCCAATCACTGCATTGCTATCCAGCCCAACTACTGTAGTGCTATCTACTCTAACTGAATTACTGTCTAGCCCAACCACTACAATGTTATCTAGCCCAATCACTGCATTGCTATCTAGCCCAACCACAGTGGGTATCCACTGGAACTACACTTACTATTGCATCTTCAGGTTTTGATGGTGGTATAGATATATCATTAAGACAGCCTTGTGCATGATTTCATTTGACATTTGCCAAATAGCACATCTTCAGCTAGCTCCATCTGGATCATAGCTCCATCTACTAAACAGACATATGATAATCTTGCACACCTGATTGCATGCTGAGAAATGTACTCATCACCATGTCCTCTTATCGCTATGAATTCATTCTCCTTCATCAGATAAGACATATATGTGATGGTGTGAAATAGATTTGCATACATGTGTTTCCCAGGCCTGCCTTTGCACCTAAGCACCTTCGGCAAACCCACTACCTCAAGGGTCTATACAGCACAGGCGCAAGTGGCTGTGTTTCAATCTTGATCTAACGAGCATGTTACCTCTCCGATGGCAAGCTGTGGGAAGTTGTGATTTATTTCCCATCATGGGTTCTCCCCCTCAATAACTTCCTTCCCGTTGCAATAATCTTTCCGCAGCATGGGCAGATAGCCTCATCACGAGCCCTGGATTAGCCGCTGGGTGTAATGGCTGCACACTCGTAACACTCTCTTACTATCTTCGTCTACAAGATAAATTTTCTCCCCCGAACCCCGCCTCTCCCCAAAAAATTAGGATGCAGCTGAGGTTATTAAACCAATATTTGCTCCATGCTGGTCGGTAGTAATTGGTTTGTTTGCTACACAATTAAAATGTCTGAAATTATTCTGTGTAATGGGCATTAGAGACAAAAAAGTCATGTCTCAATTTCACTGCTGTCTGAGGGAAATAAGGAGACTTTCATAACAAACCATTAGGTCCTGATGTTATTGCAATATTCCTGAACATGAACATAACATGGGAAATGTGTTTGTTTTTAGTGCAGTACCAGAGGCTGAAAATCAATACATATATTGTAGCTCATAAAGGGGTTGTATCTTACAATGTCAGTGAAAGTATCAATAAGTGTTGCTCTAAAAAGCCCAGTGACCTCCCATACAAGGAACAAAATCACTTTGAACAACAGGAAATTTTACACTGCTTGGAAAGGTTCAGGCTATAAACACAGTTCCTTCAAAGCCTGGCTACAGTATCATAACATAACTTACGCAATGTAAAATTATACAAAATGTTTTCATGAGCAATAGAAATAGCTGAGTGCATACGCCACATAGTATCAATAGTATTTGAATGAATGGCTGATCCCTGTCAGGCTGGTGTGTCCAGGTAATAAACGGATCTTGACCATGGTTAGAGACAAAAGTGGACAGAGTTGATACACTGACTGGGATAAGCTCTGAGTGCACTTCTCATATGTTTCATCGTTTTTGCTCCCATGTCGCTTGTTTCATGTTTCTGTGTTTTATGCTCTTTCATATAATTCTGTCCGTATTTTGGATGTCCCATCATAATTTCCCTTTCACTGTCTTCCGGGGCTAAAATTTTGCAAATGTCACATAAGCTAGGATTTCTGTTTTTTTTTGTTTTTTTCCTCTGGTAGAATGACTCAACCCTTTGCAGTGGTTGGAGTTTCTGAAAATGACATTCATGTCTCACTTTATTTTTACTCTCTCCTTCAGGAGTTCCAACTAGTCGGTTCATTACTGAAGGGGAGTATGTGGAGATTACAGGCATCACCAAAGAGCAGTCGGGAGTGTACGAGTGCATGTCCACAAACTACGTCTCAGCTCCAGACGTGAGGACTCTCCGGGTCACAGTAAACTGTAAGATTTCAGATTAAGTTTTGAAAGATATCTTCCCATATTTTCAAAAAAAAAAAAAACATTTGACTGTACTGCATTTCTGGCTAATTGGTTGTTTCCACTTCAGATGGAAAATCGCCATTGTTTTGATATGCCGTAAAAGAATGCAAGACCGTTGAGGTGTCATGATTTACAGTAAATGAAAGTTAGACTGTAGAGGTGTCGTTTCTGTGCAATCTGCAGACCCCCCTGTCATTTCAAGAGCAAGGAATACGTTAATTGGGGTTGGACAGAGAGGCATGTTACAATGTGAGGCCTCCGCAGTTCCTCTGGCTGACTTTGAATGGTACAAGGAGGACAGAAAGTAAGTGTACATTAGCACACTTACATCAAATGTGCAGCTATTTGCATGCTATACTTATTCTGCCTGCTCTTTGTGTTTCGTTTGTTTGCGTAGACTCCTGAATGGGCTTAATGGAGTGAAGATTGAAAGCAAAGGAAAACAGTCAATGCTCACCTTTTTCAATGTGTCCGAAGAGGACTATGGAAACTACACGTGTGTTGCCATGAACAGTATGGGCATCACGAATGCAAGCATCATCTTATATGGTAAGATGTGGCAGCATTTGAAATTTGAACCCTCTGTGAAAAGTGTGGCATAACCATAATAAAATATGCAATAACAGTGTCAAGTTAATTAAGTCAACTGTTTTCATAAACACAAATGTGATACCAGTTTTTAGTACAGTAATTTCCTGATATTGATTTTGCAAATTTTCTCTTTCTATGAAATTAATGTATAGAGGAGGTCAATACATGGGAACACATTTCCTCTCACCATTCTATTTTCTCTGTAAAGCGCCTGATTATTTGATTCCAGTTCATTAGGCCTATAGGTAGTATTGAACTGCGTTTAAACTGTGATTAATGCATGGTTGCAGTCAATAATTTGGTTTTTTTTTTTAGGTTGGCATTAAACAGACTTGTGGTTTGTACACAGTGCAGGTTAGATTCCGGAAATTACTGAAATGGAACCAGATAGGAGTCACTCTGACATGTTTATTACATGTTTATTACAGTTCTATGACTAACTAGGTCTATAGTGTTGTTGAGTGAACCAAGTGAGCAACACTGATTGGTGACTTGATTTCTTGTTTTTAAGATGAAGCCAGATACAAATTTTTCTCTGGGAAAAAATGGAATGCAGTGTAGGTGTGCAGTTTAGGGCCAAGACAGTGTCAAACTATTTATTGCAACCATCCTGTAAAAATCATTGGAAAACAAAAGAAAACAGAAAAAGAAGCCAGGTCCTCCTGGTGAGTTTGTCAGGCAGTGTTACGCATGTGTTATTCATCTCATGATCTCATGTCCACAGGACCTGGCATGCAGGATCTGATTGACACCAACAGTGCGATCTCTCACCTACCAACACACTTCATTCTGCTTATGACCCTCCTCACAACCTATGTCCTCAAATTTTGATGTAAAAGTGGCAGCAGCAGCAGCAGCAGCAGCCCCTTCTCCCTGTGTGTCTGTCCAACAGCATAGCAGACTTATGTTCTATGGGGAAAAAAGATATACGCAACTCCAACTTTACTGTTTTAAAATTTCAGTTTGGACTGTATGACATAAGTGGAAGGCAATGTAAACCAAAATGGTATTGGAGTCAATGTGTGTGTGTTGAGTACACTTAAAAAAAAAAAAAAAAAAAGTGAAACGAAAAGCAAAAAGTACTGTTGTTAATAGTTGACTGGTTTTGCCCAATATTGAGGTGTATATTGAGATTGCTGGTGTGTCATGTTTTGTTTCAGTCTCTGTAAAATACTGTGTTTCTTTTCTCTGTACTGAAGGAAATAATGCAATGTGATTGTTCAATTACTCTATTTTTACAGTTGTATGCAACAAAATAATATCACTGCATTGAAGTAATGAAATACATCTACTCTTACAGTATGTTAATCTTAGTCCTGCAGACTAAGACCAGTATTCAACTCTGATGCATTGTTCAACCAATCTGATATATGACAGTGAACTGTATGAATGATGGCTATTTTGTAAGCCAGTCTATTAATATGCCAAGGTTACAATACCCAGACCTGGCATCATGGACCTGTATGTGTGTGAGTGTATCCTGGTGTTCTGAGATTCTCATGAGGACAAACATGGGTATCATATTTCAACAGCCTGGGCCAGTATCTTAGGTGTGTGGATTTTAGTTTGATTTTATTTTCTCCAAGCCATCATCTCTCTCCCAGTAATAGCTATACTGTGAGGGTGTTGGGTTGGTCATATGGCACAACGCAAAAATGAGATTTGGTAAATTGGGGAGAAGGGAGGAAAGGGAAAAAAAAAACATATGTGGTCCACTAAGAATAAACAAATGTCATCACACAGAATGCTGCCTTCAGTGTTATTGACGTGTGGTAAACGCATGAAAGTTGCACCTCACTTAAAAAAAGACAACATTCTGCTGATCTTCAAAAGAACTAATGTTCAAGGCATCTGAACATGGAGAAACAAGACAAGGCAACAAAACAAGGCAACAGCACAGCATGAAGAGCACATCTGCTGCTAAAGGCGAGAGCAAGTCTGATTAACCCGTGTAGTTGTTGTGTTTTTATGTCATACCAAAAGAGCGAGTATCAAAGCCCAGAACAGACACAAGAACATGTTAGGACCTCCTTTTTGTGTTTGTTAAAGCAAAGCAGTGTCCTTTGAAAAAGAAATATTTTTGAAATCTTCACAGCTAATTTAAAACGAGGGCTTGTTCGATATGTGTTGGTCAAGTCTTTTTGGCTTTGCAATGATCATTCCTCACAGGTGTTATGGCGTAATAGCAGCTGGAGGTAACATGAGCAGTGGGGGCATTGAGAATGCTGCATCCTCACCTGACTAACCTTATCAAAGCAACACATTTCACACCTTCATGTAGAAATTTGGGCTCATCCCAGAAGCACCCACTTATCAGGAGAAGACAGGCCATGAGAGCCGACCCACCGCCACTCTCCCACTCCTCCCCAGATGCACACACACACACACACATCCTTGAACATACAAACTCACACAAACATGCCCCTGCACACACACACACACACATATACACACACCAGCACAGGCACACCTATACAAAGACAGACATACACAAACACAGCCTAAAGTAAAACTCCCAAACACACACACACTTACACATTATATACACCCCACGTGTAGATTCACACCCGGATAACAGGTAATTTCAGTGTGTGTTGTAAAAAAAATGAAAGGCAACATTCCCTTCAGTAAACACTGACAATAGGATACAGATGAAGCATGGAGAACGATGAAAAGGCTGGTCAAGGCCTAAAGCAGTTCAGCACAAACGTTGATGAAAGCTGCATTCAAAATTCTAAGTCTTTACTTAGCAAAAGCCCAGAGGGAAATTACTGTATGTCTGAAAATAAACAGTTCAAAAATGAAATTGTTAATGATGTCCTCAATATTTTCCCTGCTTGTCTATCTAGTAAATAGAATAAGTTGGCAGGCTTTCAGTGTGCACAGAAATGTAACCTCCGTTATATAAATGTTTTATTAAGGAGTAAAAAATCATCACTTGACCTCATTTGAACACTGCTCACAAATTGTATTTAGATATGAGTGCTATGGAAAAAAAAGAAAGGCAATTTCTGGTCAAACAACTTGTTGATCTGTTTTCAATTGTTGTTGTTTATTTTCTGTAAAAAGGAATATTGTGAATGGTGATGGTATAAAATCATGCAAGTATCATACACAATTAGCTTCTTTTTAAAAAAAACTCTGTATTACCAGAATGCAGTAACTGGAAAAGTTCAATCCATATAAACCTTTCTGAAATTCTCTTTCTGATATGCAGCACAGGAGTCCCTGTGAAGTCAAGTGGAATTGGCAATGTGACACAATGGAATATAATAGAAACAAATAGTTCCTGGTGTGTGTGGACAGACACTTATTTGTGGAATCATTGTACATACAAGAGTTCATAAGGGTGCCAATCCTGGCATGTTATGACATGACCCCATGTTCACACAAACACTGGCTGCATGAATATCCACCACAATAGACAACCTTCAAATGCTGACTTAGATTAAAGTACAGTGGTGGCCAAAAGGCAACATCCACCATATTTACTTCTTTTTGACTCTACATCCAGCACAACATCCAGCATGTTTTGAAAAATAAAGGACCTCATACAAACTAGTTATTGCTGTTTAGCAATTTTATTGTATGAACAAACTCATTCCCATTATTTTAAAGAATTTCAGAATAAATATTTTACACATATCAGAATGTCATTAAATTTCCCTTTTATTTCAGCACTTCTGGCCACTGCTGTACATATGTAGGTTATAGGGAAAGCCATAGAACATCAATTATTGTGTAGCTAGAAAATTACTCAACGCTGCGGAAAGGATACATGATGTCAGGTTTTGTCACTTCTTTGGCGGTGACCTGAATGGGATGTCAATGGCATAACAAATATGCAAAACAACAAAGTTGTATGTATATTCCTGTACTTTAATGTGTAATTAGTTTTGCTGTGTTCAACACAAATCCAATGTAAGAGAGGTAACTCCCAGTTCAAATTACTTAAAGAACAGAAACACTCTGAAAATGTATTTGTGACTAAAGTGAATAAAGATGAACATTTTGGCTTGTTTATTTATTTATTTTATTTTTACCCGCTCATTTAGTGTTTATATGTCTGTGGTGCTTCTGTACAGTTTGTAGCTAACTTGTTCCTGTAGTAGGTAAGATGGTAATGATGTGTGTTTACACACCTCCATGCATTAACACTTTGACTGACTCAACTGAGCTGGGAGACACTTATGTTGTCTCTTTGGTTGCTCTTCTCTTTTTACTTGGTTCCATATATATGGGCACATTTAGACCATGTTTTGACTATTCTATTGTGCCACCTAGGGGAAACCAAAGGGGTGCCTTCCTGAACTGTTCACAAAGATTATGCACATATTTTATGTCCTCAACTAACTTCCTTGTTAATTGCCATTAACATATTTAATTCAAGAAATAACCTCCTTTAACATAGGGACACTGGAAATTATTGGAATCACAAAAGAAACAATTTCTTTGCAAAATGTCACTTTACGATTTTTTTTATCCTGCAAAGGCTGTAGACAAGCAGAATGTAAGGTGTACTGAACAATTATATATATGTATATATATATATATATATATATATATAATATGTATATATATTACATTTCTCTGGTAATAGACATATATGTATAAACCTAATAAAAAACAAATACATACATATATATGCACGCACTTTAGTATTGAGAATCCTATGCAGAATACTGTGTAACAGGTAAAAGAAAAACAATAGCTGCCCATTGCTGTAAAATCATAACAAGCAAAAAGGCCTTCTGAACCAATTAATTTCTGTTTATGCATCTGCTTGTTTTGAATGAGCAGCAAACATGGAAGCTCCAAAGGGAGGCCCTGTAAGGTTAGATAAAGAGGCCCACCTGGACTAGCCACCGGGAAGTGCATAACATGTGTTTTTATTGATGTCTTCAGTGGTCCTAAAAACAAGCTCTACTAAGACAGGAAATTCCCATCCCTTCTGTTTTCTATGCAAACTGCATTCATGCTTTAAACAATGGGTGTCAGTAAGCACATTTTTCCCCCATTCAGATGTCAGGAAAACTCCACTGGTTCTTCAAAGAATGCTTTATTCTTTCTCTGCATTTAATGATCTTCCATCTTCCTTCATCTTCATTTCCTTTAATGAAGAAGATTAGGCTAATTAGACATTATGTGAAAATGGTTAGAAGGCTGTAATCCATATGATATCACTTCAGTTATTAAAAAAAGTCATCCCCTTCTTAAACTTTATGTTAAACTTCACACATCCCCTTAGCTAATGTTTGAAGAATTGCGGTAGAGGATGAAGCAAGCACTGCACAGTGGATGCATGAGTGAATGGAAGAGGAAGCTTGTAAGTGGTGGAGAGGTGGGTGTCTGGCACAGAGGAAATAAGTGTCTGAACATTTTAATTCAATTCAATTCAATTCAGTTTTATTTAGACAGCGCCTTTTACAATAGTATTGTCTCATGGCGCTTCACAGAAGGAGCACCCAAGAGCAACAGGGGCAAGGAAAAACTCCCTTATGACTAAACTCCCTTACTTTCCTATATTTTAGAACATAAAAATGTCATATTGGCATGTACACTTAGGCTACTACCAAGAAAGCCCTATATAAAGTATGTATTGCATTATATTTGATATAAATTAGATCTAGTTTTTTTTTTTTTTTTTTTTTCTTAAATGTTATAGCCTGTACATACTGATCTGCTATACAGATGGCCTCTGTACTGGATATGCCTATAACCAATCAGACCAATGATGGAAAACTGAAGAAAGTGGGATGCATCACAATTTGAAGCAACACACATGTTAAGTTAAACATGTGCCCGCCTCTATTGCAGTGGGGTAAAAGCCATTTTTGGTTCTTTATCTCAGGTGAACAGGAAGAAGTGGATATAGACCTACTGGCCAGACTGAACTGATCAGTGTGTGTGAAAACCAGGCTATATGTGCGATATATTTTTGGAAAACCTGTTCCTGGTTTACACATAGCCATCCTCTATAGGCGTGCAATTACAATTGACCACCTCAAGGCCTCCCTCCCAGCCAGTGAATGGCCACTGCAAACACTGCAGGGGATACAGAGCTTCGTTACAAATTTATAAGCATAAAAAAGTATACTCTTTTAAGAAAACCAACTGCTTAACGAATCAAAGGAGTAACATATGGTGAAATCAGCAGTTGAAATCAACACGTTTAGAAGTTTTTAAACGCCAAAATTGAAGCGCAGTCGAGCTGATCGTCAAATCAACCTCAGCCTGAGGACCAGTAATTAGCTCCGGACGGTTACATCTTTGGAATCTGCCTGAGGGTGACAGAAGAACAGAGAGCGGAGGAAAACCTTGACGAATTCCCAAGAGCGACGGCGTCATGTCAGGATCACCTCCTGAGACTCCTGTGATTATGGACTATCTCTGCCCCCTCATTACAGGGGCTATTTAAACCAATTAAAGAGTTTGTTCCAAGCTCACTCTTGAACTCTTGAGGTGTGATAACCTCCAGGCAAGAACGCGCCTGTTAATTCCGAGCTGTACCTGTTACGCCGAGTTGGGCTTCAGCAGATGTCTATGCGCACTAATTACTCCTGTGATTTCTTCTGTCTGCCTTTCAAATCTCCTCCCTGAGAGTGTAGGGCTCTCTTTCACAGCACAGACTCAGAACACTTGCTGACTTCACTTGTCAATGGTGTGCTCAGAACCAGTCCACCTCCTAAAGCCTAATTATGAGCCACAAAGATGAACATCTGATGAAAATGAACACCTCCATCACAGTGTACATCCACATAAGTACGTCTACTCTCGTATTCAGACGATGTCAAACAACAATATGCTCTTGTGGCAGCAGCCAGCAAAGGTCACTCTAAGGGCCATGTTAACACGTAGCTGGGTATTTACAAAAACAGAACACTTTTTTCCATTGTGTCTATCGTCCAGACATAATTGGAGGTGTCGGTCATTCAAATTAGCTACTTTTGGGCTGACGTGGTAGATTTCTGAAAACTCTTACTTCAGTGACAACCTGTGGATGAAGAAAACAGAGATTTTGTATTGTGATGTGACGGTCAGAATGCTGGTTGGCCTAGTTGTTTGATTTTTGACAGCCTACCCTTCTAAGAATCATATGGATGGAATTATTTTTAAATACGGAGGAGGAAAACATGTCTATTTTTATTAAAAACCTGACGAACTGCATGTGTACAAGGCCTGAATAAACAAACTAAAGTGTCTCTAACTCTGCCTAGCTTCTCTGGCACTGTGGTAATGGCAAGCCAGACACGCTACGCCCAACCCCTGTGAGAGTGGAACACAAAGAACCCCAAGGGGATGGTGCACCTCAGCCAATTTCCCCTCATCTTTGAGATTTGTTCAGCTTGCTTTCCAGCATAGATAAGTCAGATGGGCCTACAGTTTCCTGCACTCTCTGTCCCAGTTAATGATAAAGAAGGTAACCATCCTACTAGGAACTGCAATGAGTTGACTATTTCATGTGACCCCCCACCCAAATTCAACTTACATAAATCAGCATATCAGAGAACGATGGAGCTATGGAGATGGATACTCACATGATAGGCAAGGCACAGTCTTTGATATCACCTCCCGTATTCAAATTAGTCGGAATTGCTCTAAGAGAGGAATAAATGTGCCTCTGCACAACAGTTAACCAGTTAACCTAAACTGGAATCAATAGCCAATGCTCCCTGAAAGAAAGAGCATGTCAAGTGAACTCTCTACTGAAAGCATCAACATACACTACTGCATACGCCCACACATGTGGAACATCTTGTATTTCAAATTTGCCATACTCAGAAACACAAGGGAAAAATTATTAAGAACTTCACTGTTTTATAGTAAAAGGTTACACTTGCAATAGTTTATAATAGTTTGTATTATGTGTCAAGAAAAGTTTGCTATTGAAAGCAAACACATTGAGAGCAGTTTATATCTCTTCAGACACTTCTCCTAGGGCTACCTTTTGAAGTACAGTATCAATATGTTTCTTGGTCTTACAGTATTGTGTGAGACTGAAGTTCATGTTACACAGAGGGATACCCTCTATCGAAAACTTAGTTTACCAAGACTTGTCTCCAATACTAGAGGATAGAAAAGACTGTAAAATAATTTATCATTACTCACTGTTGGAGTGTATCGAGAGACCCACAGTAGCTTCCTAATATACCAGTTCTGCTGTATTGGGGTTTAGGGTGAAAAAGGCGACTGAGGTTTCTCTCTCCATAGATCATATGATTGCAATCCATTTGCCTTTTTTACCTGTGCTGTTTGCAGGCCTCTGGGACCACAGTGATGTAAGAGTACAATGATAAGAGGCTACAAAATGGATTTACTCTCCACAGGCTGGTGTAAGCCTCAGCAACATTAACTGTTCAGATTCACTTACCTGCCACTTCATCATTTGACCTGCTGAGAAAGGCAGCAGCATTCAGGAAAGTCCATCTATAATATGAACACCTAGCCTGGTTCTCACACATACTAATCTCTGATACAATAGAGATGGGCTTAGCATGTGTTTTGCTTCAAATACTGATACATGCCACTCTCTTTTCTCTGCAATCATTGGTCTGATTGGTTGGAGGCATTTTAATTTATGTCTGTTAATCCCGCCTGATAGAAGTTGAGATATGAAAATGGCCAGACTGAGATGTATAGCAGATCAGCATGTGTGAGAACCAGGCTAATGAATACCTGGACCTGGCTGCAGATTCATCTAATACATGTATGGATACATGCCATGCATTTACATCCAATGCAACCACATGAAAATCTGACCACCTTTGGAATAGAACACCCAAAAATTCTTTCAAATTTGAATCTGTAGCTAATATTTCAGCATTTGTCTATGTTGATGACATTCACATATCCATTGGCAATACCTCAATCAAGATATCAGTTGTTCAGTAGGCCTACAGCTGAACACAGAAAACCCTCCTTGATCAGCACATTTCTGCTGAGTAACTCAGCTGAACAGTGACATTAACTGGTTCATGACCCTTAAGGCTGAAGTGAAACTGCAGGATTGACATGACATGTAGCAGTTTCTCATAGCAGAAATTATTATTTTTGTATCCCATTCAGACAACATGGGTGTATGGGTTGTATGAGAGGGTGAAAGTGGAGCGGGAGGCACAAATGTTTGTTTAGTTCCTTGTTCTATTTTCGACCAGAATTATTCACATTTGCTCCCATTATAATGTATTAAGTTGCTCTATGTTGGTCAGGATTCAATGGTCCTTGGTTGTATCCTTTTCAGACCACTAATGACAGATGTGTCCAATCAGAGACCTGATCACATAAGCCACATTTGGAGGTGGTTCAGGATTCGTGTAATGAGATAGTGTGTTTGCAATGTGAGCAGACATGCATCCTGGGCCACCATTGTCAGGAAGGTGTTTTAATTAATGCTCTAAATTGACTACATTTTGGTGAGGAATCACACAAACATGCATCTCTAGATGCAGATGACTGATGGATGTTTTGCGGAAAAAATCATAGAGATCACATAAGCAAAACTTTGTTAGCAGTCTTTGATGTATAGCTTCAGCTACTGACTTACATTTGGGTGTGGATTTGCATCAGCTGAATATAAGGAATTAAATTATTAAATTCTATAGGTTTAATTTTCTGGTTCAAAAATGTGTGGGCACAAGTTAATAGTGTAAAATAGTCAAGATCAGATCCTTCCAACCACTTGTGCTTAAATATTTAAGTAAGATTTAAGTTTTTTTTGCAGTAGGGCAGACTACCACTTCCCCAAATCCTAAAGGAGAACACTCCTCTTGGACCTGTGGTTCCTGAAACACATCCATGCAGGAGAAATCCAACATAAATGTGCATGGGAGAAACAGTTGTTAAAATATTGACTTGACCTACATTTCACTATGATTTTGAGGTCAAAAAGTCTTAAATAAAGAAATACTCTGACAGCTCAGACTGTGCAGGTTCTTCCTGTCAAAGAAAATATTTTTCTGTCTGTGGCATATTTTGTATGACATTTAAAAAAATCTTTCTTTTTAATTTCTTTTTTTTTTTAATTTGGTACAACTTAACATTATGATTAACAGCAAACTGTAAAGGGTTTCTTATTACCATGATACATAATGTGTATGGTAGATGGTATGACAGATGGTATGACAGACTGAACCAAAAGTTTGCCAAAGAGTTGCTGGAAAAATAGCGGACTGTTAAAGGTTAACAGTAAGAATTAGATACATGTATTACAGTAGATTCTACCGGATTGTAAGTTTTCACAGTTAAATAAATCAATTATTTTGAACATGTACCATACATGTTTTGTATTGGAGCCTATTAGTATTTTGTAACATTTTGGTTTCAAATGTGTTGCCAGAAACATCTCTAACCACAGGCTGGGTACAAATTAAACTCCAAAGTGCATTGATCTTGTACAAGCATATTGTGTGGTGTGTGTTTATTTATTTATTCAAGTTTGCGAGGACTATAGGGAGTCTATTTCAGAGGACAAGCAGAATATGCCTTTGTCACCATTTCATAAATAGAGCCGCATACTTCCAGTAATCAGCAATCTTTTGCTTTGTACTACTCTCGTGTGTGTGTGAGTGAGTGTGTGTGAGAGAGCGAGAGAGAGGAGAGAGAATGAAAAAGGTTTTTGATCTATTTGAGATGCTTTAATTATGGAGACACACGGCACCTTCCTTTTGGAGCCCAGATGGCTTTGCTTCTTTTTTGACTGTGATCTTGTCCTTCCCTCACTGCACATACAATGCGAAACAAATGTGTTTCTCAGCAATTATAAATACAGTATATTTTTCCTCTGCTTTTGAAATGAAAGAAACTTTAGACAAGCAAATTATTTCTATCAGACCTATTACACAATTTAATGACAGTGTGTCTTCAAGTAAATTTACTCTCTGAAGAGGTTTGACATAATTAGATGTCATAAATACATAGTCGGTATAAATTCATTGACATATACACAGACACACACACACACACACACACACACACGCACACACATACACACCCACACGGACACACACAAACACAAACACGCACACAAACACACACGCACGCACACATACACATGATTATGTCTAAGCACCACATCTGTCTAAGCATTATGTGGAATCATGAGGTATCTGAGGATCACTGAAGTCAAATCTATGAAGATGCAGGACTTCAGGATGAGGAAAACCTTGGCAATATGTCTAATAAAAAGCTTTCAGATCAATGGTACTGCTCCAAAATTTTGCAGAAGCAGGGAATGTAACTCCGCTTGAGAAAGAAGTTTCTAGGGTTTCCTTCTCCAGTGGACTAGGAAGAAAACCAGCTCTGGTTCCTTGTGAATATTTGTTCCAAAATAGTGCGACCCCCTCTTTGATCCTATGCCTCCTACTGTGATGGGTAAATGCCACCTTGCATGATCCGACCCGTCTCTTTAAACACAGATTTTTCTCAGTGGCAACTGTCAGGATGCCTGTTTGTTGTGTTAAGAGCAGAATGTTATGGTTAACTTGCAAGAGACACTTCTATTTCCCTAATGCACTTGCCTCCTGTTCACTGCTTCAAAGTCTGCCTTTTCTAAAGCCTCAGAAATTCCCCACCATATTCCATGTCACCCACATTCATTATCATACAAATTTTTGATAACACTTTCTTTGAACCCAGTACTCATAAAGCATTATAAACACACTCATAAAGGGTTATAATGCATTCATAGTCTTATAACTAATGTTATTAGTGTTCATAACGGTTTATACGTTCTAATGACTGTACTTATTAGGCACTACAATGTTATCTTATAAGACTTTACAACTTGAAGTGTCACAAGAATTATAAAGTTTCAATTTGTTAATTGTCCTTTTATATGCCCAATCGCTCAGGCCAAATAATGAAGAGTTAGAAGCACTGCATACATATTCTAAGTAAAGTGAAATGAACACATAATTACTCATAAAATCAATAAAGAACCATTACAGACACCAATAAAGTGTTATGTTTCCATAGTATCAAAAGAAGTGTATAATGCTTTGTGACACTTAAAGTTGTAAAGGCTTATATGAAAGCATTATAATGCCTTGAGTACAATCATTAGAATGTATGAACTGTTAATGTATAAACGCGATTAGTTATAAGGCTTTATGAATGCATTATAACCCTTTATGAATGCATTTGTAATACTGGGTTCATAGAAAATGTTACCCAAATTATATTAATGGGCATGGTTTCAGCATCCTCTGTGGGGTCTTTTATGTTATGTGGGTTGACTGAATTTGTGACCAGATGCTCTCTGTTCTGTGGGTTGTGTATTATTCTATGTGCCTGTCCCAAACACTGCTCTATGGGGGATAATTAAAGTTTAGAGTTGGGACAATAATGCCTTAGTCCTCTGACTTCAAGAGAAAAGTAGGTTATCAAGTTCTACTGCCAATTCTGTGTTTACATCTTAGGATGTAAATATTGTATATTGTTTTTTTTTCTTTATATTAAGGGGTCATCTTATTAAAATGTCTTTCATAACTTTAAAATCTAAAATTCTTTTTGTTGCAGTGGATTACCAAGAGTGCATGGTTGATTATTACAAAGACATTTACACAAACACATAGATAGAACATTTTATTGTTGTCAGTCTTAAATATGAACACACAGTTTTCATAGAGAAAGAACATGAAACAACAAAAACATCATTTTACATTACAGGGAATCAAATATCTTCACTTTGGAAAATATGCAAAGGGGGACTTTATTCAGTAACCTTTGCCCCCATACATGTAGGTATCTGATTAGGTCACAAGAGGTGTGCTTAACATGAGCATTATGGTAAAGTTGATGTAATTGAAAATGGCCATGCACTGACAACAGACCAGTGTGACTTGGTGAAGTGTGAAGTGAATGCAACCTATGTCTCAAATAGCCTATACACTGAGAAGTGTAAAAATACTGCCTTTGTGGTAACTGTTTAATTGTAGCCTTATGTTTCCCTCTGCAACTACAATATTTTATTGTATTTTACCACTCATCTAGCCTGACTATGCCTTCCTGTCCAATTAGTGAACAGAGGAAGGAATTGTGAATGCAGAGCTAGAATGCTATCAGTCAAGGCAAGCTATCGGTCAGGGGCTGATCCAATCTTTTTTAAACTTAAACACCTCAAGTAAGCAATCGAATCTCACTACTGAATGTACAGACCCTCTGTACGAAATTAAAGTGTCGAACGAGGGTCTGGTTTTATTACCAGGCTACCACTCATCATAATGCTGCATAATATTCCATTGACTTTATAAGGGTCTTCCTAACATGCTGAGATCTGATAATTTTGTATAAGGACCTCCACTTTGTGGTGCCATCCTGCACTGACCACCAGACAGTTCATTATCCCTTAAGTATGGGGCCTTCACACAAACCACTATTCACATTGGTCTGAACATAAGAGATGGAAGTGGCATATTGCCAGGAGGCTGTCAGGTACGGCCTGTCAGGTATCACGTCCCCTCTACTAGTAATCTAGTCTCTGATTTGTTGGCAAACACCACAGGGATTTATTAACTGAGCACCTCAGCCTTCACCTATAATTGCGGCTTTTTGGTAGATCTTTTTTTCGACAAACAAGCGGATCAAATTTAGCTCTGTGAATGTGGTTTGGAAACCCGCGGGTCTGTCAGTTCCTAAGAGCCTGCTTCTGTGTGATATTCAGACAGAGACAGGGGACTCTGTCCATCAAACTAATTTCTCCCAGTTGCAAACAACCTAGGGGAAGCCTTTCTTGTGGGCACAGTGGCATTTCTCAGACAGGTTTTGTTTTTATTCTCACTTCACATACAGTATATATCCCATGATCATTCCCATGATAAGACGGGTGTTTGTATGAATAGCAAATCAAATCATCTGATTAGCATTTTAGGACAGCTAGCATGTATGCTAATCTAAGCACCCTCTGATTAGTATGCCCTGAAAGGAGCTACTGGTGCCACCACAGTTAGTAGCACTACCAAGATGTTTGTGCTTGGAATGACAGGAAGTTTTATTGAACAGCAGTGCAATTCAAGCTTTAGAAATGGGAAAGTAGCTGAAGAAACAAAAAAATCAGTATCCTTTATTTTGTTGTCAAGACTGAGTGCTCTCATTAAGACCTTTTACTGATAATTGAACAATATAGTGGGTAGATTCAGTTATGACAGATGGAGCGTCTGCACACCTCTTAGAAATTAAGTCAGTCCATTAGATTTCAGTAGCATTTGTGAGCTACTTGGTCTAACAGAGCCCCTCTTGCACTGAAAGAATTATGCTTGCAAAAATAGGACATGTAGGATGTCTGTGATGGGACAATGCATCAAATTTTCACCAACTGACTTCTATCATGTATAGAGATGCATCACTTAAATTCAAATACAAGAATGATGATTTAATCTAAAAAGTCCTGTTGCATTACAATGTTTATGAGATGCATCTTAAAGTGTGCCCATAAGTCTTGCATATATCTGCACAGTTTTAAATGGGCCTTGATGACATATGCTGTATGTGTCACTTGTTTACTGTATTGTCACCCCCCACCCCCCAACAGAAAAATAAACCCTCATATAAATATGACCAACTGAAATACACATATTTTTTTTTTATCTTATGTTACAGTGTGCATTTAATGAGTGTAATACTGAGTGGTCCTATACAGTATTAAGTCATCTATTAATGTCTAATTCTTTGGGCTCATCTTGCGGGATCCACATAGCGAAAAAAAAAAAAAAAAATACAGAATGTTACTCTTGGAATGGACCTGATCCCAAAGCCCTGAGATGACAATAACAGTTAGTTCTTTGTGAACTATGGGTCTATGCACGTCAGCTTTAAATACATTGTAAAATAACGTTCCACAATGATAACAGGAAAAAAAACCTTCAAAACCCTCTTGCAATAATTTACAAGAAAAAAAATACAATGTTAAATGTACTTTGTCAACAAAATATTCTCAGTCTTCCCATGCATGATATGTTATCACTGCAGTATCTTGAGGTGCCGCACCTTAGGTTATCCGTTTTAGTTGCAATGGGCAAACTGACTGCAGTCAGTTATTCAGATTACAAAAAATGCATGACACCCAATGCTAAAAATATAGCACAATTAAAATTAATGTGTAATAATTTACAAACCCTATTGGCCAAACTCAATCAACTCCATTCTACATTCTAAATATCTTAGAATGATTGTTAAGACATACAGCACACACTGTTTGGTGCAACTCATTACACTTTCATGATTAAAACCATTCCTTCTCTTGGTCATGGTCATTTTGCACACAAATGTATGCAAAAAACTTGCTTTAACTTTTAGTTATAGAGCAAACAAATACCTACATAAGATTAAAGATTGCAAACGGGGGAAAACAACATAACGTGATCCAACTTAACACTAACAATTTACTGCATAACATTCTGTGTAAAATTTCAATTGGGTGGCCAAATCTATTTCTCTCTCTTTCTCTCTCTCTTTCAGTTTTGCGCAACCACTGCGACTGCCTCTGTATCAGGGTTAGAGAATAACACTCAATAACATATGATTACAGCCCCTCAGGGAAATAAACTCCGTTTTCACATCAAAACTTGAGGAGGAGCTGCAGAGCCACGAGCACCAGTAGGCAGGTTGATGTGTGGGCTGCTCTTGAAGCACTGTTCCCATCCTGGACTGCTCCGGGTCCTGTGGAAACGATAGCGTTTAGATCAGTTGGAAGCTCAATGACTTATCACAGCCTTAAGACTGACCACAGTCTATGTCTGGCCCTTAGATGCAAAGCTTATTTACGCAGATTTCAGGAAAAGCCAGAATTTATGGAGGGATGATCAGAAAAAGTTTCCTAACTATGTTCTTAATGTTGTGAGTGATGTTAGCATATATGAGTTAGTGATTCAGTCAAGTTTGAACTGTTAATTTAGAAGTATTGTTATCATTGTTTTATTGATTTCATTGTTTTGGTTACAAACCTTCCAACACTGTTTGGCTTTCAAAGCCTGTCTGTTCTAAAACAGTTGAGGTTGTTTCTGAAAACAGACCTTGCATGCACTAAAAAAAGAGATTATACGGCAATAAGTGTACCTGACAGACACGCAATAACGGCAATAACGATATCATCCTGAGGTGCATCTCTGAATAAATGACTTGAGAAATAGAGTCTAGGCAGGATGTAACTTCTGGATAAATGCCTGCTGGTGCTATTAAGGAGCCAATTTAAGCAAGATTATTTGTTGTTTTCAGTGTTCTATTTACCCATTAAGTCAATTGAGATGTCACAGTATGACTCTGACTTTGTTTCGCAGTACATGCTGGAAGCAGGTCATTTGCAACCATAAAACAGTCCAATTGGCCTGATGAATGCCCAGGTTAGGGCACTTCAGAGATCACACTCGTATCATCACAGCAGCTGTTACAATCCTCTTATAGCATCACGTCCCATTGACCCGGCGACGCTGTCATTATCACTTGGTGCAAAGAAACCCCGACCAGCCTCCACACTAGGGCTGCCTGGAACTGACGCTTGTGGTAAACCAGCTAATTAGGCACATGAAGGAGTGGATACTGTGATCTGAAAAGTGGCATACTCATAAGACAGACTGCTCAGCTTCTACTAGTGACCCCCCAAAGACTTTTTTTAATAGTTAAAATATCAAAGACAGATTTGATATAGTTGCCTCCTAAAGAGGCAGGGCACAGCAACACTGCCCTGTGTAGGGGAGTAGGGGTGATCATTTGCTCATTACATTTGTTTACTTATTGGCTAAAAGTTTTACTAAATAGTCAGGGGATATGGTCGAAATGAGGATCAGTTAAATGTATATAACTAGTAAAATAGTTCAGAAAGAAAGGCTGCTCAAAAAAACAATTCTAATGTTATTTATTTATTTTTTTGTTGAACACAATATTTACCTAACTGGTGTTACATGTCTCAAATGAAATTACACCTTCCCAGACCTCAGAGTTCAGTTTCTCTGTGAAAGGGTTCTATTTTCTCTTTTCAAATATAAGAGAACCAAGAGAGAACACAATAGAGGAGTATAATTAGACCTACAAAAAAGCTTTTAGACATATCTGCTGGACAATTTTCTACAGTTCCTCAGAATGAATAAGCAGTTCAACATGATTAACTTCAGAGTACAATCTAAATACATTACACAATGGCATTTTATGGGCAGTATTTAAATTTCACTTTGATGGTATAACAGAGCGACTTCTAATTTTGCAAGGCTTTTCCTGAAGTTTTAGTATCCTTTCTTTTGGGGCTACCATCCAATTACGTTACCACAGTAGATTATTCCAAATCCCGTGCAAGGATAATTACTATCGCAACTATGGCTTCCCACAATCAAAATCAAAGTAATTAATAAATCTCTGGAGAAAGCACTGTTAATAAACTGACTTTTAATTTTGATTCAGTGTTTAAATTAGGCCATATATTCAAGAATGACACAAGGGAGAACACAGCCTTATATTGTGTATGCCTGCAGTTTATGCAGAAAAGAAGAAGATAGTTTAGATGTATTGAGCAGCAAGAGGGGAAGAACATTAAAAGTGCATTGTAAAGTGTTTGCCTTAAAGCAAATAAAATGAAGGCAGCATCAAATCACATATCCATTGGTTCATTGAAACTATGTCATATAAGATGTTACATTTCACCATGTAACAAGCACTTTAACTGTCTTCCCTTACGGACTATTTACAACAGCTGCCATACTCCTTGTTTGATGAAAATAAAGCATATAATGATGTATATAATGGTTTCCATGGCATCATACAAATCTGGTTCTTCCGTGATGTGATTTTGTCTTGTCTTTGCGTTTGTTCCCATACCATCAAATGTATATGAATGTGATGACAACAAAGAAATACATTTTACAGAATATATGAGGAACATAGCAAACATGAGCTTTCCATCACATACAATTCCTGTCATTCCTGTCTTTTTCAAAAAATCACTTTGTAGATACACTGGATGACTGGAAGCTACTGCATTAAATAGCAATAACTACTAGAGAGGGTTTCTGTCGTTTGAAATGGAGAGATTGCACTCATTTGCAACTGCATGGTGACATTTTCTGCACAATAGAGACTACATTCACTATCAAAAACATAACACTTCAAGCACAGCAATGAAAACACTAAGACACGGGGACAAACAACGACGCACACAAACAACTGACAAGTGATACAAGACAGATACTTACACACATCGGAGGAGCGCATGCAAGAACCAAAATGAAGCCGTGGCAGGTTGAGTGTGGTGTTGGGGGGTGGGGGGGTCGGAGTGGAAACAGGCAGAGTTGGATGGGGGTATGGGGTAAGGTGGGGGAGAAATTAGGATAAGTAAACAGAATGAAACAGCATCCATCATCATCTCAATGGCAATTGCCTCACATTCATACTAAAAAAAAGCTAAAATAAATTAATAAAATACAATAAAAACTGAACACACTGGGCATGGCAGTGGCAGTGACAAGACACTGCTGTCTCCAGCCACTTAGCATGTCACTCACTCCACTAAATTGGCTATCAACATAATGAAATGAAATTTTAGGCTAATAAACGTCTCAAAAGAAAGTGGCACTCGCTCATTCGAAACGCGTCAAACGCATTTCTGCCAGGTGCCACTGGGCAATTATCTCGGCAATTCATGTTTGGGAAAAAGTAATCTCACCAATAACCTGGGCGTGACATGAGCAATATCAACAAGCTGTCACTCAGTGGTTAGTAAGAGAAATGGTTAGGTTTTGTGTAGGCATGCAGAGGCACCCTCCCAGACACCACAAGCTCATGCAGAGTACTAACCTTGCAATAGCGTTGAGCTAGTGGGCTCAATTACCTCTACATCAGGACAACAAACAAAACAAACGAAACGTGAAAAAAGCGAAGCCATAATGAAGGATAATGTCGACAAAAGTCACTGGAGGTGCATGATTGGTCTCCTTTCGTGCTCTTATGTTAAGTGTAACATGGTGGTCACTGTTATTGTAAAGTTGCAAAATAGGACAGCAAATTATGACATTATGAACTTAAGTAAAGTATACTGAAACTTAGCTGCTTTCTTTAACATTATGGCATGAATTATCAATGAGAGTGCAATAATATTAGACATTGTATTTCAACACCAAATTTCTGTATTACAGTGTAAAAAGATATTATACACATCAAACTGTTTTTACAAAAAAAATCTCCAGCAGGCACAAAGCAGGATTCCAACAAATGTAACTTTGAATACTCACCAAACAGTACGATGCTTGTGTTTGCGCTGCCAAGCTTGTTGATGGCAACACAAGTATAGTTGCCATAGTCGCCCTCAGAGACGTTGAAAAAAGTTAGCTTTGAAAGAGCTCCACTGTCCTCAATCTCGATACCGTCAAAGCCATTGAAGATTCTGGTGGTGAGAGAAGAATGAACGTTTTGAAATCATTTTTTTTTTTTTCCCTCTTCTGTCAGCACACAACATCAGAGTGTCTTTAAACGTCTTTAATTTCCAACCACAAGAACATTCTTGGACGGAATCTCATGTGAGCCACAGTGCAATGCATAAAAGGAGGTAGAGCAGAAACGGGAGAGGGAAAAATGAGTCTTCCTTGGCACGTCTTCTGAATATGATTTTGCATCACCTTGGAACAGAAACGTCAACTCTACGCCATGTGGAGGTTTTACCTTCTGTCGTCTCGGTACCACTCGAAATCCGCCAGTGGCACAGCGTCCGCTTCGCACTGTAAAACGCCTCGCTGACCCAGGGTCACACCCACGTCTTTGCCCTCGGACACAGTTGGAGCATCTGAAAAAACACATAAACACACACACACACACACACAAATGCACACACACACACACACACAAGCACACAAACATACACACACATTTAGCACAGTGCTCACGGTTATTAGAGAGAAACCTTTGATCGTCAAATTGAAAATGTTTAAAAGAGTGAATAAATACGCCACATTGGACCTAATGCTGAAATGAGGCAACATCTTTTCGGTGTTGCCAGTTCACTTCCTGAAATGGATTCCTCTGCCTACTCTCTGTTTCGCCCCATGGCTTGTTTTGCGAAATAACTCAATCTCACGCTGACTGTTCTGTTCTGTTCTAAGGTTATGAATAAGGAAACACGCAATTATACGTGTGGCCATAAATCAACTATATAAGGTCAAGACCAACATCACAAATGTGAAACTGAATCCTTATCATTGTAGTGGCTAATAAAGGGGCATACGTCAACCGACTGAGGTTGTGGCTTGTTGTTAGAACTTAGTACAAGTAGGAATAACTAGCTACTAATAATAAGCTACTCACAGTTGACCGTTAACTCCACTGTCTGGACGTCTGTGGCCACGTCATTCATGGCCGTGCACTCGTATGTCCCAGCCCTCTGTCTGGGGATGGATGGGATCTCCAGGACTTCATCATCTGATGTGAGACTCTGGGCTGCAGAGACAGACACAGAGGACAGACTAATGAGCTAATGACTAATGAACCTTCATTTAAGTCACATGTTTCATGAGGGAGAGGAAGAAGAAGAGAAGGTAGAGGAGGAGCCCAATGAAAAAGAAGAGAGACAAGAGGAATTCATTAGTAATGATTGCAGTACATTCTGTACTGTGTTCTTCAGGCAAGCAATCAGCAACAACAACCACAACCCATGTTCTACAGATGTGACCACAAGCAATTTACTCTGTGACAGAAGACAAGTCTGGAGAATGAGAAGTGCAGCTCATCGCTGGAAAAAAAAAAAAAGATGGCTTCCCTGGGCAAGTTGCATACAATGTCATGTGAGTGAGGCAATAATTAGGGAAGAGCAGCTGCGTTTTGCCTTTCTTTCTAAAAAGTCTCTCATGGTCCAGCACTTTGATGTGCCGCCCATACATATGTCAAGGGCTTGGAAGCCACACAGAGGAGAAACATCTCAGAAGTTTACTGCCTGGAAAATCATGGGAGGAGGAGGAGGAGGTAGAAGAAGAGGAGGAATGGGAAATGGGAGGGGGAGGAGACTAATTATCTTTGCTCATAAACCCTCCTTACAAGCGACTCAACATTTAAGACGAGCTAAAAAGCTGACAGATACAAAAAAAATGATAGAATCGGCCCCCAGGTGTATGTGTTGACAGTAATAAAAGGCATCTTCACTCGGCTGTGGTTGACTTTTGGAGAAACATTGACACACACACACACACGCACACACCTGGGAGACACCAAACACACACTCACACACTGACACATACACACACACGCACACACACACACACCTGAGAGGAGTCGCTAATGAGAGAAGTACGAGCCCACAGTACCTGATGATGAATGTCACGACGAAGGCCCAAATAGTGGAAATGCCAGCTGTAACAGTCCATCACTGTTAATGTCAGTGCTAATTGAATTGTGTGACTCCAGTGAGGGGAAAGTGCTCTGATATAATAGCACCACATTCTCTCTTTGCTTTAGCTAAACACATTTGCAGAGTTGTTAACGCAATTACAGGATGGCATTATTATTCAATTGCATTAACAATGTGTCATCATTTATATGGATTTATAGATCAGGATGCCCTGTGTTGCTCAGTTAAACTTTATTATAATATACTGCATTTGGAACAGTGAACCACAAACAGCTGTTGCAGCTCACACACATAGAGCAAAGGCAAACCTAGTTGGCACAGAATGCAAATATATATGAATCTGTGTGTGTGTGTGTCTGCGTTGCTTGTGTGTGCGGGATGTGCATGCATAGATAAGTGTGTGTGTGTCGCATTTATGTTTGCGGTTATGATAAGAGCAGTCAGTGATAAGAGAATATGTGTATATCCAATGACAAACTATCAAATACTATCAGGCATGTCCAGCTTCACGCCTCCTACAGGAGCTGAAGGGTAAAATGAGCTGCAGATGGAGACAGTGTGGCTGTGCTACTCCAGGCTCCGGCTCTCTAGCTGTGCTCCACCGTGACATCTGACCACATGCTCTACAAGAGGAGCTGCTCAGTGCCTGTGCTGAGGGATCTGCTCTCCTTCATCTGCTGGGCTTTTAATGAACTACAATAATGAAATAATTTACCTCATTACTAAAAATGAGAACGCCCTGTTTTATATTATTATGTCTTTAAGTGTTAACAGTGATAGGAAGTTTGTTCTTGCTCATTTGGTTTTTGCAGTACATGTGCTTAGGGTTACAGTTAAAATAATAGGCATCTACAGGAGAGGGGGGTAATTATTTTTATTAAAGAATGAACCACACATTACGAGACCTAGTGCACAGAAGAGGTCTTACGTACAGTCATTACGTAATGCTGACCACTGAGCACAACCTTAGCAAGCCTTCTTTTCCCTCTGAGTGTAGCTAAATTCAAGTTGTTAGGGATATATTAAGTAGCAGAGCATCCTTTACACCGTGATGGCAGACTGTCTTTTCCGTACACAGACAGTGCATGAGCGTGACCTAACCCAGTCAGTAATTATTTTGCAGTGTGTATGATCAGTACTCCTGTAGCGTGACAAGAGAAAGCCTTAATTAAATGGCATACTGAACACAAGTGTTATCAGCCATTTCTTAAATATACAAATATACAGTACAACAGCTTGCTAAACACAATTAGTTCAATTACAACCACTGATCCTCTGACAAGTAAAAGGGCAATACTTTTTTGTCTATAAAATGAAACATGTGGTTGATTCTTACATGCTCAGTGATTCTTTGATGTGCTTTCGGATGCAATTGTATTCAAATTAGAGGGTAGAATGTCAAAATCACCAAATGGAAAACAATGCAAGTAACAGAGTATGGTTATATGCTAATACTCTAATTTCAAGCTAATTTGAAGTTGCGGTTCAGTCTAAGTTGTTCCAAATTCAGTCGTTCTCCTTCCCATAGCGAAAGTGCTCTGTGAGCTTGAACAGCAGGGCAAAGGTCGTAAGTACTCTGGACTATCACTTTAAGAAGCTGCCATGCAAGAGGCCTTTTCTGATTAACTTTACCCAAATAAGGTTATGGCAGCAATCACAGCAACAATCAAATTAAAACATGGAGGATTCCAATCATGGTCCTGTTATTGAAGCCTACTGTGGACATGTACACACCTTAATCGCATTATCAAATCCTATTAAGTTGTGCAGAAAGCAACTAAGGAACATCAGACACTACAAAAACTCTTAAGGAGCTGACTGTAATAAACTGTCTTTGTAAGTTATTGACTATGTGGTGTCACATGGAGATAGCAATTTTAATGAATATGAATATTCTATTATCAAAGCACTGTCTTATCCAGAATATTATTCCTGTCCTTGTAGACATAGTGACACCTATATTACCTCTATTCAGAACCACGCTGCATCATTGTTAAAAGTCCGAAAGCATTTTCCATTTTTTAGGTCCTCTTTCCAATACACTTACCAATTCAATGCCTAACATCAGAATTTACAAAAAAGAAAGAAAGAAAGAAAGAAAGAAAGAGTTAATCTGGGATTTCTGTTCCCAGCTGTGTCCTTATTTCTGGATTAGAATGCATGTGGTTTGAGGGGCTGTTTTAGATGCGCAGGAAAGTAATAACACCTGGAAAATGACAGGGTTTACACTATTATAAAACACACTGCTTCAGCCTACTCATCCTCTCCAATATGTTTGTGGGATCTGTATTTAGGGAATAAACACAATTTTGGCCCTACAATATGCCTCTGTCCACAACAATAATACCATTCTGAAAAGAAGAAGTAGACAAGAGACACTTTTGCACACCTGAACAAGTGCCTTCCTCCACAATCCATTCACCAGGAAGCCATTGATATTGTAGTTTTGGCAGCATTTTCATTTGTAAAGAAACAAAAAGGGTGCAAACCGCCCCTTTAATCTCATCTTGGTGACAAGCTGTGAAATGGGAGTACACTGTTGAATCAATGCTGTCACTTTCCAATTGTCAGTGCTCTCTAGTGACTGAACACACACCCCCATCGTCCATGCATTCTCGTCAACAACACACAGAATCAGAGAGAGAGAGAGGGAGAGGGAGAGAGAGAGACAGACAGACAGACAGACAAAGAGTGGGCGAGTTGACAGACAGACAAATGAACAGACAGACAGATAGATAAAAAGACAGAGAAAGAGAGAAAATCCCCCGTCCAATAAGATAAATAAAAATTACAAAGCTCACAGTTGTTTTTTTCTATTTAGTGTGTTCTGTCTGTGGAGCTCATACCTCTCCTCTTGTGTCTACAGCTGCCTTTCCGTCTGTGACCAGGGGAGTCCACACTCCCAAGAGGGCTTATCAAAATGGCACACATGCTAATCATAGCGCCTTAGCATCGCTCTGCAGTTCATTCTGTAGGGCATTACAGCAACTCCAGGTTTTACCGTCTCACAGTCACACAATCCTATTTTTCTCTTCTGTTTATCTGAAATTATATACACAAGTATGGACACAGCAGCACATCACACAAACTCTCACTTCTTTCCTGTCTGTTGGCCTCTCTCTCACTCTCTCTCTCTCACACAGACACACACACACACACACACACACACATCTCACACATATGCATGCAAGGCTAAAACGAAAAACACCCCTTGGGGATCTCTTTTATGGCCTGGTGCCCATCTCCCTGACATGAATAGAGAGGACCTCTCAGGGCGGGGGCTCTTAAAGGTGTGATAACCTTTGCCATCTGTCTGCTCCATCAACCTCACAGTGCCTGTGTGTGTGGCTGCATACGCAAAAAACAGACACACCACACACACAGACTGGCAAACACACACACATCGAGAGAGAGCGAGAGAGAGACAGAGAGAGAAAGACAGACAGACACTCACAGTGCCCTTGCCATGTATACTAAATGACTACAGCAGTGCTAAACGTTGTACTTACGCCATGCCATGAGCTAACAAAGACAATTTGACTGAGCACATACTTATGTGATTTTCATAAGCCACCATTTGAGTTGTGCAATTGTGCACAGCCTCTATTAGAGGGGGAAACAAGGGATGCCCCCAAAACACATTTGTGCTCTCATAAAACGTAAATGCATTTGCGAAGCCTTTGCCAAATTCGGAGCTGGAAGGCACCCGCAGAGAAATCATCCTGTCCTTGTTGGCTCGTATGCTGCGAGTAGGAATCTGTTCTATGCTACATAAACATTCCTTATTGCTCTGGGTAGCCATACGGAAGCAGTACAAATACTGACTGATGTCTTCCATAGAATGTGTAAGACCCGAAGAACAAAGGACCTAGGCCTAAAGTGTGTACTAATGGTAAATATTCAGAGAAAATACAATTAATCTGACTCCATAAAATGAACAGGTTGACCTTGAATATTACCAAGTACTTTACCAGCTAAAAGTACAAGAGTGGCATGGCATAAGAGAGAGAGATATATGAACCGTTGGAATAACGGATCATTTATTTAACAGTAAGCCCTAAATGCAAGTGTATCAATAGCAGTTAACTGAACGCAAGTCATAATCAAATAAAACATAAACAAATGAGATAACCAGACAACCCAAAAACAAGAATTAAACCAAGAATGTAAAGAAATAAAACAAACCAGAGAGAGAGAGAGAGAGAAAGAGAGAGAGACAGAGAAGGCCCAAAGGGAAAGATGGACTTTCAGCAACAGTGAGAGAGCAAAGAGTGAGAGGAAAGGTAGAGAGCCTGAACAATGAAAGAGATTTGTCATTTATCCTCCACTTGGCCCACTGGCACAAGCCAATGATGCCTTAACTAGTCTGTATTTGGTCGGCTGGCCAATGCCAGTGAAAGGTGTGAATTCAAATTAGTACACAGACTACGATGTATTTATTTGCGTATAAATATGTACAGATACTTTGGATTGCCACAACACTATGATCAGACTGCTGCCCACATTACAAGTATTTGTTCAAGACCAAACATGACAATGTTACATTAAAACAATATATTTCCAGATAACAACACATCACA
Organism: Tenualosa ilisha; assembly: GCA_015244755.2. Lineage (NCBI taxonomy): Eukaryota > Metazoa > Chordata > Actinopteri > Clupeiformes > Clupeidae > Tenualosa > Tenualosa ilisha. The sequence continues at coordinate 1,538,241 of PYXC01002064.1, forward strand.
ACAAAGCAAAGTTCCTTTGACCAAGATGGCAGCTCATGGTCATCTTTGGCCTCCTATGGAGGGGCAAACATTAAGTCTTTTGTGTGCTTGGCTTCATGGATGGCACAAGCCAGACAGTACATTTTGCCTTACAAAAACCACCTCAAGCAATGGGAGTATGCCCATATGTCAGGAATACATAATGTATAGAAATATGAAATGTAAACTTTCAAGGTAAAGATATTTGCTTTAACAGACGGGTGATAGATATTCGGCTGGGCATGTGGTGAGGTGAATGAATCAGTTTCTTGCCTCACAGCAAACTACTGCATGGAGACATGCCTCTACTTAAGATGTTTTGATGTTGATTCTGAATGCAGCCTGGGCTTGAAAGCAAGGATAAGCATTAAAAGACCCACATGCTGTGCAGAGGTGATCTCGTCTTGGTCTGCTTTCAAAAGATGGGGCATGCTGATCATTCACAAACGCACAAAAAGCGCACACAAACACACACACACACACAACAACCTGTAAACCAGACTCATCCCCACATTCATTCATATGAAATACAAATGCCTTAGATAATTTCTTTGATTATGTTGAATATACGAATCTCTGACTATCTCTAAATGTATAATGATGGCCTTTTAGTAAACACAAGAGCAGGCTACATTTCACAGCGTGGGATAGTATGCCATATAAGCAGTAAGGATATGTCTGCATTCTGAGCGTATAAGCCTCTCTGCTGAAGGATGAGTCTCTTGACAGATCATGTTCAGCTGTGCCATCAGGTGTATCAACAAAAACCCCATCATTGACAAAATCATGAAATGCCAACTGAACGTGTCGATACTCCCAGAGTCAAACAAGTCAATACTCTCTGAATTTCACGGCTGCCACGCGTAATAATATCACAGCAGTTGGCTTCATCACAGAATAAATTACAAAAAGTAAATGAATAAACTAAGAACTATGAAGAAAGAAGTAAAGAATGAATGAATTAACAAAAGAAAGAAAAAAAGAAGAAAGAAAGAAAGAAAAAGAGAAAGGCAGAAAGAAAGACAAATAATTTCATCCCTATATGCTCATTACTTGCCCTGTAGAGGACTGGCTGTCACCTAGGCTACTGATGAGAGAAGTAAGTTGCCTGTGCTGAGAAGGGGTAGGTGGGCTGCTAACTCCTGCTGCAAAATAAGCGAAGCAAGGTGGGTCATGTCTTTGTGAGCTCAGCTACAGACGGCCTTCGCTCATAGCGAAGGAAATAAATATAAATAATTTATCAGTCAAACACTGAATAAAAGGAAGGAGGGAGAACAGAAAAAAAGAGAGAGCTATTGTTTCAACAGAGTATTGGTATACAGCCCAGTGCCGGTCTTGGCTTATTTTCCATACACTGCAAATAAGCTTTTAAAATTGATGTCTTCACACTCACTACAGAGGCAAGCGTTAAGATAGCAGCGATGGGTTCAGTTTGGTTCGTCTCGAAACCACGGGAGTCAACAGTGAGAAGGGTAAAGTGGATAGTCTCTGGAGAGCAGTGCTGTACACAGGCAGAGACCCAGAGAGCTCCAGAACTCTGCCTCCGGTACCATCCTGGCATAGATACCGCTGGAGAAGACCCAGGAGAGGAGACTAGGATAGTAGAGGGGAGGTATATCAATCCAGAGGGCAGCAGCAAGACTCATTTTTGAAGAGGACATGCTTACAATCACATCTCTCCTAGGACAGCGAGAGGAGAGTCTGTTGCTATCCTGCACTACCAGAGCTGAGTGGGAGGTGAGAGAGAGTGAGAGAGAGTGTCCACCATACAGACAAAGAAAAGACCAGTTATTCCAATATACAATTAGACAATTAACACCCATTATTATATAGTCTTGATCACATTACACAAGCGCTGATACTTATACCTAATCTAGCATTTGCAGTAAAAACAATACTGGCTTCATGCCATAGGTCGAAAATTGCAGCGCAGTGCCAAATATTTAGCTCGTAACGTGTATGTATGACTGACTTTATGATTAATTAGTATGTTAATATGTTAGTATGTTTGAACAATATTTACATAGCACACACACACACACACACACACAAACACACACAAGAACACACACACATATAAAAAACAACAATAAAAAAAGGCGTGCACTTGGGGATATACTTCTTCTTGAATACAAAAGAAGCCTTTCTCTGACTGAAAATGCAAGACAGCAAAGAAAATCCATTCTGACAGTTTCACTTTCACTTGACCCATTAAATCTATATGTCTTTTATCTGGGCCCGGTAACACACCATATCTGTTTCTAATGCCAAAATATATCACTTAGGATTTTGCATTTCTGAAGGATGTCACCACCATATTAGATCAACAAAGTCATACTGTCCCCATGACCAATTCACAAGGAAATATGGACATGAAGATAATATTTATTACCGTTTAATAACAACAATATTTCTTGCCCTTACTCAGAAATGTGACATAGAATGAGACAAATGAGAAGCATAGAAGCAAGGTGCAAGGCATCAAAAAAGGCAAGAAATCAAAGGATTTGTTGTGTCATATAGTTTATCACTGACTTGATTCCATCTAAAAGAAATTCAGGATGAAATTTAGCCTGGTGCTCACACATACTGATCTGGCATGCAGCTTGGTCTGGCTTCTTTTCATTTTCTTCTTCGCTGAGGCAGAATCAACGGACATAGATAAATGCCTCTGTATGCACTGGGCAGATCTACAGCCAATCAGACCAATGGATCCATGTGACGATTGCAGACGAGATAGAGTAGGGTGTGTCATAATTTGAAAGAAAACATGCCTAAAGCCCACTTCCATTGCTTAAGGAGTGAAAGCCTTTTTGACTGGTTCCCTATCTCTGGCAAATGAAACAAAGTGAAAACAGCAAATCAGTATGTGTGAGAACCAGGTGAGAGTTTCAGCTCTTGGATAATCAAGGTCATATGTATATGTATAGAGGAAGACTATGAGTGCATCTGAATGCATGACGTAACCAGTAACACTGATTATCAAAAGTCAACTTGAAAGTGTAGTAACTGGGTCTCTCTCTCTCTCTCTCCCTTTGTGTGTGTGTGCGCGCGCGCGAGACAGATCATGACACACAACAGAACTGATCTGATGTACCTTGTCCTACAGATTTTCATAAATAGAGCATCATCATGCCTCGGTAGTGACCAATTATGTAGAGTGTTGAGGAGGGTCTGTCAGTCTCCTCAGAGAGCTCCTCTTTGCCATGCACTGATTAGTACTATCTGCTCTATCTTATTGCTGCCTTTAGAGTTGAATCCCTTTACATTTGTTAATGAAAATGACATAAATTACAGAATATCTACATACTATAATGACAACATTATATGCTATCCTATGCCCATTTCCAAATGGTCATAATATGCACTCTATCTGTTTGCTGTTCCTGTTAGGGATGCTAGACCTTCATCACTCCTGTAAAGGGTGGGTGTGAAAGGGGGAAATGTCATGAAGTTTCTCATGTTTCCCTCTAATGATGAAGATCTATAACATTCTTCCTTTATACATATAGATATGACCTTGACTTGCTTGTTAGCTTACAGGAGAAATAAGAGGTTGTGATACAACTAAAGGTTTTTTGAGACACATAATTAAGTAAAGTATGACTATAATATCATCATTTACCATCTAGTGTGGCTACCCCTGTCAGTAAGCAGAACACTTTATAATGCCACAAAAGTTTTACATAGCAAGGCCCTGAAATAAATAACCTCACGAAACGAAAATGGAAATAACATCACCATCCCTTGCAAGGTAAGACGGCAAGACATATTTCCATAACCATAACTAAGGAGCAAGGCACAGAAAATGTCGATGTTGTGGATTCAGTTCTGTGGAAGGACATGATGAAATGTAAACCTTTCTTACACTTGCAGATGCTGTGAGAAAGTGTGTGGCAAATCAATAAATATGCAATATGTATGGCTGTATATAAGCTGACACACTCTTCGACTCAAGAGAGAGCTCTTGTTTCTACCTTGCCATCATCCGAACTGATTTTTGCGGAGACTGTATACGGTGTGTGTGTGTGTGTGTGTGTGTGTGTGTGTTTGTGTGTAGCACTGGTAAAAATGATGGGCTGTTTATCTACTTAATCTACACATTTGCGCTCAGCATTCATGATGACGGTAGCACCTTTAAATAAGCCAGCTATCAATCAGGCAGCAGAACATGGCAATCAATGACTTCCAGCATGTCATGAGCCATGGCTGGGCATAGTCAGAGATAAAATGTCATCCTGCAATCCGTGATTTAACATTTCATCCTCATCTCTATGTATTTATGTTGCATTCATTTTTTCCCTCTCTTACTCTCTCAGCCACAACAACAACATCAACAACAACAACAACAACAGGACTGAAAACGGCCCGGGCAGCCTTAAGGAAAAGGAGGCAGCTTGCATATACTGGAACTGAGGCCCCAGATAGCATAGCTGCTGTATTGCCACAGTGGAGTGGGCTACATGAAAGCCATTAGAGTAGAATAGATTAACCGTAGCTCTACAAACAGAGTTATTATTTTTATTTGAAATGGGGGACTTAAATGCTGTACCACTACTTAATGCATGCACATGAAGCTTTATCATTATATACACTACACCATAACACACACAATGAGGAAAGATAAAATAAATAACAGATGCTAACATGGGTGTTTCTTTTTTGTTTCTTTTAAGGAAAATGAAGTTACACAATTCCTTTTGGGCCGTATTATCATGGTGCAAGGCAGTGCAAACAAGTGTAATCGTAACCTCACAAAACCTCCTCCTCTTCTGCATGAACAGACTGCTGCTAGTAGGGCCAAGCTTGTAGTCTGGGTGTTTTAAAAAAACTAGGAGAGGAGGAACGGGGGCGAAACAAGTAATGATCTCCTCCAAAGGGCCCTGCAGTGAACATTAAGAACGTTGGAACTGGAAGAGTTACTTTACCAAAATATCCGCAATGGCCACTGATGATACAGACACACCTTCTAATGCTCATATTGTATTTATCGTGCATGCTAGACAGGTGTTTGAAAACTGCATCCCAAGACAGGCTCTGTCAGTCAGAGTAGAATTGACCTTGCAAAAGAGATAAGATGTGGTTTATAGAGCTGTCATACCCACACCTTACAATACACCTTGTCTGTTACTCACCGTAGTTCAGGAGCCTGAGCTTTGATAAGAGGTCAGTGTGTGTGTGTAGAGGGGAAAGGTGGTATGTGTGTGTGTTGAGAGCACCTTGGTGAGCAAAGAATTGTGATTTCTGGAAGGACCTAGAGAAAGAGGACACAATAGTTGCTACCGTGACAACAGTTCCAAGTAAGACACGTGGTCTAGAACCTTCCCTCTCCAGGACCCGTGCAGTAACTTGGCCATAGTGCCACGCCATATGCCAGCTTTTACCTTCTCCTAATTTGTCTTGCAACTCCTAACAGAACAGTATGGCCTGTTGGACGCAAATGGGACACCCGCAGGTTCAGAGTGGATGATGCAACACAGACAACACAATAGCACAAAGAGAACATAACATGTGTGTCCTTGTCACATAACATTGACTTGAGAGATTTGGGCCAAATTAATAAACACTGAACCTCTCTCTCTCTCTCTCTCTCTCTCTCACTCTCTCTCTCTGTCAAAGTGAACTGCAGATGAGCTTCGTAATCAAATGCACTGTTGACAGACATCAGAGAGCATGGAAATTTTATCACTTTGAGTGATCTTGTGGTTTGAATCCATACATTGTCGTGATAATCCTTAACTCTAATTAGCAGAGACACCGCTCAATGTATTTCCTGTGCATTTTCAGGATACACTTCGTTGGCACCAGCTGTTAGGACCACAGAGTTGAGCATGATTAATGCAGTCCTGCTAAAGATTTGGCAGACGGCGCGCCAACACTCTCATCCATAGTTGTAAAGCCTTGTGTGGATAGCATGCTACCTCTGAAATGACAGCACTCTGTTTGGGAGACTGTGTTTTGGTGCTCACCTATTTCCTGAGAGAACAAATTACACACACTTTAAGGTCTGCTTCTGAAATGCAGCAGCAAGCAATACAGTGGCGTCTAATCTTACCCTGAACCATAGCATGGGATGGAAACCCACCCATTGCAATCGCATTTCACACAACACAAGTTCTGTCAGGGGAAGGCTTCTTCCCAACCAATCACAATTCTTGGACTACAAAGCTTGGACTACACATTTAGAGGTGCAGGTGCATTCAAGGACTCAAACCTGGTAGATAATCTGCCAAACCAGCTCTCTGCAACTAGTTATTTAGTATACTTTCACAGGCGCTACAGTGCCTGCCATTTCCTTAAACTCAACAAACTAAAAAAAACAACAGTTATTCACTGCATTCTAAGTGCCAGAAAGCAAAAAAAAAAAAAAAATACTGCTCATGTTTTCGAGCAGCATCATCTGTACCTTCGGCAGTGGAGAGGTATACCTTGACCAGACAAAATAAGGGGTTAATTAAGTGCACCTCACTCAAACACAGATGTAAATAATGCCAGAAGAATATTGCGCTTTTGGATTGAGTAAGCAAAGAGTGGCAGCATAAGCATGAGGAACTAGCCTGCGGGGATTTTTACACATAAAAGAAAAAAAAAATGATTGAAACAGGTAAAGAGATAATCAGTGGTTATAATAATTGAGTAATTATGGAATTAAAGACTCATCAGCCTTTAATCATGGCAGACTGTTGTCAAAGGTGCACTACAAAAAAAGAAAAAAAAAAAACCCTTTTGCATAATAGCGCCACTTCATTAAAGGACAGAAAGATAATTAAATATTTGTAAAATGTGAGTAAAAACACATAAAAAGAAGGCTCATCTCTTTAATGTGGGTTTTGATCAGCAAAATACTGCTGAAGGGAGTGATGTCATATGCTATGCTGAATTAAATCAGAACAGTAACACAAATGAATCCTTGACAAGCAGAGATGTGGGAGTAATTTCCCTGTTATTTCTCTGTAATGTAGTGGATGAAATAGAGTTAAAAAAAATAGCTAAATGCAAGCTAATATGGCATTTGAGAAAACCCATCCTTCAAACACTGTCAACCAATCGCCAAGACTACCAGTTCACCTCAGTGGTAGTTTTACTAATTTAACACCAGCCAGAAAAAATAACATGTAAGTGAAACTATAGACCTGATGCAGAATATTGAGTGAAATGTGCTTTATTTGAAAGTAATTTAGTGTGTGGATGGTTTTACTAGTTGCACTTGTAGACTCCTGGATACAGAATAGAGGAAGATGAAAACAAAAGTGTACTCTCTCAACTCCCCTTGTTTGAGTGGGGAAACAAGAAAAAAACAAAACAAAAACAAAACAAATACACAAACAAACCAAAATATGAAGATGCTAAGGTGTAAGCAGAATATCAGTGGCATTACATCTTATGACACATGTAAAGTATTAGAGTCAGTGTGCCTATCTTTCCCTTAAACACACTAAAAACAATGCTCATCACTAAATCTGCAGCAACGTGCCCAGTAATTCACCTGAGCTATGCTAAAGGTTGCTTGAGAAACAAAATAAGTATCTGAGCCATTGGATTACAATCTAATTTAGTGGCTAAATGTTTTCATTAGATTCCAGCATATTCTTTGCTAATGGATCATCAATTAGCAAGTGCAAGACAGGCCTTATTTCCAGCTGTTCTTTTCACTGCCAACATCCAGACATCCACATTAAATATAAATTCATATTCCATCAAATATGTTCCATTTCAACAATATTAATTAACTGACTTTGACTTATGACCTAAATTAATGTCAAGTTATTAGTCAAATTGAGAGATTTTCTTTCTTTTTTCATCTTCATTTACTGTAGAAATTCATATGGTAATGACTTTCTGCAAGTATTAGCAGAATGCATAACATTCATATTTCACAAAATTCACATGTATCATTTGCAACACACATTAAATTATTATTATTATTATTATTAGTAGTAGTAGTGTTGTTGTTGTTGTTGTTATTATTAAATCCTTCTGTATACTACATTTAACTCAACATAACATTGTATATTACTCTACAACACTGCTGATAGTGTTAGAGAGTCCACATATACCAGGTGGTAAGTCATTGACAGACTAGATACAGTGGCCTTGACAAATGCATTTCCCTATTGTGTAATCCCAGCACAGAACTGATTTAGCTGATACTGGCAGATGCAGACTGCTGCAGAGCACCTTCATTAAGGCATGTCTACATCTTTCTTCTTCCACTTCCACTGGGATTGGAGACAATGAGAAGGAGGAAAAGAAAGATTCTCTTTTTTCTGCTAGTGGTACACAGTGATGAGTGAGTTAGCCTATGGAGAGTCCTCTGGTGCATGCATATACCTGTTTTTGAAAAGCTGTTGCATTTGAACGTACTCCACTAGAAACTACAAAGACACTTGGGGAGCACTCACAACGAGCAATGCCAAATGCTGTATGCCATAAAACAGAACACAAAACTAAACACGGATACACCACAGGTGATTTCCATAGCCTTTGCTACACCTTTCCACCAAAGACCAAGACATTCAGGGCCATAATGTTGTTGTAAGCTTGTATACTGACAAATACACAAAGAAAGAACATCAGATACATAACCTTCCTGACAAAATACTTCTGATATACTATGTATGATTAAGTTTATGTAAAGCTTTATGATTTCACTATGCCCCTAGCACAGTTTACACTCAATAATAAACAATCCCAGCCTCAGATGAGCACATGTGTGTTTGAGGTGTGTGAGTCAGTCTTTCAGGGTTCAATACTGTGATTAAATCTAAACATGACCATAGCACAAGTAATTACTTTTGCCTGGGCGCTAACCTGCAATGGACCTCTACCCCTCGCCCCTTTTGCCATTACCTATACAGTTCTTATTACCTTTTAGGGTGGTGTTGCTGACTGCATTTAGTGCAAGCATACACAATTTATGCAGGTGTAGGTTACATTAACCTTGCCCTTCCTTGAACTACACTTGCAGCTTTTACAGTGTCTTTGTATACCTACAGCTATCTTTAACATTAAATCATACAAAATTGTGGTGTGCAAAAAGCTGGACTTCAATTAGTAATTTTAGGGTCAAACAGTGAAAGTAGACTAAAATAGTTAATGCCATTATATAGAAACTATAGTGTCAGATATATAGACCATGAACAGCAGAACATCTTACCTTTACTTAAGTGTTGTGTCTCAGCTTTCAGTTTCAAAAGTTAATGGGAGAATTACAGAAATGTCTAATCATTCTTTCTTGAAGATTAATTCTCAAGAATCTAAGGTAAGCTGCATTCCCTAAGATGTGCTGTGTGCTGTGTCTGTGCTTGGCTGCAATGGTAATTGCTAGTCAAAAATGACAAATTGCTAGACAAAAAATGACACCAATTTCAAATAACATCAGCTATATCTAGTCAATGTGACATTTCCTTGAATTCGTTTTAAGCTGTAGTTGATTCATAGTAGCCAATGTTAGAAAAAGCCCAACCTGCATCCAAAGACAACTAGATGCTATGTTTGAGCCAAAAAGATGTCAATGAAATTATGTTCAGCTGACAAAAGGGTCATGACCAGGAAATCTGATCAGTTCTGAAACTCAAACAAAAAAAAACAGTTCTTATCTCAACAAAAGATAGCACCCTTTTTAGGAGAAACAGTACACTGAGAAATGGGATGCACGTTTTGGTGAGCCACAATGTCTTCACTAATGCAAATCAGTTTCAAATTAATTCTGATTGTCAGCTGGCAAACATTCAGTGAATCAATGGGGCCGTGATCACAATCACGGCAATCACTGTAATTACTGAGGAAGATACATCTCTCAAACGGGGTAAAAATTCGACATAAACAAATAATTGCCACCCATTTCATCACTGCTGATAGAAAGAGAATATATGATCCTCTTACCTGATGGGGAGACGATCTTCCAGCTGACAGTAGGATCTGGCTTTCCGCTCGCGGAACAGACCAGGCTAACGTTGGAGCCCTCGTTTACCACAATGTCCTTGGACAAGCTTGTGATCTTTGGGGGTACTAGAGTCAGAAATGGAGCAGAAAACAGAAAAACAGAATCCTTATTAATGTACTTTCATTAACATATCAGATATGAGCGTTTTGACAATGTGCTTGATATGACAGTTATTAATATAAGACTGACTGATAAAAGGAGAGGGAATGGTGAACAAAAGAGCACATCTAACCAGAACAACCGTGATTTCAACAGTAGGTGCAGAAGAGGAGCCATGAAAGGTCACCTCTATTTAATCAGAGCATTCAGTATGGCCACAAGACATTCATTACAAGGGAAATGGATACACTGTGTCCGCTGGTGTGAGGTGTGTGTGTGTGCGCGTGCGTGCACATGTGTGTGTGTGTGCAAGTGTGTGTGTATGTGTGCGCAAGTTGTGTGTGTCTTACTGACAATATAAGTGCACACATTTGTTAATGTGTGGGGATGGGGGTTGCGGGGTTCTGAGAGTTTGTGTGCGTGTGCGTGTGTGTGTGTGTGTGTGTGTGTGTGTGTGAGCATGTGTGGGTGGATGTTGTATGCGCTGAGCGTGGCCACTGTGCTGAGGATGCAGAGTTACACCCTGACCAGCAGCACACCTGGCTTGGCTGATACAGCGCTGTTGGTGCGTTAGAGGGGAGCCAAGTTGATAAATTAATAGAGCCTGCAGGCTTTCAGCCCAGTGCACTCTCACAACAAAACACCCAGGTCATGCAAAGCCAGTTTGGGGGGGCGGGGGTGGTTGTGGAGGCAGGTGCTCCAACAAAAAACAAGGGCACCCATCTTGCAAAGAGTACAAGAGTTATTAAATAAATAAATAAATAAATAAATACAACATTAACCTCCAAGGATACATCTTCAATTCATACATAAATTAATGTAACATTTCAAGTAGGTCTATGAACTGTAGCTGTCCCAAAGTTTTAATAATGGTCTATAGCCAAACAATGGAGAGGTGGATCAAGCTAGTCATTTTCAACAGCCTATGGCCATAGCTCTTTATCTGTGCTTCACAAGAAAGGACTGGTAGCATTAGACAGACTGCTAGATTTAGCTATTTAAGACAGCCATGTAGTTTAATTCATTCGTTTTGTTCAGACATTTGATATCAGATCTAGAACTGCTCTCTCTCTCTCTCTCACACACACACACACACACACATACACACACAGAAACACACACCTTTGCTGAGCAGGCTACATTTTGCCAAAACAGCTTGTCGGTTGTGTGGCTTTCTAGTAGGTGATAGATTGTTAGGCTACACAAACTAACAAAAGAGCAGGTGTTCCAGCACCACCTGGGGGGGCCTTTGCGCATGTGTCTGCAAAACATCCTTCTCCCAGGAAGGCTTAAACCCAATTTAAAGGTTAAAAGAGATGAAAATGCTGATATTCCAAGAAAAGTATGTATTTTAACAATAGAACAATCCAGGCGGAACAAAAAACATTAACGGAAAATGAATCTCTGTGCCTCTACTCTCCTACACACAATGCCTCAGACAATTAATGCATATGATAAACTGTTACAGTATCACCCTGTGTTACTGTTGTTTTGGTTGGCCTTTTGTGTCTTTAGGGGTGTTAGATTCTGACTCTTTGAGAGACATGAGGAAAGAGACACATGTCCATCCTGGTCGCATCATGACAATCATTTCATTATGGATGGAGCTGTAAGTGACAGATTTAATCTCCACTGAATTCCAGGCTGATGGGGATGTCTCTGTCTTAAATGAGCAATTACTCCCTGCACAGATAACTATCATCCTTGTGGACACCAGGGAACACCTTGAACATCCCAGGAAATAGCATTTTTTGGTGCTTTGATATTCATAACAGATGCTGGAGAATCTTAAATCTGTCTTTATTTCCCTACAATAAATAACATCACTTGGTTTTTTTTGGTTTTTTGGTAACAGCAACACTGTTATCATTCACTCAAGTTCGATGTTGTTCGTTTGCCTGTGAGTCTTCCTAAATGTAGATACAATTTATGCATCAATAAACAAGTCTTGATTGTCCATGATTAGCAACTGATGATAAACAGGATGTGTTGTAAAAAATCAGTCTGTATTGGCAAAGTGTATTTACACACACAAGGAATTTGGTCTCTGCGTTTGTCTCAATCATGAATTAGTGAAACACACAGCACACAGTGAAACACACACTGAGGTGAAGCACACGCTAACCCAGGGCAGTAGGCTGCCTGCTACAGTGGGTCCCGGGGAGCAGTGAGAGGGTAGCCACCTTGCTCAAGGGTACTTCAGTCGTGGTCCACTGGCCGGGGAACGAACAGGCAACCCTTCGGTTCCAAGCCCGAAGCCCTAAGCAGTAGACCATGAATGCCCTTTGCCTATGGGTGCCCTTTTCTGGCTGTAGGTATTCTCGTTCAAACGCAAAAAGAATTGTATCAGGTTTTTTTCCCTCCTTAAATATTAGTAGTTTCATATTAGTTTTTCTTCTCAGCACTGAAGGAGCAACATGAAGAAAAAACTAAGAATGTAACTGAAAACTATGGCTTTAAGAACTTCTATCAACTTTCTGTGATAGCCGTGAAAAAACAACCCAGCTGGTTTCTGCAGCAACATAGACAATCTTAGAAGTTGTCTCATAACACTGCACTGATGTGTTCTTAATTAACACAGTTCGAATGCAATATGTCAATCTAGCAGTAACTTCCTGCCGCAATTACTGAATTGACAACATTAGATGTATTCATTAATACTAACAGTTTAATCTAGCATTTAATATCTTGCTCCTGAAAGCTTTAAACACTGCTGATTGCATGACTCACCTTTATGAGAACACAACGTGTCTGTTTTGAATTGTTTAAAACAACTAAAACCACAAAAGAACATGTTGGGCAATGACTGTTCAGTGTTCATTAGTTTGCTGCCAGAGACATTCCACTAATTAAATTAGCAGATAAGTTAGCGGCACCAAACGTACACAGAGGTGCTGATGTTGTGGGCTTCCAGTCTTGCCTCTTGTGCTACTATGGGTGCTTGTGCCGATATTGGTGTGAATTACTTGGCTGTTCTAACCCGAAACCAATTTGGACCAGTTGGAATGTGAAAATTTCTAATAAGGCCCAAGAATGAAACAACAACTTCAGCACCCCACCCTAACCCAGCCCCCCTTCGCCCCTCGCCACCCCCACCCCACTGCCCACCCATGATCAACAGCGCATTAAATGAGTAGTGCAGAGTGCTTCTACTTCAGCACCCACAACACTGTTCAGAGAGAGAGAGAGTGAGAGAGAGTGTGTGTGTGTATGTGTGAGAAGGGGGGGGGGGGGGGTCTGACTGCGTGGCATTTCTGCCTGCTGGAGAGGTACAGAAAAGTTTTTTTTTTTTTTATGTAAACACTTTAGCTCTCATAAGACAAATTATCTGCTTGAGATACTTACAAAACAACAATCTGAGAATTTTGACATTTCAGAATATTATTAGGAGATTTTACTTCACAACAAAAAAATGTATGCACTTCTAGTAAGACCAGTATAATTAGTTTTACTTACGCAGAAAAAAATGGACACACATTTCCCTTCTGGCTGAATTAATGATTTTCTGTCTACTTTGAACTCCAGTGAAAATGAAATGCAGAAAGCCTAACCCTGTGTCATTGTGGAACCACTTGTCAATATAAAGAGAAAGAAATGTAAGTGGTGTGAAGGTTACAAATAGTTAAATTAGTCAGAAGCATAGTCTTAGAGTTATGACCTTGTTCTCCGTTATTTGATGAAAGCACAGTGTTCCTTTTACCAACTTCATATGCCCACCTAAAAGCTAAGATTCTTAGGTCAGCTGAAAAGATTAATTACGCACTCTAGATCTGGCTTCTGCTGGCTTCTATGAAGGGATTCAGAACCATTTTCTCTCTGGTAAATGAACTCTGCAACTTTCTCTGATGAAAAGGGCATAGATGTAAAACGTAAATAAATTACCTCCATGCTTTAAATGAATGAATGAATGAATGAATAAATAAATAAATAAATAAATAATAAACACAATGACACTGCTCTCTGTCAGTAGAGACTGATGCTTCTTTATTGCCAGACCTGCCATTGCATATATTTACATGCATTTAATAATTAGGACAGTCTTTACTTGGGCAATTTACTCTTCGCTGTTCTCTGATTCTGTGTATCCATATCACTCTTCTTGCTCTTATTAATTATGACCTATTAACTCCTTGCAGCTATCTGCCATTTGAGTGAAGTGAAACTGAAGCAGTGTGTTCACTCTTGATTGGTGTTGCGTGGGATGTGGGATGCTGTGTAAAAGTTTGTAATGCGATGTAAATATAAACATCCCTGTTTGTTCAAGTGTGTTTGTGTGTGTGTGTGGGTGTGTGTGTGTGGGTGTGTGTGTGTGTGTTTGTATGTGTCATTCTGTCTATTTATGTGTGTTGCGTGTAGGTCTTGGCACAGAGAAAAAGAATATTAAAAAGAGACACTTCTCTCTCTGAAACAGATACTTCCCTCTGGGGGATTCAACACATAAAAAAGCAGAAACCTATCAACTTTCTTGGAGATTTGATGAATTCCTACTTCAACGGAGCTCATGATATGGACCAAATTGTGGCAATAACCCACCCCTCCCCCTTTTTATTGCTCTAGTTGAATTTCACTTAAAGGTTAGATGAATTGTAGACTTCAGTGTCTCATATGACAAATGAACGTATGAAATGTATTAAAAAAAAGACTTAAGATTCAGATCAGTGTAAATATTGCATTAGCCAATTGTACCTGAGGTATCTGAGAGACTGCTTAACATTAGGCTAGCTCTGACGTCATGAAATATGTTTTAGAGCTACTGACCTTTACTGACTATTCTTACAATATCCTTGGGGGTCTGCCATTATGCAAATACAGTTTGTGCAAACATCTCACTGCAAACATCTTGTTTTGCAAAAATCAGATTCATTTTTAAACTTCCCATATATACACAAGTATGTTCAAAGTATGTATATATGTATGTATGCACTGTATGTACGCAAACTATGTAAAGTGTGTATGTGTTTATTTTATTTGTTCAAATGGTTATTAAAAGCCCTGTCTGTCAACAGGAGAGAGGCAAAGCAGTGGTTGATTGACGAAGCAAAAAGAGATGCTTGGTGAAGCAGGTGTCAATGTGTCAAGTGATTCACACCTCTGCGACCCAGGGCTTTAAGGAGAACTCTGGCATGTTTTAACTTAGAGCCCTGATGTTAGAGGGCTTAGCATATTTTCATTACATGCAAAAACACTGCCGATCTGTTTAGTAGTCATTGAGCTACACTGCTAGCACTGACAATGTCTTAACATCCACAGCTATGGGACAGATGGCTAATGCCAAAGTAAACTGCATTTTTGTTAAACATGCCATTAACAGTGTCAGTTGGAGTATTAGCACATTAGCTTTCTCTTTACCATTAGCTACCAAACTAGCTCTCTCATTAGCTCTCTGAAATCGATTTTTTCAGTTTTTGTACCTAATGAAGGTACATAGAACTCTTGAACAACAGGTTTTTGTGATTGAGAGCTCTCCTTCAAAAAATGCCTGTTTTAATAATAATCCTGGCACGGTTACACAGTCAGTTCAGCTGCCCTACCCCAGTCTTGCCTCCGCCCTTCAAAGATCCACCTTATAGATCCTTTGGGGCAGCCTGGAGGTGCGTACGTGTGTGTGTGTGTGTGTGTGTGTGTGTGTGCGTGCGTGTTTGAAGATGTGTAGGTGAGGGAGGACACATCTAATCCTCTGCACTCATATCTCTTACAATGTCAATCAGTGGAGCAGAAGGAGCTGCCTTCTTAAAGCGGATCTCGCCCACTGAGGACCCCCCACATCCCTGCACTGACTGCCCTCTAATCACCAGAGACTCCTGTTCCAGATCAGGGGTTGCCATGTCCAGAGTGTATTACAAAGACAGAAACTGCAACAAACGAACATATTTCATTAAAATATCTTGAGGGGTAAGGGTAAAATATTTTGAAGCAAAATGTCTAAATTTCATTTGTTACAGCAGGCTTCCGCAGATAAACAATTACTATGTTTACATGCACTTCAGTATCCGAATATGAGGCTTATCCCAGGTTTTTATAATGTTCAGGATAAAGTGTTTACATGAATGCAGAGAAATCGGGTCATTAATATCCTTGTTTACATGATATTTTTTTTTTATAAATAAATTTTGGTTGCTGCTTAAAACATTCTTTGCGGTGTTCTCACAGAGGATTCTAAAAACGCAGCTTGACTGTCTTGGCGCTTATCAGCTTTCCATCCTGCACGTCACACTCCAGAATCTTTCTCCACTGTCAAAAATTAGGCTAAGATGTTTACATGCTACAGTATCCCGGTTTCTTTCGGAGTACTCTACCTATCATATCCTGAATTCTCAGAAACCGGCATAAGGGTTTATTGCCGGGATACTGAATTCGGGAAAAGGTGTTTACAAGCGCAAATGCAAAGCCGGGATACTTCATTTCCCAATCATATTCGGGATACTTAAATGCGTGCTATTGACAGTTGCCATTATACTTTCACAGTGGTCATTATACAGATATACTGTAACTGACCTCCAAACGTTGGGAAGGCCCATTCCAAGTGAATGGAACCTCCCGCAGCATTCTGGAGAGCAGTAAAATAAGTAAATCTGTGCTATACTTACAGGGTGTATTTGGCATGTGGATTCATAGCAGAGGAGGTGAAATGTTTCACTCATTACAGTAAACAAAGCCTGCTGGCCTGTCATGATCCTAGCATGAGTGTTGAATACCCTATTCCTTAACAGCCTTCAGAGGTTTGGTTCCATAGCTGCACACACTGCAAGCACTACAAAGTGTATGTTGGTGTGTGTGTGTGTGTGTGTGTGTGTGTGTAAGACAGAGAGAGAGAAAGAAAGAAAGACAGAGACTTGTAAAAGAAAGAAGGTTCTCCCCTACAACTAACAGCCCATTTACTTTAAGCTATAGATGTAGCCTGTACACAGGAATATTTTCACTGCCTGTGGTAAAGATTTCATGACCTGAAGTAAAAGTTCCATTAGTCTAGACCACATTCTGGTATTTAACAAGTATCTGGTCCAGCTGTCACACTGAAAAGAAAAAAACAACACATTTTCTATCATTTGCCAGAACAAAAGATGAAAAAAGTGACCAGGGAGCATATTTTGCAACTAATGAACAAGTACTGTATCATGCCTGGTGTGACAGTCATTGCATTATAAACTGAAGTGCTGCATTTTAAACTAGGCTAAACTAGGTCAAATTTGGCTAAATCCGTGTACAGGACCTTGCAACATTCACCCCAGCCTCGGCACATTCTCCAGGATATATCTTACATATCTCAAATAATCAACTATGGCTTAATGCAATGTACCTGACCATGACTTTTAACCTTTTCATTGTGTTTTTCTATCCTTAACCATTTACAACAACAGAAAAAGCGCTACAACATTTGAGTGGCATTTCATTTCAAGATCACTGATGTTTGTTTATTAAGTTCAAAACGGAAAATGAAATGAAATGTTTTGTTGCGTTTCCAAGCAGCTGAAGTGATGTTTCAAATAACCATCTGATTCAGTGGTGTAACTCAATTTATCTGCCTGAGGTGTTGGTGAGGAAGTAATGACTGAGAACACATTCAATTAAGACCTATGCGTTTACAAAACAACAAGTTTCACGGAATGCCATTTTTCATACAGTTTAACCACAAAATAAAGCAAAGCTCCCCCTCCTTGTTCTTCATAAGACAAAATGGCTTATCATAGATTCACGATTCACACTAATGTTTGATTCACAGCTGCAGAATGATTGTTTTCGCCGACGCCAAATGTCAGATGATTTGACATGCAAATGGTGACCTCTTTGAGACGCTGATTAAGATGCAATTCCAACACTGCAAGGCTTGGTAGGCCACATGTACAAGTCTTTCATATGTCATTAGAGAACACAACAAAACAATTCAGAACTTCAACAAGAAAATAATGTAAAAAATACTCAGGGAATTAAAGAAAGGATACATACTTAATCTGTTAAAAAGGGTCAAAACATTAATATTAAGGGAAAAAAATAAAAATAGAAGAGAATTGTGTGTAAAATGACCCATTAGTGCTGGCTTGGACTCCAGCGGCAATTTAAACATGACTCCAAGGCAAATCAATTTATTTAAAATAGTTTAGTTTTACAAGGGCAGACACAAAAAAACACCCTGTCTTAACCAAGTGAATGTCTCTTATTTTTATTTTTAGCAAACACTCAAACATGGATGCTAGTTTTTTGCCTATCAATCCCATCCACAGTGGTTAAATTCTCCAGCAGTTTAACATCTGTCCCAAAAGCTGTGTGGAGTTGTAGCTGTTTGAACCCTGTTTCCCACGCAAAAGCCATTAACTACTGTAGTGTGGCTTAGTAATGCGGCTCATCACTATGGCGTCACACAAGAGTGCAGGATCTGTGGCTCTTTGAGCTTGACATGTCATGTGGATGGGCAAAAGCATTTAAATAAAGAATCTGCCACATTTAGAGCTCTTCACCTCACCATGAGGCATGCCGAGCACACTGTTCTCTTCATCTGAATTAAATACACAGCAAGGGATGAGGATACAATGCAAAAAAGATGAAACACACTTTTGCAATGTGGAATACTGACAAGAAAATGAGTTGACATATACATCATATGTCACTGAATGAATTATACTTGCAATTCTGTACTGTCACATTTATTTGCATTTATGATTTGCTCATTACCAAATAGGGTATACCCCAGCAGCCGAACTACGTTATTTCACTTAACTGCACGCATGCATTGCAAACATGCTATTCAGGAAACGTTGTGCTCTAAGCTTTAGATTTAGTTTCCTCATGCCACTTGTCTTGTGGCTGTTTTCCCCAATGCCCTGTGTTCATTTCTAGAAGCACAGGTAGTCCTGGAAAATGCTGTTGTGGGAGTACGGGATCAACTTGACACATGTTTGTGTTTCCTACAGTGCACTTGTATCTGGCGCCACAGTCTCACCTGAAGGCAAAGACAAGACATTAATCTGTCCGAGTCAAGCTTGGCGGTTTTGAGCTTAGTCTCTCTCAAACAATCGCCAGGGAAATGTTACTGTGATGAGGTACGTAGGTTTCAGTTTTCATGAATCCGATCTTACCCCCCAGATCATCTCCTCAAATGCCCTTCAAGAGAGCTCTCGGTGGGTGGGTTTAAAGACACACAGTATCCACAATCCTTCTGTCTCTGTCCCTCTCTCCCCCTCTTACCATCACAAACCCCGGCTCTGAGTTGAGCAGAGGAGGATAACAGCGCAAGAGACTGAAGTATCATCAAGTTACACAGCGCCCTGCTTCTCTGTGTTTGACAGCAGTGAGGAAGCTCTCCACTGCAAGCTGTGTAATGGCACTTAGCGAGGCTGCTTCAAAAGGCAGCCTTGTATGCAGAGTCTTAAAAAAAAAAAATAAGAGGACAAAAAAAAGCTTGCTCATACAAGGACACGTCTGTCATAGCGTAGAGTCTAGCGTGTACATCCCAGTATGGGAAGCAGTTGTTTTGACACATAAATGCCAAAAAATGGCAAGGCCTCATGGATGATGCATTCTCCCTAGGCCCTTTGCCATGGCTGTAATTAGCATCCAGTCTCCCTGCGAATCCTCACCGACCCCTTTGGTTTCAGGTCATTATTCTGATGAGGGGTTCACTTACAAGGGCCAGATGTCTGCCATGTTGGCGGGAGATGCTCTCTTCCGCTGATCGCTGACTGAAGCTGTTCTTACTGAGCGGAGGAAAATTATAAAATCCCGCATCCTAATTATGGCTGTCTGCCACACCAACAATCCACTGAACGAAAACAAAGTCAACTTCAACTTCTCTAGACGGATTTTTCAAGCCTTGAGGCTCCTTTATGTAGCAGAACAATATTAGCCTTCTAAAGCAACAGCTGCTTCAAGGACACCTTTAGTGTGGCTGACATGCTTCCCTGCCTCAGACACCTTAAGAGGGCAGAGACACTCAGACTGACCCTGCGACTAAAAAGAAACCTCTCCCAGGGCGTGACCCTCCCGTATCCTTAATGTCATCTTTACTGCTTAATGCCTCACCGTGAACTTCATTATGACCTCTGCTGAGTCTCTTGGGACTCACACTCAGTTAGTCCTCTCAAAGGCAAGGACGTGGGAAATGTGTTACAGGACTCATTATGTTGGCTTTCACAGACGCAGTAGAAACAACTCAAGGGCATGTTTTAGCTCTGGATATGTTAAAGAGATTGGCAGGTACACACAACATGTGGCATTGATGTCTTACAGCTCTGTTTTTGTTGAGGTGGCAATTAGAGACTGTTACTCCATGGCTTGCTCCAGGCCACACATTGTGATTGAGAAACATGCAAATCAGCATCAACCCACAATAAAGTAGTGTTTTATAACCTGTCACTATGTCTAGTGCTTGCCTTCTCTCTTTTACTAGTAGACAAAAAGCTTTAAAGGTTCAGAAGCCAAAACAAGTCATGTATTACAAACTTACTGGGCACTTCCACATTGCTTAAATTAGATACAAATCTTCACAGACCCAAAGCTTGGGACAGTAATACTTTAACAACAATCTAGTACTCATGTACATGCCTACCTTTATACATAAGACTGCATGTAGATGTGATTTAGCCAATGCCTTTAGTAAAGCAACAACAGGGCTCTCATCATTAGGTCCAGCTTTCGATCTGGAGGCTGAGCATTTCTCAGGTGAGGCAGTGGCTGGACATTTCCCAGGTGAGGCAGTGACTGAGTGTTTCTCAAAAAGAGATGCTGCCATTATTTCACCAATTTCCTATTTTTTTTAAACAAGCAATTGGCCAATTGTTAGATTCAGACACTAAGGCTGCTCTGCTATACCCATTATGTATGACCATATAATTGTGCATACGATTTATAGGTATTACATATGTGGGGATCCACTCATGAAATTCAATCACACAGCATCATTTCATCATTTATTGGCATATTCAGTGCTTTGCCTTACTCTATGTCAAGTTTATCCAAAATATGAACTGAGCAACATATCAACGTTAAACCAAATCCCAGAAACAAGGCTTTTCTCACGCGCTTCTGATCCCCACAGTGCGTGAGTCAGAGGAGCAACTGCAGTGAAACAGACTAAACAATGTCATGCAGCCTCATAACCTTCGGCAATTCTTCCCTGTCTTTCCTCATAAATGTAGATGACAGCAGTAGCTTAGCAAAGCTTTGTGGGGATTAGTATAAGTTGTCTCTCTCCTTGACCTCAATGCTCATGAACAAATATGTGGTTTCAAAAAAAAAAATATGGGGGGAAAAAAACTAAACTCAAGGCTTTTCAGAGCCAGTGTCAGGGTGTTTTGATTTGAATGAATTAGATTTGGCATAAACATACAACACCTCCACAAGCATGATCATTGCAGTGTTCACACCCACAGTTACCAAATCCGCTTCAGAAGACAAAATTAACACAAGAATGGATGCATTAAAATGCTTGGCAGTTTTTGAACGTTCAACCAACCTTGAAAAGGGAAAAATAGTTAAAAAAAGAAAAGAAATGTAACAATACCTAATGATTTTACATCTGTCAAATCCTAAATTATATTTCCACCCCCTCTCACCCTCGCAACAGATATAGCTGTTCCGCAAATCCGGGCTCCCTCTGCAACAAAGACGTAAGAAACAAAATATTTGATGTTTGATGCTGATTAACATGTGTCATGTAGGTGCACCTTCCCATTTTAAAGTTATGACAAGCAGTCCCTGACATCTCTCACTCTCGCTCTCTTTCAACCACCATGTGAAGCTAGGCAAAAACATCAGCACACGAAACACAACTTAACATCTTGACAATGTGTTTTGGCCAAAAATCACAGCTGTGGTGATAGATTACCAGCACCACTCTCACTTGTGCACCATATTACTCAAATGCACACTGACAGAAAGAGATATCATCTGTGTCTTCATTTTCAGATACCCTGGAGGAACAGAAATTAAGTGGGTCTACGCAAGCTCCATCCAGTCAACACACACCCTCATGCAACATAACATGATTTTGCTAAACTGTTATTTAATACAATCCTACATTTCAATGAATATGCCATTACTGAGTCAATTTAAGATGTCCGCTGAGGTGGTTGTGGAGGTTATTGAAGATTACTCTGTAAAAACTACAACAGGTTCAATTTCCATGAAACTTGTTGGAGAGGTGTAGGATGGTAGGATTCTACAAGAAAGTGCCAGGCTGGTTACCACTGGATCCCGGCCACAGACAAGATCAAATTTATTTCAGTTTCACAAACTGCTCCAGACCCCTCTCTGGGCTCCATGGAACATGAGTTGGTTGGACAGTTTTCACAGAATAACTTAAAAACTGCTGTGCCCAGGCCAACAAAAGTTTGGTGGTACATAGGTGTTGAGGAACGGCATCAAACAAGTCTGCGCCGTGGCACAGTTGGCCAAGGCACCCAAACCATCAGCCTGGTGACACAGGTATGATTCTGCCCAATCAAGGTCATTTCCAATCTTTCCCCATCTCTCTCCTCCAGTCATTTCCTGTCATATCTCTACTGTGCTATGTGATTAAAGGCATGAGCCCCCAAAATTGACTTGAAGCAGTACCAGGAAACTCTGTGATTTTTGGAATGGGATCTCAAGGCAGAGTATGTGGCAGACAGATGATGACAGAGCCACCCTCCTCTGTTCAAAGTTGGTTGTTCCAGATGGACACAGATGTGACTCATTGTCACATGATGAGGAGTGTGGTCTACAGATCACAGCTCCACCCACAATGGTCCATCAGATCAGATCAGATCAGAACTGAAGGAGCCTTTTGGATGAAAGGTGAAATGTCCTCAAGCTCCAAAAAAGAAGTCCAGTCCATGTTTTTAACATTAATAAATTAAAGCATGGCATCAATTAATGTTCTAGATAAATTTGTCACATTTTAAGTGAATGAACAGCAGCCTACCATAAAGCACAATTTTTTATTAAAAGGGTAAACATTGCACTGCAGTAGGCTATACCCTATTCAGGTAGAAGAGGCAGACAGACAGTCATGTGCATTAACCATTAGATCTAACCTGACTGCCCGACTGCGAGACACTCAAACATAACAATGCTTCAATTCTCATTTACTCCGTCAAAGGTGGGAGCTGGTCTCAACTGTAAGAGACTAAAACATGGTGATTCGCTTCTCTAATTTCCACCATACCATAACTGATTTTCAACCTTTTTACACCTTTTTTTACCTTATTGCTTACACAGAATTAATCACAGTATCTTGTAGTTGTGTGTCAGATCATGGTGTAATGGGCCATCGTAGCTGTCTGCAGAGGAACGCATTGTTCACCTTACTAGGCATGCATTCCTCCATCATGTGTGTGTGCATTGTTCTAGCTGCTTTCACCCACTATTTTTTCAAATTATCTGTGATATTAGGATATTTAATACTGACGCATGAACACATTTTTCTAGTCGATTAAATCGAGGAATAATCAAGTCAGTAGTCAAGAGTGAGTGAGTAGACTAATGTGAGTGAGTTTTGTTTTCATTCTTTGGCAATGGTAAATTCATCAAAAGACTGTAGGGATAGCCAAGAGGGCCTTCACTCGCCTGTCAATAGTAAAATACCTCACTCAAAGGGTTTCTTTATGATGCTGGAAATATCTTAATCTGTGATTAAATCATGATTCACTCCCTCCCACTATGAACTGTTGCCAACAAAAGATTTGTTTTCAATATCTTTTGTGGACCAGCATGCAGAGGTATTTTGCAAGAACATTTATGTCCAAGCATTGTATAGTGCCTAACCTTAAGCATCATAGAGCTCTCTCAATCAGGCTGCTATTCAGACCAGTGTTGCCACGGCAACAGGACCTATCTTTCATCATTCTATTTGCTAAATGCAAGTGATCTGAGTCATTTAACTGAGAGTACATTTCATTGAAACCACAGAAAGAAGTGAAAAAGGCGAGTGTGACAGTTCTATTCAGAGAAGGAATGCAAAGGGTTGTCAAAAACAAGTACTTTTAGACAGTAGACAATTAATTTCTGTCTTTTACCTTTAACGACATGTCATTAATGTATCCAAACTTTCTCTGACTTAACCAACATAAAACTCTGTGAAGTTTTGTGTTATGTCTCCCCAAATGGTTATTTTCTCCAGGCCAATGTGAAAGCCGCTATTTTTCATTATGAAAAGTGTGTCGTTAAGTGTTAATTGTCATTTATACCCCAAGGAATAAACAAGGTACAGTGGTGCCAGTTGTACTTATTTTTCAGTTACAGGCCTGGCATTTTCTTCATTTGCATAAAAAGTAGACAAACTGAAAAATAGCTCACATCTATGCAGCATGCATATGCATAGACATATGTGGTCTACATTGAGGGCTGAAGAAACACACTTCTTTATCAGCCAATAAAACCACACTACACATTTGACACACCATGAAAATATATGAAGGCATGAAAGCTGAAACCTGAGCAATCTGGTTAGGGCTGCAACTATCGAATATTTTTAGAATTGAGTATTCTGCCAGTTTTTTCATCGATTAATAAAATAAAACGGATCAAACATACTTTCCTATTTTTAAACAGCAAAGTGTGTTATACTACATCAAAGGCCTGTAAAAATGATTAAGCAATTGGCTACTGTTCCTGACCAAAAAAAGCTTTTTATTCCAACTCCAACACTATTGTTGGATCAAGGCTCAAAACCGTTGACTTGTTGGTTTCTGACATTGCAACAAATAGCCTACATAACCATAGCAGGGTATAATGTGACATGTATAACAAGAAGCACTAGACTATTACATTCAGCTTCACAAATAAAGACTATTTGTCCATATTTTTAGCTTTAAAAAGGAAAGAGGGTTGTATTTCCTGCAGCAAATCATCTGAGGATAAAGAATAAATGCAGGTGCATATGGGGAGAGAGAGGCAGGGAGAGGGAGAGTCTGTGCGCATGTGTGTGTGTGCATCCACACATGCGGGAGGGAGAGAGAGATCAGGAGAGAATGACAAGATCTTGGTACGTTTGCTCACTTAACATCATGTGTCTTTAATACAGACTCATGACAGGCAACAAATAGACACAAATACTCTAACTAGTGCTAGTGTTCATATATTAGTTAGCAACTGTAAATCAGCCAGCGTCAACTTTTACGCAGCTTTGAGCCTCCGCTTGATGAACTGCAGTGAATGCGCAGATGCTGTCCATACAGGTGTTGACATTATGTTATGGTAGGCCAGGTCTGTTTTACAGTGAAGGCCTGTACATTGCGCTATGTTGTCCTCCTTACGAAATATTAAATGTTCCCATATTAGACATTTTCTTGCTTTTACGCCCGTGGGGAACTTGGTTTTTTCGACATCGTCATAGAAAGTAAAATAGCAGCTTTGAATGTGCTTCAAAAATAACACTTGTGTGTAAAATGACACTGAAACTAGTAGTAGGCTACAAAACGGGACTGATATCAAACTTTTTAAAAAGATTATTTTTTTATATAAATATAAATTTAACAAAGCTGCGAGGCAAAGAATTTCCCTCAAGCATCTATTTGTAATTGAATTATTCAAGTTACTCAAATAATTGTTTCAGCCCTAGATATGGTCATATCAAAGTTTTAGGTTCAACAAAATAACAGTTTTGGATGCCATGGGTGCTTTTACAATTTGCAATTTGTGGAAAGTTACAGTCATTGGAGATGCTGACTAACAGTTGATGAATTTTAAAATCACTGGCTTGTCAGTAGTGACATTACAGTATATCAACCGTAAACCCCCTTACTGTGGATGAAGTCCTGCAGCAAATTGTTCATTATTGTCTCCTCCCAAAGTAAACTGCAAACACATTTGTCACCCTGTGCTGGGGTATCACACTCTACCTAGGGTACTAATGGAGAAGCCTCCCTTACTGTGCAGATTAATGACTCTATGGTCAGAGGAGGTGCCCACTGTACAGGTCGAGAGCTGATAGCATGCAGGACCCCAAGGAATTCTCGTGTTTCCATTACCACACAACTTGGCTCTTTTTGGTCAGACATATTTGTGGCTGGTGATCGCTATGGCTACAGTCATATTCTAGAACACTGGGCAAACAACTGGTAGTAGGGGTGAATAAGAAACTAGTTACTAGTCACTAGTGATCCAAAATCAATGTAATCTTGCCAGTTTCATATGTAACAATTACACTGAAATTACATTGTGCAATCTTATCTAAAACAGGACACATGCATGAGTTGACATTCTCTAATACAACATGGCAAGTTCAACATCATAGGCTTTGATAAGAATCTTTGTGAAAGCTTGTGTAGGAATACTGTGAACAAAAGTATAGGGCCTCTTTAACTCCTTTCCACTGTAGAACTGCTCTATGGGTGCGCATCTCTGCCAGCAGCATCTCTGCTAGCAGCAAGTAGCCTGACACATCTGGAAATCCTGGCTGGTTTAATTTTCTACAATTAGCAAAAAGAGGTAAATCAGCTATATTTTCTTTTGAACTGACAACACTGTTCACAGCAGAGGGATTGAGATAGCGAATTCTTTCTGTATTATTTGCAAATCCTATGATTACAATTCTGTTGTATGGATGTGTTTCATTTAGACCAGTTTTGGGAGAAGTTTTTTTTTCCCCTGTCAAGCACTCTCAGAATCCTAGAATCCTAAAATCTAAAAGTACTTCTCCAATTCCATATATAAAGGGGGGGTGCGGGGGAGTTCAGAGTAAGAGCAAGTTTCAGGTTCATAAAAGATGCATGCCTTTAGAGCCTATTGACTCCATCTATGCAGTAGCTCTATACGTATAGATTCAGAGACTCAATAGTAAAGTATACCCTCACGCATGTGTTTTGTGTGTGTGTGTGTGTGTGAGAGAAAAGTCAGCAGATAGGTGAACTCTCAAGCAAATGTAATACCTAAAATAAGTCTTTCTGGACCATATCAGTTTACTATCAGTTTCAGGCATTTCACTGCATTTCATCAGATATTTTTCTTTTTTATTATTAGCCTTTACATCTGATGATTTGCCTCAATTTATAATCTACATGAGTATCATGTAGACAAAACCTGTGACTCTCTCACTCTCTGGCCCTGGTTCTGGGTTAAGGGGCTAAGAAGACTGAAATATCTCCACGGCCATTGTATAATCTCAGAATCGCTGCACTTATCTACTTGTGGCGATCTTAATAGGTTGCTGTTTGACAAATGCCTCTATCATGTATCAGCAAAAGCCATTTATGGTACTACTGAGCCTGTTCACACACCTGGGGGAAAAAGCAAAACAAAAACAAAACAACAGGCATCCAAAAAGCAAATGGATCTTGGTTGCCTGTGAGCATACACAATATATCCACTACTAGCTACTAACAAAACAACGCAATAAGACCCAGATAAAATTCTGTCTTTCAGATGTCACTTACACCTTAAAAACAATGCATTGCATGTATGGACAGATCTTGCTTTTTATACTCGTGCATATACATTTATGGGGAGATTGAAGGAAAAGTAGGAATATCACACACAAAAAAATGGGAGAAGTGCTCATCGTAGTTGAATGGGTTATTTGTGAAAACTGTGCAAATCTATTTTGCAGGGAAACAATTTGTCTTTGTAAAGCAGGTGTAATCCAAAGCGCTTTTAAATCTTGTCAATGTGAGAAACTTCTCTACCCTCTTCACCAGGCAATCAAATCTGTCACAGGCATTATGAACAATAGTCCGAATATATCATTTTTTAAAACTGAGCAGAACGTCTGCTCTACATCATCTAACTGCTTGTTGACATCTTATTATCACTATTCCACAATCACTAATCCTTTGATTCCTTTAAATGTTGTCATTAGTTAACTCCCTTAAACTGTGCTTGTGATTGATCTGTAGCCCTCAGCTGTGGCCACAAATTATTTTAGAGGGTGATGATGTGTGATGATGAGCGCTGGATACAAAATGGCAGAGGCTGACAGAGTTTGCTTTCCGCACACAGAAAAACTGTGCATTTATGCTGTCTTTATGCATCAGCCCCCTGAGTGTGCCCTCAAAAATATTGAGCACATGGATAATTCACAACACCTGATGTATGTCAATATCAGCCATTTTCAGTGCAATTTCACTAAATATCAACAATTCCCTTGAGCGTGCTTTGGTATAGCAATCTCTTAGCATGCTGATCACAGTAAACCACACAAACAAACCTTCATGTTATCATGATCATATAAGGAGAAGCCAGAGAGTCAATGTGCTGTCCTAAGAACAGGCTAAGTCGACACAGGTTCACAGACCCAGGTTTGAACCCAGACAGAGGTTATTTCCCAAGACCATCTGCGTTTATTTCATCCTGTCAAATACTGGCTAAAAAGCCACAAAATATAACTTTCTAAAATATCTGTTGTTAGATCTTGTTGCAAGGTTTTTGGTTTGTTATGGTCTTATCATGCAACACTCCTACACGACAAACTCACCCAAGTCCAACCCTGAGAGGAAACAAGAGCACTGGGATGCTGAAACCTGAATCTTACAGGCGTTTCAAAAGACTGACGAGTACTAACCTTGAGCACTTGGTGAATACAACCATGGGTAATTACTTAAATGTGAACCGGCTCAGTATGGCTCAGGCTTGGCTCAGGTTTGGCTCAGGAGAGCTCTGCTCTGCTCCATACACACCATAACCCAGTGTGAGCTGCTGAGGTCAGCAACCAAAAGCTACATAGAAAATTAAAGCCCTCAATAACACTAACCAATGGCCGTCCTTTTAATTAAAATGGATTTTGTGTGTGTGTGTGTATGTTTCTGTGTGTGTGTGAGTGTGGATGGGTGTGTGTATGCGTATGTGTGTGTGTGTGTGTGTGTGTGTGTGTATGTGTGTGTGTGTGTGTGTGTATGTGTGGATATGTGTGTATGTGTGTCTTTGTGTGTAAGTGTAGGTAAAAAAGAGAAAAAACTGGGGCTTTCATGAACTTCTATTCAATGCAAAATATATCTACGGTTGGAGATGTTATGCCTCAATGCATCAGTGCTCATCAGTGACATCGCCATCAATCAGTTTAATAGGGGATCCGGTGATTAGGAAACACTGCATCTTGGAGGTGTAATGCAGTTGATCAGCATTAATTGTGTAATTATCCACTTCATTTAGACATATGACATTGCAACGCAATAATTAGGTTCACCAAGATTAACGGGACCAATAGATAGGGGAACTCTCATCAGAGCAACACTTCATGGATCACAGCAAGGGAAAACACCGGATGAAATACCAACACAAACACATCAACAACATAGCTGAATATGCAATGGTACTCATTAAGTTACCAGTCTCCGTGTCTGAACTGGTCAGATTCCTAATGTGATACACAACAAACTATCAATAAAACTATCAAAAAAAAAAAAAAAAAACATTTTTTTCAATGTTCTTACACTGCAAGTTGAATGCACTTGCTGTATATGAGACTAATTAGTTCAAATCTGCATGGTACACTTGTACATGCAAACTTCCCTGAACATGAGATATTTCATTTATGAATAGCTAAGTAATACTGTGCCTTTAAAATGACTGTATCTTTGACTTAGGCACTTGTATGTTTCCTAAACATGAGACTACAGACTCTCCTTACATAATTCATGAGGTATAGATTCCCAGTAACACAGAGGAGAATGCAGGCTGACTGCACGTTGAACACACAGAGGGATATGACTAGTCTTAGATATCAGAGCTGATCACGTGGTTAAGGGGATTCTTTAGCATGGGATTACTGCATTCACAGCTTTAGATAACACTTCCCTCCATGCAGTTTTATTGATTTCTCTTTCCAAATGCCTCTTGAGGCCCACAAGACCACTCACTCACTCTCTCACACACACACACACAAAAATCAACATAAGAGAGGGAGAGAGGAGAAAAAGTTAACAAACAACTCCTTACCTTGAACAATGACGTGAACTGATGTTGTTGTTGCCTTGCTGCGTGTCTGCACGGCACATATGTACTGGCCTTCGTCGGTCATGTCCACATTCTCGATCTTGATGGTGAACTCATCCTGGTTGAGAGTGACCAGGCTGACTCGTGGGTCCACAGACCACTTGTCTTCCCCGGCATACATTATACTCGACCTGTTCAGCCATGCTGAGTGTGTCACCACGTCTCCCTGTGAGCAACTGAGTGAGGAGACAAGATACAATACACTTTGATCAGCATGCGCGTGGTTCAGAAAACTTGAAAGTGTGTGTGTCTGTGTATATGTGTGTGTACCCTAAGATACAGTCAATCAAGTAATGCAAGGTTTTGGGAAGAAGCTAATTGGTCACTGGAGATAATAGCAAGTATGGCAGGAGGCTGAAATGAGAGTAAATCTGATTTTTCAACAGAGCACATTTTAGGAAGTAAGACGAAAGTAAACATGCTTTTAATCAAAACAAAAAAATTGTCAGGATCAGTTGGATGTGCCATTTTTTCCTAAGGAAAAAGTAAGAAAACAAAAACTTGCCAAACAGTAAATTCCTTTATTATTAAGCTTTACAACACACTCTCAATACAACCCCAGTATACAGATGTTTCCAACCAAAACCACTGATTAGAGATAGGCATAAAATATTAGGAGTAAGCATTTTACAGCAATACTTCATCATGTTGACAGTCACTTTATGTCCCAACCCCTATGAATATATTCATGAGAAGTTGGCCTTCTTCATTTTACAATTGTACCCATTTTTATATCACACATCTTCACATCTCAGGGAACCCCATTCATGTGTATGCGAGGCACCAACCACACAAGAATGTCCAACCTCATTTCTGGTCTCCTATATCTGTGGCAATGACACCTACACGAGCCAAATGGGTTCTGTGAAATAGGCTGAGTTGGGACCATCGGTGCTGGCTGGCTAGCGAGATGGGAGGCCCTTGTTTCATTTGTGGACAGATCATAAATGTGCTGCCTTGCCACCTGAGCACCTCCTTGCCTCAGCAGTCAAGCAACCGTGCCAGGCAGGGTTTTGTCCCCAGCCACGGGTGGCTTACTGCTTTGGAAGCTTGCTGTACTGTAAGTGAAACACCAGAAAACATTTATTTACTCTTAATATTGCAGTGCATCATGCATTTCAAATTGGGAAATCTTTTAGTTTTTTTCCATGGATGAAATCAACCTAATAGATGAATAAATGGAGCAGAATCATCGAATAAGTCAGATCATGGCATAAAAGCCCAAACTGTTTGGGTCTCTGAAGTTATTACTTCATTAATAATGCTTTACAGGGGCTCACTGATGTCCACATCTCGCATGTGAGATGTGCACCATGTAAATGCAGTCATGTAAAAGACTATTTTAACCTTGGTACAGGAAAAACAACAACAACATCTGATTCTTGTACCTGACTTGACCTAAAGTGTGCTACAACTATAAATGAGGAACATCCCAAGGACTTGGATTGTGTAAGCATTGGGTGTAAAGAGTTATATTTGATGAGCTGCATTCACAGTAAGTACTAGCTCCTTAAGAGACAGTATAATCACATTACGCAACAAACTGCTAGCATGAAAACTAATCGTTTTTCGAGTGGGAGAAGATGACCCCCCCCCCCCCCCTTCATTTCCAATGAAGTATTCATTGATGTGAATCAGGTATTCATCTAGTGTCCTCACCCTGACAAATGTGCCCCATGGTGAATACAGTCAAGAGACTGCTCAAGGATTTGTTGCCTACAAAACCTAAACACACAAACATACAAAAACAGGCCTTTTGTACAATGCACACAAATTCCAAGGGTATTCAAACTAGCCCAGTAATGGGGGAGGGATACAAATTGAGGGGAAAAAATCCTTTCAATTTGATTGTAATTGAGCCACCTCACTTAAAGGCAAGATTTTAAGTAAAAGGGCAACGGTCCAGTCCAGTATTCTTGTAGTCAGGTTAAAACAAGTAGCTGCTTAGAATTACAATGTTGGCTGCTCTGGCTTAAGATATGAATAATATGCACGAGAAACACCATATGGAGGTGCCAGCTAAATTTCACATGAGCTAATTAATTAATCTGGAATTAATCTGGAAGAGTGGGAGCACACTTTGACACAGCCAAACTTCCAGACTCCTCTGGCTTTGGACATGGAGGAGAGCACACTGTCCCCGAAGATGGAGAAATAATAATCAACAGGCGTAATTTTTGAAATATATCACAGCGGGAAGCAGAGGACTGCAAACTTACAATTTAATTGGAGACAAGTTCACTTATATTTCTATTCCTCAGAACGTTCAATAAGTCAGATTACAGGTTGCAGTCAAGAGCAACCTTGCTAGACACCCGCTGTTTTCTTTTTACGGGTCCTGCAATTTGTCAACACATGGCTCCACTGCTGTTCTGAAAAAGCAATGCTGATAAGAGTGTCACCAGTCACTCCTTATCCACATCAACTCGACATCACTCTCTCATTGTAGGGCAGAGAGTATACAATTTTGCATAATATTGTCTAGCCTACCTATGTCAAGAAGTAAGCTTAATTAAAAGTCGGTCAGAAGAAATAAAGGCCCAAAACTCCACACATGAGAGTGCTTTTTATCTGAAAGTTGACTGATATTGACTGAAAGTTGACTGATATTTAGTAGATGATTTTAGCCAAAGTGACACAGGCTCATGACATGAGGTTTGGGAATCAAACCTAGGTCGTCTGACTGTTAGTCAACAAACGTAACTGCTGTTCCACCACTTTTTTTTTTTCTTTTAAGGATTTGAAAACAAAGATCACTCTTTCATTATAAATGTATATATATATATAATATATAAATATATTATATATATTCGATATAGATATATATATATATATATTATATATATATATAATATATAAATGTTTTGTTTCTGTTTTTTCCCAAGCAAAACTCTCACTAATTCTTTCCTTTGCCAAGTGTGCTATCTCAGGCTTGTTCTGTGGTCATTTGGATGTCTGAAACACAGCTGTGAGGGAGAAAAGACTATAAGATAGCTTTTCAGTATGCGTGCATATCCAAATAAAAAAATAAATCCAACAAACCATCTACCATAACTACAATGGAAACAGTAGCTTCCTCCACTATCTATTTTTTATACACAGCTTTTGCCTGATCAAAATAAGTGTACTTTCAAATGTCTACAGGCCTATTAACGAAGATCAAACATGTTTTAGGGGAGAACACACTGACACACTTTAATGAGCAAATATTTCTGTTTGTGTGCTAAAACCTTCTGTTTTAGTATGTGTGTGTGTGTGTGTCTGTGTGTCTGTGTACATATGTGTTTTAATCTTGTTCACAGCTGTGTATTGCATTGTTTTCCACTTGATCTTAAGACACAAGTCAATTTTCAGACAAGTCAGCCACAGCAAAGGCAGTGTAAGGTTATCTACAGCGCTAAAGATGACTGCTCCCCCTCCACTATATTGCATACAGTAACTTTGATTTACCATGGTGTCTTTCGACAAAAGAAATAAAAATACTGTCATAAAAAATACCCATCCTCTGTAATTTCTGCACTTTTTCAACTTGCCCATTACCCTGGAGGACAGGTAGCATAATAAATAATGCAGATAATGTAGCATAATCTCATACAGAGGATGCTCCTACTCTCTTAGAATGAGTACATCTGCCAACATGGAGTGCAGATGATGTAGGAACAGAAGTGTCCAACTGTATTTATGAGCCAGTGCAGGCAGTCCTAGGATACTAGGAGAAGGCAACGAGTCTGAACAACTACTTTATTGGTAGGAAGAAGAACAAACTTTTCATGAATACTGATATCCTATATCTCACCACTAATATTAGGCACTATTCACACATAGACAGGTATTTATAAAATAATGGACATATATATGGACATATATATTTTTGAAAATTCTGACTTAATTGGAGATTTCTGACAATTCTGGATTCAGCGACTTGTGGACACATGACAGTCCCTCTTTGTTTTTCTGATCTGGCTATCTATTTACTTGTGTGTTTGATAGCTTCTAGCTTTGTAAAAAATATCAGTTATCATAAATACCCTGCTACATGAGCACAAGGCTTAAAAGAGCAACTTGGAAGATGAAATTTGTTCACAAATTTACACATAATGTTGCTCAGAAATTAATATAGAAACATTTAAGAATGATTTCATAAGATTTTGAGACCTAACGCTAGAAAATCTTTTGAAAAATGTATACTTTTTAAGGAGCTTTTAAGCATTCTTCTTGAACGTTCTATGCATGGCATTAGTATGGCATGCATCATAAGAGGGAGTCTTCTCTGTCTTTCACTAGCTGTCCCTTGCTTGAGCATGGAGCATCAGGCACATCTACAATCTCATCCTATCATATTTACAATGCATAAAACATTGCTAACATTGCCAGCTTTCCTGCGTCCCTTAGATGGAACACTGCTCCTTCACAAAACACGGATCAGCTGTAGGTTATAACTGGTATGAAAGAGGCAAAACTACAAACTGACAGTCTGGTGTTTGTGGCAGGGGAATTTGTTGCTGGACATCACATTGTCAATTAGTTATTAATAACACACCTGGCATACTATCCTTAGGGTACGTTAGGTTTTATGTTTAGACCATTTGAATTAGATAACAGGTGGTACATGGTATTCAGTTGCTTTCTTTTGCTTGTTTGTTATCCTACTGCTAGCTAACACAATCCTGTGGTAGTTGACAAGACATGTTTACATTAACGTAGTTGCCTGTGTGTATTTATTAGCGCTGAAGTTTGTTATCTTACTCACCATGCCTACTCCTCTCCTCAACCAAATTAATTTGCCAGTGGTGGACATTAGTTCTCCAAATCACTGTCTGATTGATGCCAAAGAGGCTCATAATTATTAGCCTTAATAGCCTTATTAGCCTGCTAATTTTTATTTTCAACTATGCCAGTCTTAAACATGTTATCATAATGCATTATTCCATATGGATGTTATTGACCAATTTGGCTAGACTTCTTTATGTGACATTGTGTTATATGTAAGCAACTGTTTTACAACAAAGACGGTTATAAAAAAAAGACTGAAAATGCTAACAAAGTGTGTCTATAATTGAAAACTGTTTTGAAAAATTAGAAAAAAATATAGAAAAAAATGTTTTATTTCTTTATTCATGGAAGGGGTTTTTAACCTTCAAGTTGCACTGCTTTTGCTTTTTTTTTAACCTGTAAGCTGTCTGCTTTCATTTACGATGTTGATGACTTGATAACATCAAAATCCTGAGTTTAACATCTTTGTATTATCTGCAGTTCAATAATGGCTTGATTAATGACTATTCACAATAATGGTCATTGCTTGTTCTGTTCATTATTGTAATGTGCACAAATTAGACCAAATATTTCAACGAACAATGAAAGCTGTCCACTCTGTGCAGAGAGCCACTCAACACGGACACACACCTAAGAAAAAGTACGAGATAGTTCAGAGAAATGCTGGATCTTCAACTTAATCTCAGTGCGCATAGGCTACTGACGGAACCATTTATTGCTCTTCACAGCATAGGCATCTCTCCTGTCCAGCTTAGACCGCGGAAAGCCCAGATTTTTTTTTCTGTCTGCAGCGCTTAACCACCCTCAGTTATCTTGCACAGCATTCAGTTTATGGCTTCTAGGGCAATCTCTCAGCTTTCACACAGTTAGACTGAGAAGCTTCTCGGCTGACAACATGCATTCTCTCCACTCATTCTTCCAGACGCATTTTCCTTAAGCAAAATTGGCACAGATCAGACTGTGATGGGCATAGCCTGTGCATTATATAAAGCCCTTTTGTGTTAAGTCTGCAGGCATAAGTACTCGTATATTTTCATGAATGCTTCAGCAAAGCTACAGAGTGTGTGTGTGTGTGTGCGAGTGTGTGTATGTGTATGTGTGCGTGTGTCTGTGTATGTGTGTGTGTGTATGTGTGTATGTATCTAGAGACAAATGGTTGACACCAGTAAGTGAATACGCTGTCCATCAAAAAATTTGATGAACTGTATTTCTAAAGTGTGAGTAGTGCTAGTTCTAGTCCTTTTAGGCTAGTATTGTAGGTACACAACCCACCTTAGTATCAGAGTATCAAACAAAAGATATTTGTGATATTTATGATATTTTCATTAATTTGAGGAAATTGTGAGTATATTTGTTCAGTGCATTCACCTATTACATGATAAATATCAATAATCAATAAATAATTCAATTTTCTGATCAACCTTGTCTCCAACGCCTGTACAGACAAATTCTAAAATGGCAAAAAAAAATTTAAACAAAACAATGAGCCATTAAAGCTACATTTAAAAAAAAAAAAACACATGGCTCTAATGTCTCTAATTTCCCTGCTGTCAAACATGCAATTAAACAGTTGCTATGACGACTTCAAGTACAAGAGTCTGCCTTTCTAAAAGGATGCCACAGCAAATGAATAGAATTTGACTCCCTCATACTTGCCCCTGAAGCTAACCAATGGAGATCAAGAGTTAATCGTGTACAAGCATTATGTCATATTGAAACTGTAGAACCAGAAAATTAACAAACGAATTTCAATGCACTGAGACCAAATTATCTAAATGCTTGACTGAAACATGTCGCTTCCATTTGCCTTCATGTCATGACATGTTCCAATATGTGTTTACGGTGGACAGACTATAATTGTGGGATAATTGTACACTAAAAAAAAAAAGCATGAAAGGCACCTTGTTAACACCTACACTGCAAAGGGACATAAGGTTATTGGACATAAGAAGCCGAACTATCAGACAATTAAGGAAACAATTAAGTAATCGTCTGGATTTGCGAGGCCCAAAATGAAGCATGAAGAGTCCTGTCTGAGGCGTGTTTCCCTCTGATTCACATTCACGGTCTCGGTTGAAAATCACCTTGGCTTTTTGAAGTGTAGTCAAACAAATGAAGGTACCCTTTACAAATAATACCCCATAGGATTGAGGAGCCATGGATCTGTGGTGAGGAAGAGAAGGTGAAGGAGGAGGATGTGACAAAGCTCATGTGGAGATCACCAAAACCTGCTCTAGTGATGCACTCAGCCACTGGAGAGGAGCACGGCAATTAAACATTTCACTCTCCTCATGTATTCTGTACACAGTCGCAATTTAGACACACTCAAGCCCTCTTAAGGTGAATGGGCGGCAGTGATATGTGTAAGTGAGCACACACACACACACACACACACTTGAGACTAACCAAAACCATCATAGAAAACTCATATTTGTGTACCTAAGATGATAAGCAGCTGACTGTTTCCCTCACAATGCTTCAGACAGTATGGCGTACATAGTGGCTAATCTTTCCCACGTGCTCTGAGCATGCACAGTATAGCCCCTTTGCAGAAAGACCAACTAAAAGACAAACTGTATGGCAAACAAATAAGTAAGCTGCTTACATTACAAGATGAGATTAACACCATACATCAGCTTGCGGCTCTTTAATCTCCATTGTCCTCTGGTTGGCGCAAAGCAACAGACATGGCAAAGGGTAAGTGGCTGCTTGGGTCTAATAGCCTCACGGTCCTATAAATAACAGCCTCTCTTTCCTCTTCATCGATCACACACTGGCTGTAGGATGCCAGGCTATGGACTGACCTGACTCCACGCCTGGATGCTTGGCTGGCTGGCTGGCTGCCTGCCTGCCAGTTCGCCTGCCTGCCTGTGCCACACATGATCTATCAAACTCGTCTGCGCATTTCAAAATTGACGCTTTTTAATTGGTTGCTGAGAGAGGTGCTAAGATGAGGATTCACACCCAACTATGGTAAGCCGGACCAGACATGCCAAACTGTTCCAGCACCATGGCAGGTTCAAACCCAGGTTTTACCCTATCAACAAGTGCATAGCATAAACTGTATGTCTTGAAAATAACAACATGCAGTATATTGTGATACCTGCTACAAACTTTTCTGTCAGTGTATGTGTGTTTTATTTGTGTTTAACAAGCAGCTATGCTTACGGTTTAGGTCTATGCCTTCTCTTCAGACGTTCCCACCTCCCTCACTCACATCTCCCTTCCCTCCCCCAGATAGAGCTGACGCCACCAGTCCCTGCTGGGATCAGTATCAGGGTCAACGAGAAGATTTAAAGTCTCCACCTCGCCTGACATTCGTCTGGCACATTGCCATTAGTGTTAGATCCAGCCAGAGATTGAAACATGCGAACCAGAAGTCACACAAGCATCCCAGAACCCATTCTTAGTGTCCTTCACAGAGAGAGAGACAACAACCCTCAGCAAAGCCTGAATGTGAAGTTGGGGAAGTCAGTGTGATTGGGTGAATGTGTTCATGATGGCGTAAACAAGGGAAGGTCGTTTTATTGACAGTAAGTGAAAGTAAGTGACTTTGAAAAACACTTATGTTGAAAAAAAAAAAACACTTCAGACACTATAAAGAGTTCCACTGAAATGAAAGACATCAAAATAATCTAATAACACACGCAGGCCTTTTGGACAACATCTTATTATAATATTTTTTGTTTGCTTGTTTTGTTTTGTTTTTTTCAATCTTCTTTGTTTGTTTCTTTGCATGTTTTTTTTTTTTTAAATTAATGCCAAGATTTTATTTATTTATTTATGTATTTATTTATTTTATTTATTATTTATTTATTCAATGCCAAAGTCTCTGTTAAACTTTCCCCTCTTCCCTTTTAACTAAAAGTAGTCAATTGGGAGCTCAATTTCTATCAAAAGTGTGAAAAGGGAATGGATGACTGGGTGAATGAATGAATGACTGGATGAATGAATGAATGTTGAGATAACATAGAGTATGACAGACTGTGGGCAAAATATAAAGTAGACTAAGTGTCAGGGTTCTGTTCATTTATGGGATGAGTATAGAAAGCTTGAAAATGTCATGGGAGTTCATTGTTTTATTGCGGCAGAGACCCATTTAATATCTGCTGGGTGCCAATGGGGCAACCCTGCCTCTGAGACCTTTGTGTGTCTTGACACAGTGCACGTGGTGGGGATGAGGAAAGACACTGAGGAGATCTGAAGAGAGAAGAAAGGGTAGTAGGTTGAGAAAAGGGGTGTGGGGAGTGAAGGCAGAAAATAAGAGGCCACTGAAGATTTGGCAGTAATGCAGAAGGTTCATGACATTCAATTGGTTTAAAAAAGCTTTTAGAAGACTTTTCTCCCTCTTCTTTTTTTCCCATGGATACTTAGATTTGTCTGAAAACCAACATCAGTCTGCCAACAGAAAATACACCTGTGTTCAGAGATAAGTCACCAAAACTTCAATAATTCATAACCTCAAATGATCTCAATAATTAGGAACAGGAGAAATCCGATGAGAATTAATCCATATCCCTGTTGTTCCAGGTCACGGATCGCTGTTGTAGGAGAAAAGAATGCAAAAATTAATACAATATCGACCACAGTATATAACTGAATTGGGCATAGTGAAAATGAAACTGAAAGCAAGTTACTGTGCACCATTCAGTTAGTGTTCATTATTTGGTCTGTTGTATCACACAGTTGCATTCTTTTTTCTTGTCAACAGCGATTCGATTGGTGACCTGGAAAAGCAGGCATATGACTGATTCACACCAGATTTCTCCTTTCAATGTCCAGATATAACCTGTTTATCCAGTCATAGACTGCCCTGCTTTTTCCTTTCAAATGTGTCCATATATAAGCATGATTCATGATGTTTCTATGACAAAAAATCTTCTCTAGTGTGCTAGAGAGAGCATCAAAATTTGCATGCAGTACAGGACAATCCATTAGAGGTTCCCTTCAAGTCCTGGACAGTTTAAATGGACACAGAAGAAAGCAGAACAAGAGAGAGGGAGAAAAGATGAAGAATGCAAGGATCAGATATGGCATGAATCTCCATGCTCAACTTATTCCTTTTTTTCATGCTTACACTCCCTACAATATCATACAAATTAGCAGCGGCATTTCATAAACCCCTATCTACCATATCAACCAGATGCACTCATGTTTAACAAGTGCATTTTGTCATAGGACACTGGCTACGTCCAGATTCATTTGTGTCCATTTAGAAAAGAACACAGTCCACAAAAGAACCACAAGCAAGGCTGTTGAGTCACAATGGGACCACACAGGTTCTTTGCCACTGGCAGCTACAGAATCTCTTCACCACAGAGGAACACCACTGAGAGGGATTACAGGGCATTGCTTTCCGGCTACGATGGAATCGACAAAGGTAGCCCACATCCTGGAGTATATTCAGCCATTTCCACACAGAGCCGACTTGATTCATACCTTCGTCTGAAAAGTGTTTTTCCATTTGGCACAGAGCAAGACAGTCGAGGTTTGTGTTTCATTTAAGCGAATGCAAGGAACAACATCCTGAACCAGGGCAAAGAAAAGCCAAGTAATGTGCAGTGTGTATCAAGCATAAACACTCTCAAAGATCAATATGTGTGCTGAATTGAAGCGCTACCAACTGTAGATATCTGTAGAATATCAGTTTGTTTTCTAAAGAAAAAAACAACAATACAAGAGGACATTAATATACCCCTCCCCCCAGTAATATAAAGCCCTAAAAAACCCTCTGCGTATACTTCCCACAGACATAAATGTAAACACTCTTATTCACAATAACTGCAGTGTCTTAGCCGACTCTGGCGACCCCACAATAATTTCTTTCACCTTTCCACCCTCTAATCAGTGAAGGATGATGGAAAAGTTGGCACAGGGAGATGAAGATGAAAGAGGCATTAAGGAAGCTGCAGAGAGCTGGTGGCATAATTGCCCATGGAAAGTTTAAGACGGATTATGGGTGGGAGTTTGGTGGACTCTAGATCAGACATTGCTGCCGTATTCGCTGTGATAATTGCAATTTCTATTGATGTATGAGCGCTGTCAGTCCCGTGCAGCCATACTTAAAACTTAGATGTAGTTTCATGCGCAACTTTTAAGAATACTACAATCAACTGGGGAGAGCATTATGTTCTTAATGGATCTGTGGATATAAATGGGTGAATATGTGAGAATCTGCCCAAGAGCTCTTCTAAAGCAGGCAATAATGACAAAGACATCTTAGTTTTCATCAAAACCAACTTCCTACATCTTGGTCTTCCGGATTCCTTGTAAATGAATAGCCCACTGCATGTCTGTATAATAAAATATTCAATATTGAATAAATAGCACTCTGTCTCAATAATCTATCTTGTAATATGGCTACTCACATGATGAACAGCAGCAGGGACACCAATAACAACAATTGGCCTGATACAATTATAACCAGGCAGACGCCCGATTGCTTTTCGTCCTAACTGTCGCCCAGGTGTTAGTGTGTACCAATGTTATGGAACTACGAAAGCACCTGATATTGATAATACCATATGCAGCTGGAATTACCCTTTGAAAATCAATGCAATGAAATCACCAAGCTTTCTAATGACCCATAGACCTTGTTCTCTTATGACCATTGATTTGGACTGCTTATAGAGATATGAATGTGGTGTGCATGTAAACAACAAACAAGCGCATAAACAGTCAATACAGTCAACAAACAATAAGTGCTCACAATCTCTTGCAGAAATCACAACATTTCGGACTGTTCAGTACCAATTCCACACACACAATATTTCTTGTTTGCACTATATTTTGTGTAGGCTATAAAGATGCACTTTCATAGCAATGCTGCATACAAACTGTCAGTACTGCAAACAATGTACAATATGCTTTAAACCCTTGTTGAAATGTTTTTCATTGTATATGCACCGAGCTTTGCATGCACAAAAGAGCCTCTTGAAGTGCAATATTACTGTTGTCATATGTATGATTTACAATGCACACTTAATAGTGGAAATCTACAAAACATTTATTCCTTTGTTTGGAAACATAACCTTACACTTTACCTTAAATAGATATAACATACTGTATGCTGGCCATTTTCTACAAAATTGGGGTTATTTTTTAAGTCTGTGCTTTAAATTACCGCTACTTATTCCCTACTTTCAGGCCTACTTGTGTGACAGCCTCCACTTTTTAATGTTTCCAATTTGGATGTCTTCCATTTTTTATAATAATAACTTGATTCATGCCTGATTTTAACACTTACTCTTTTTTTTTTCCTTCAATACCCTGTCTAAAGCTTTTGATTACGATAACACATTTTGCATTAACTTTTTGCTATTTTCTACTACTATTATTTTTTTTCTCCCTCCCCAGCAGAACACAAGTTTTAGACTGGTATCAGGCAGCACTGTCCAAGAGCGGGCGGGTTTTAAATTTGACCAATCACTGCATCAGCTGATTAATCTAATTGCCACCACTTCAAGCAGCGCAGAGTGAGTGAGGTGCAGTGATGAGGGGTTGGAGGAGGAGGTAGGGAGGGCCAGTAAATTAGGCACCTTTCTTTCCTTGGCTTTGTGCCACAGATTGAGCTAATCTCCATTTCTCTGGCCTCTGCACCCCAACCGAGTCTCTGCCTCACTGTCCTGGGACCCAAGGCCAGCACATCATCCCACTATTCAGGCTTCCCCTCTCCCAGGACTTAGCCTAGGTGCTCTTCTCTATTGGCTGTCCTTGACCGGAATTCAAAGCCCTTCAGGAGAACATGAACCCAGGCCATCGTGGACAAGGATGATGTTCTTCTATCTACACGCACATGACCGTGGTCTAATTTTCATTTCATGCACTGCTGAGTAAACTGATATGACATACTTTAACAAGAAGCATACTTTAACTTGACAAAAGTGCCTATATTGGCATC
The DNA here is from genome assembly GCA_015244755.2 of Tenualosa ilisha. NCBI lineage: Eukaryota > Metazoa > Chordata > Actinopteri > Clupeiformes > Clupeidae > Tenualosa > Tenualosa ilisha. Next base: position 1,580,876 of record PYXC01002064.1, read on the forward strand.
AACTGCATGACGGTTTATTAAAAGAGTGGCCATTATGTTTACAATAATAAGTAAAACTACAAATCCAAAAATCTGCCTTTAATTAATCCTATGTAAGTCGCTTTAGATAAAGGAGTCTTCTAAATTTGTATAACCTTTATATACTCATATGAATCCTCTAACATGATCAGCTGTCTAAAATCAAAATTAAACTTTAAAAAAAATATATTAATATTTAAATGTCAGTGTGTTTCTGTCAGTATCACTACTTAATAGAAAGACAGCACAACTGTGTAGGATTACTAATGCTTTACTGTGTTTTTATTTGTTTATATTTTATTTACTTCATTGCGTTATTTATTTTTTGTTTGTTTGTTTTTTGAATCATTGTGTTTTTTTGTATTATTTCTCCTTTTATAACAACTGACACAGCTACCTCCTTTGCCACCACATCTACTATTCCTTTAGTTAATCAATAGGCTCTCTGTCCTTACTAATGATTGGTACATAAAAAGGTCCTCCACTGGCAAGCATCGATAGCTGCTGGGGTCTTAAACAGGTTCTCCTCCAGAGAATTAAAGCAATGACAGAAAGGCCCTTGTGCTGCTTAGACAGAATGAGTTATGGATTTCAGCAACATCTGACAGCACACCCACATTATTTTGGGGGGAAATTCTGAGAGGCCATAGTTTATACTGATCTGTGTACACGGCTTTGTACCACATTGTGTGTTTCTTATGAGTCATTTGTTTTTTAGAAAAATATCAATAAGCATTAAGCAATATAACAAAGTACAAACAAATTACACTTACATGTGTGTGTGTATGTGTGTTCGTGTTCATCACTTGGCCTGAATTCACTTTTCAAATTTGAAAGACAGCCAGAATGCCCAGTGTTGCTGACAATTATCTCATTTCAACTGATGTCTCATCCTTGGTTCTTCAGGGAGAGAAAGAAGGGGTTTTAAGGGTTCCTCCACAGTAATTTGCCATTGATCTGACCATTTTCTATGACACACACACACACACACAGACAGACACACACACACAGAGAGAGAGAGAGAGAGAGAGAGAGAGAGAGAGAGAGAGAGAAAGAGAAAATGCCCAAACCCAAACAGCTTTCTTTCACAGCTCTGGGTCATAGAATCACTATATGGGTTGATGAATGGCCCTTTTAAAGCTTTTAATGAGAATGCCTAGAGTCTCCACAAGAATGTAGGTCAGCACCTTGAAGTGTCTGTTCAGTGAGTTTTTTTGGTATTATCTTAGATATTAGAATGGCTAATGCTGGACAAAATTGTGATAAGTAAGACGCTCTAGCAGGTTGTAACAACAACAAAGCAATACAATGGGATTCTTCTATGGGCAAAAATATAAGTTAAATAGACTATAGAATATCAATGCTGAGCAACTCTATTCAGGTAATGTAACCAAGCTGGGTATCAGTTGTGTACACACCTTTACTTTCTATGCACTAAATGGCAATTTGGGCTCAGGTCATAATATATATGTAAGTTGTTACAATGGAGAAATTAAGTAGCAATCAACTAAATGCAGTGGTTGCATGGCTGTTTCCCCAGGCATCATCAAGCACTGAATAGGTTCTTGATTCGCCCTTCACTCTCGCAAAAGCAGCTTGTTTGTTTGTGCCCCGTGCAGACAAAACAGCTGCGCACCAAACGCTTCACAAATTTGACTGAAACAACAATTTATCAACAGGGACCTCCTCCACTCGTGTTCTCCACACAGAAATAGAAGCAGACTGCCGTGTGTGTATATGCGCCATCTTACAGATTCCTCAAGTGCTGCAACGCGCGTTGCCATGCCAGTGGTGAGATTATCAGATCCATAGCAGTAAACACACAAACAAAGCTGGTGATATGCATGAAAATTAGTATCTCGGGCAGTCTCTCCTGCACGCGCTCTCTCAACTAATTTCACAGAGGATCATGTCGACAAATGCTAATTCTACCCTTTAATTTTTTTTCCGCACTCTGTTTCATCTGCTCTTAATAAGCTTGAAATTAGAGGAGACAGAACATATTGGTCTCATTATATAGGAAGCGATAAGGTCCCCCCTTAATACAAAGACAGAGGGAAGAAAGATAAGAGTGCACGGTGTGGATCTGCAATCCAAAAGTAAGACACAGACGCTCAGGTCGACAAACTGTCTGTCTTTATGCCACAACTCAATCGGAAATGTCTCCTCTGTATCACGGGCAAGGAGTATTATGGGATTCTTCCCTCCCACGATACGGTGCACGTCTTGTCTGTACCTGGAAGAACATACCGAATAGAGGGGAAGACGAGAAGATGATTGTGTATGAGTGACAGTCTGACGTGGGCCTCCCAGAGATGTTTTCAATGCGTTGGCAGGTTAAGTCTCAGCTGCTATAATGTTTGCAAATGAACCTACATGTTTGACAGTGAAGCTTCTTCTCTATAGTGGGCTGCTTTGGCTCATGCAGGTAAAGGTATGTGCTTGTACCAACTCATGGGTTACCAAGTCACTTAAACGTCTCCTCTGCAGAAACTGTAGAGTTTGAGTGATACTGAAGCTTTCAAGCGTGATATTAAAAGGGAAATGTGATCAAAAAAGGAGTCTGCTTTCATCTTCAGAAAAAAGGTGAGAGCAAAAGTTTTGGCTGTGTTTTCATTCTGAAATAAAAAATAAAAAAATCAATCTGATTTAAACTGATGTTCAGCCCTGGTTTCTATTACTTCTGCAAAAATTGACACAAGGCCCCTGTTTGCTAAGTCACAGTAAACCTTCACACCGAGTCTCTTTCAGTCTTGCATTAAATGATTTATCTGGGGCTGTTGGCAACATCTTCAAGGTTTAAGGTATTGTTTCAAATTGAAAGTTAGCCTAATTCAAAGTATGCACTCTCATCTCTTGTTTGGGATGTGTTGGGCTTACTAAGGCAGGGAGAATAAAGGCACATTCTTGAAGTAGAATACCCCCTTTTATCACAGGAATCTCTGAATTAGAATCTGAATCCTTGTATTTGTAAGCATACCTAGCAACAAATAAAATAGCTGATTCTGTGTGTTTGAGTGTTAGTGGCCCATGTGGGAGATTATTTTAAGACCACACTGCTTAAAAGCAAGGAAAACGTCTGTGCCTAAAGTTAAGATAAATGTGTATCTATGAGAGTCTATTTTGAAGTATAAAATATTACACGACCCAGTTCACCCCTAAATGCCAGAACACTGGCCTCCAGTATAGAAAGCCAAGCCCTGAGACAAATATATTCAATGAAGATGTCAGAGTACACTTCCTATATAGCATGATTTAATGTCTGGGGAGCACTGAAGGAAGGAAGGGACTACCTTTTTCTGTTTTTGGTCTTATACTATAGACTTAACACAAAAAAGCATTTGCTAAAAAACATGAATGCTAACAGGCTAAACATAAACAAACAAAATTAAAGCCTACAGCTTTTTCTCAAGAATTTAAGAAAATTTTGCTGCTAACGATAAAAGCTCGACCAGTTAGCCTAATTATTACTGGGTTAAAGACTGCAAACAAACTCAAGCATATCCTCACTCATGCAGTAGAGTAATGCAGTGTAATGTAATATTTGAGCTGCATTAGTGGTAGGGACTATTGGTATTGATTACCAGCAGTTATTAATATTATTAAGTAGTGGTATTACTGTAAATGAGTCATCATGCACTAGACCGATTCTTTTCTTTCCTTGGCTACTGCAGAAGCAGAAGAATCAAAGGCATTTTTCCTGGTTGTCTTGCTTATTCACACTTCTGGGTTTGATCTGATGTCTTAGAGCCCACCTCAAGCTGAATTGGCACTTTGTATTTTCTGTCAAACCCCAAAGAAAAGGCATAGCAGAGGCCTGTCACCGATGTGGAAGAGAGCGCCTTTCAGGCAAGCCACGGAGGCCTGTTTGAATGACACCCGACGCCATTTATATTTAAAGAGCAAATGTCTCTCGCTCAGCTGAGGTAATTCAAGGGTTTCTTGTTTGTCTTGTAATGACAGCTTGCCAGCTGACAAACCAATCCTGCTTACCTGAATGCCTGAAAATGAAGGTCTCTTTTTTATTTTTTTATTGTGTCCAAGCCAGGTCAGAAGACACACCACTTCACCCATTCAGCAGAAGGTTATGGGTAACTATCAGCAATACACCTTTCATAAATACTTTAATGTGTCAGTCATATAAGGCTATCAAAGGTAAGTGCGTGTGTGTGTGTGTGCATGTGCGCTTCTGTGCTTCTCTGAATTCCTAATCTCCTTCCACTAAAGCCGTCATTATTTTTCTCAAAGACAGTGGTTCCACCTCCTTTGCATCAGAAGCTCAATTGGTGAGGCTGACTTGTATCTCATATTTCACAGGTAATGAGAGTATTTTGCTACAAGTGTGATCAAGATGCTGAGCACCCACTGGGCTTCATAAGAACTGATAAGCCCCACCAAACACTTCCAATCAAACATCATTTGAGACAGAAAATGCATCAGGCATAACATCTCCTCTGCAACATATTTGTTCACATCATATTCTCATTCAGAGTTAGGTCTGAGTATAAAGCCAGTGATAAATGTGGCAACTTTTTTTTTTTTAATACAGTAAAAAAACACATATCTGTTAACTAAACTCTGGTTCCATGTCATCCAACTGAATAATTATGAAATTTTGCCCACCGATTGCTGAATTCCACCACCTCAAGAGAATTGGTTTTTTAGTGTCATAGCTGTTCCCACAGGGTTTTCGTTTTAACTTCACGTGCCAAAGCATATGGCTGTTTAATGTGACACAGTGGAAGTAGTTTGGGAACAAAATAGAATGTTCAGGTAGCCTATTGTTTTTGTTTTTACTGTTGAAATAGTCTAGTATATCGATCTGTACCAGAACAGCAATACTTTCTTTAAACATTGCTCAAAGTTGCTTTGGGTTTCAAAGGGTTTAATTATGTAATTTCTCTTTAAAAAAAAGATACTACTGCCTCTGATTAAGGTTTTGTTTGGATCTGAATCCAAGAGTGAGGGGTCCATATTTGCTTTAACCACCTCTTTCTCTTTTTACCCTCATTGGGTCTTTGTTGCAAAGCACACTGAGCAACAGATATGTATAGAAAATGTACTGTGCAAATAAAACAGTATTGCTTTGCCTTAAACATATTGGTATGCCCTACTCAGGCCCGTGTGGGGTTTGTTTATGTCACAATCAGTAGCTAAGATCTCCAAAGGTATGATCATGAGCAAAGGATTATAATAAAGTAACTGGAAGGCCAACCAGGCAAGTAGTAATTAGATTACTGTCATGGTAGCAGTGCTGAGTCCATTGATCTTCTGTTGCACACTAGGTAATCAAAATACATTTAGGCAAACTACACAGCACTCATATAAACAGAGACTATGATATGGCTATATAGAGAAGGTGTCTGTGTGTGTGTGTGCATGTGTTTGTGTGTGCGCGCGCGTGTGTGTGAGTGAGAGAGAGAGAACAAAGTGGAGTTTTAGACTTGTGTCACTGCAATCCCTGAATCCCCAGGCCTTGGCATGCCACGGTATGGTATGTGGGTCAAACAATAATGAACAATAATCTCAGATTCAAGTGAAGCACATACTATAGAACAGACATGATGAATAGTTTGTGACCTCAAGGACAAGCTGCAGATATTAAAATCATGACCATGATATCATATATTCTATTTCCACTAACATATCGCTGGAGTTGTTATGATTAATATCCCCTAATATTGCTAGAAAGTGGTCGAGGTCTTATAACAGAGTACAGTCAATTTAAATGTGGAAGCACTAACATACAGACTAGTACTGTTAACATACTGACTAGTACTGTAACTGCTTAGTTCTAATGTATTAATTCAATAGCCTATATAACAGAAATTCTAGAAGAAACTGAGAGAACTATTACATATTGCAAATAGGGGAGTGTGAGTATAGCGTGCAGTAGCCTGCTGCCTGACTTAAGGTTTCGTTGAAGTGTGATGGCATCATTTCCATACACTTCAGCTTCAACTTAACTGTCAAACAAATTTTGATTGCAGGCCACAATTAAAAGTGTTTATGTAGAAACGCAAAAGTAAATAGCAAAAGCAAAAGTAATAGATTGGCTTTTTCACTACTGACATGAAGTTAGTCTAGCACAAGATTGATCTTACCAGCCAGTGCAGCACTGAATATCTCTTACAGATAGACATTCTGGATTAAGTGGGGGGGAATCTGTTACTGGTCTACCTTGAAGACATTTTGAAAACAAATAATATTTAGACTACTTACAGAGAAACCTTAATCTGCAACTAAGTTGTTTTCAATAATACATTTGTATTTGTACAAATTTCACTTAAAATATGTTGTATAGACTACATGTTACTTCTGATAGCTCTGTGGGACAAGGCAAAACACAAAGTATTACAGCTGTACCAGTCGTTCCTGTTTCAAAAAAGTCTATCTTCACTGATTACTTCTATGGATTCAAAGAAAATATATTAGCAATGAAGACAGTAATCCGTCCAGTCGGTCTATGTGAAACTGGGCGTAACGAGACACACCCTTTGTCCGCTCCAGATCCTGACAGCTGACCACAGATTTAAGGCGCGGAGTTCAGACGTGTGTTTCGGTTCTGAATAAGCCATAAGGAGGTCTCTCATAAATATTTAAATGCAGCTCAGACAGTAAGACATGAACTCCTCACAGCAGGAGTCACAGTTTGGCCTGTCAAAAACCAGACTATGCTGATCTCTCCACAGAGAATTCCACAGGTGACTGCTTTCTGGAGAGTCAAATGTACGCATCCATTTACCACTTGGAGAAGGGCTACTAAACTTGGTGAGAATTGTCAGCACAAATAGTTTCTTACTCCCATTTTATTGTTGTTCTTGTTTGTGTTTTGTGAGATTTCCTAAGCAGTGATTTCATCGAGCCTTCATTTAGCTCTTTCCAATTACAAACTGATAATTGGTAAATTATCGGTGTCTAAATCTGGGAATGACTGTTTAAGCAACCAGGTGGCTTACACTTCATTTGCACATGCAAATGCCCCATTAACTAAACTGTTGGCATCTCATCATGGCTGACTCAGGTCTTTCAACTTTGTTGGTGAGATAGTATTTCCATCATTAACTCCAGTGCTGCTAGTAATGATAGTTAATGCTATGACATTTTGCCTTTGGATACATGTGGGCGGTGGTGGTGCAGTGGCACAGTGGTTAAGGACATGGCTAGCACGCTAGTAGCCTGGAACTTGTGGGTTTGAATCCCGGTTGCCACCGTTGTGCCCTTGAGCAAGGCACTTAACCCAAAGTTGATCTAGGGGAGACTGGTCCTGAACTAACTGATAGTTAACAAAAATGCCAATGAGTAGACTAAATGCATAAATGTCAATGTGCAACTGTATCAAATATGTAATAGAAATTGAGACATGTTTCAGCTAAGTTTCTGCACTGAATGTTTTAGCATCGGGTGCACAGATTTAATTAGCCTGATAGACTAGACTCTTTCACGTCAAAGAATCTGGACACTGGTGGGTGGGCACTTTGTTTGAACTTAAGCCTATTTCAAAACCAATTTCTGTTCACTGTTTGGTTAGAATTTCAAGTTGTGGAATCTGAGGCCTTCAGACAGTACCCAGATGTGGTACTCCTAGTGAAATACAATATTGAGCGGAAGTACAACAGCGGCACTCGCCTGACTAATATTTACTGTAGTATCCCCATCCCGAAAAGTAAACTCCATGTGCGCATAGCCAGTAGTTATTTTAAAAATAGCACAGTAGGAGATACTGTAAACAGGATCTCCATATGAAAGTATGAGTTCAGCCATCCTCTGTCTCTAGGGCTTGATTCACTGTCAATGCCTGGGACTGTATATAGCATCTCTCGAAATTACAAACAAACACAGTTAGCAGCAGAACAGTTCCAGCAGATGCGTCACAATGTTGAGCAAAAACTTGAGGATAAGAGACAAAAAAATCCACACAGGTTTCCTGTGTTTGTGTGTCAAATGCATGGTATTGTTTTTTCATACTCTTCAGAAATTCTTTATGAAAACCACAGAAGAATTCACAACAGACAATCTCCGAGATTTTTGAAAACTTCCTTTAATGGTCTTTCTTTTCAGCAGAAAAGAATGCATCAAGGAAAAATGATAAAAAGGGGGAGAAAAAGAAAAAGAAAGAATGCAAAAGATTTTTAAAATAGTGAAAAAGTATGTGGGACTAAATCTGTTGCATCTTCACTTCGCTGTTTTCATTGATCTGTAAGCTAAAGATGTAGGAGCTGTATGAGATCTACAATAGTGGCTTCACATTCAGAGAAACGCCTGATTAAAAGAACCTGGTTGAATCACTTTAGTAATTCCCTCTGCCAAAGTCCCTGCTCTTCCCCCTTGAGGGCATACTGTGATGTGGAAATTCCAGCCTGATTCAGACTGGTAGAGAATATTACCTCTCGTTTTCCGGTGACCGTATAAAATACAAACTGCGTCACTACTCTGGAAAGCAGTAGGGTTCGACAAAATGGTAAAAGGAGTGTTGTTTTATGACCTGGATGATTTTTAATAAGAACCCAGAAGTGCTGCAATACAGTCTGCACCAAAGGAAGGTAAAAAGATAAGTGCTTTTTAGAAAAAAAAAAAAAACAACATAAAATAAAAATAAAATAAAAAAATATGATAAGCTGAAAGAAGCCCTCTCTCGAGATGTGCAAGTGTAATACATGCTCTTCTCACAGCTGCTTTCATCTTGCAACTTTAAACAGCCACAGGAGCTTGAGCAGCACTCAGTATCACTATACTGTGAGTGCATACTTATTATTTGACTATATGCTCCAGGCAGAAGATCTGTCTCTGACCTCACTGGTGTCATGGCCTCTCTCTCTCCATCGAATCAGCTAGCGGGCTGCTGCTAATTTTACACAGGAAAGTGTATGATATGGTTTGCCATGCTCCTAGTCTCCGAAGGAGAAACACTGTATTGTAGGTGAAGCGCCTGTAGGTACAGCCGCTTACCATAGAATGAGGTGAAAGAACAAGACCAACCCTCCTGCTATCCTCAAGTCAACTTCATTTCCCATATCCTTGTACTCAGAGACACCAAATCTTTTGGCAGTGCTGAAACTGATGAGTACTGGAACATTGTTGTGATCTCACTTAGTGCAGGGGTGGCCAAACTTTTCTGTTTGAGAGCCACATACTGGAAAATCTTAGCTGGCAAGGGCCAATGCAAAAAGAGCGACTTCAAAAAAGTGAAAGAGCGACTGACTGCATTTTACATCTGAAAACCCCCATGCCGTCTAAAACATTCAATATGATGCTGCAGTGCTTAATGATACTAAGGAAAAAGATGTCACACTAACTTGGATGGCCATCTTTTTTGAGCAAATTATCTTTCGAAATAAATAACAGGCTTGTATCCATGCCAAACTTATTCAAAATCACTGTGACAGTGCTGAAGCTATGATGGGCTAACAATGGGCCACATGACATGGCGGGCTGCAATTAGCCCCTAGGCCATAGTTTGGCCACTCCTGACCTAGTCTGTTTTTTCATAACCAAATTAGGGTGCAAGGTGTATGTATGCACCATGTCAATATACTGAAAATGATCATATTTACCATTTACATAGAGTAACTCAGACTTAAAATAGAGTGTTTGAAAGATAGAGATTGAGAAATTGAAACCCTCTCTTTCCAACAGTCCTGTTGGAATTAAAGAGATGACTAATCTTTAGCATACACTTCCATCCAAAGTGGCACAGACTCAAAACAGTGGGTTCATAAATCAAACCCAAGCTGACCGACTGTGAAGCGGCAACACTGCCTCTCCTAACTCTAGTATACAAAACATTGTTAACCATATTTTCTGGGTCTTTGATACATGCCTGTCTGTGAAACCCCAAAAGTAACTACAGGGGGATTAATACTATAAAGGTCAGTGTTCAAACCACCTAGACTAGGCATTAAAAAATGTCCTGTGGCTATGGACCAAGTAGACCCAACTAGCTGTTCAAATAGACAGACCGCATGAATGTCAAGGTTTAAGGTCAAGGTCAACTTTACTGTCATAGCGGGTGCATGCACACATGAGTACTGACATTAAAGACGGACATAAATAAACCCAATGTTCAATATCCTTTCCCTGATACAACTACACAACTCCAATCCGCTCGCATCATAAATGCACTCCACCCCCCCCCCCCCCCACACACACACACACACACACATACACTACACACATCATAAACAATAAAAAATATCAATTTACAATGTGCTGAATATTACAACATGCTTCCAAAACAACTATTCTATGTAGCTAAAAGTTATACAGTACCATATCTGAGGTCCACCCACCTGCTGTGCCCAAACACACAGAATAAACCCAGGGATCGCATATCACAGGGAAAAATACATGAAATAGTTCACCAAACTCTCTGTCCCAGAGGCAGAAAAGATGCTCTTAAGATGAGGACCCCCTTGCTCTGACCACCTACTAGCATCAGGCCATAAATGTATTATTCAAGACTCTCCTAGCCTAGCCTTCTTCTAGCCTACCCCCAATCAGCACTGTCTCTGTTCCACAAATGCATCTGCAAAAACACAAAGGACAGAGCAGGGACTCATGTACACATGTAGACAGTTGTCACCTTAAAAAACAAACAAACAAAAAACAAAAACAATGTCTGAACGGTTTATTTCTTTCCCAAACTACTTCCGCTACATTTGTGGCACATCAAACAGCCATACGCACTAACGATAAGGGTCTGTTTGGAATGGTATAAGACATAAACCCTGTGGGAACAGCTATGTCACTAATAATCAAATGCTCTGGATATGGTCTATATGGTACCACCGCAAACAACAACATTATGGAGGGTCTATATTTGAATTTTAATAGGTAAATAGGTAAGATGTTTAAAAGAAGCGATGGTGCCAGAGAAAGTCTCTGGAGACTGACTACATGTCTTCATTCTGAAGTTAAGAGTCAAAGCATGTGTCTTAGTTTAATATGCATTTCACAGCTACTAGGGGAACCAGAGGATTATGTGTGTTTGTGTGTGTGTGTGTGTGTGTGTGTGTGTATATTTTCTATTTTGATGTTTTCAGGTGCAGTGACTAAGAGGGGAGGTGCTTAGCTCTGTATGACACCACCACTGCTTTGAAAATCCCAGAGACCATAATCTCAAGATTCTCTCCATACAACAGGAGGATAACCACATTGCCTCTGTTGGTGGCAATCTAAATACCATTTGTGAAGAGTTACTTCTTAAATACCATCTTATTCCCGCTTATCTTTTGACAGATCACCCCCATCACAATCCAGCGACGTTTGTGATCACATATCCTCCCCAGAGGAGCGAATTCAAGGAGTTTGAACTCTTTTAGCAAATTGCCTTGCATTGAGACATAACTCAGGCACTGACTGGAGCTAAATATAGCCGCCTCAAGAGTATTCTCATTCAACACAGAAGGGGAACATATGATAATGTTCTCAAGTTATGCAAAATGTGCACTTTGAGTAAGAGGGCCTGTAAGTAGCACACACTGTAGGTAGAACAAGTAAAAAGTCAGTGTCACTTTGGAAGAAATCCTATTATTGCACAAAAATGCACAATGATTTTAAGTTAAAATGTCTTATACGCTTGCATGTTTGTGTGTGTGTGTGTGTAGGGGGTGGGTGTAGAGCACAGTATGTATACATAGCAAGCCCTTTTTACTCTACTATGCACACATGTCTGTGTCTGTAAAGAGAGCTAGAGAGAAAGAGAGACAAAGAGAAAGAGAGAGAGAGAGAGAGAGAGAGAGTCAGTGGTAACCTTGCACTGTGACTAGGCTGAGGAGGCGGAGTTGAGACCCTTAAGCACATTATCCAGAGCAACCTGTCTCTCATGCCTAATTCCTGGGCACTAATCCAAAACACATCTAAGTAGGCTACACCAAAGCACCCCATAAACTACACACCTGTGTCCAGCCAGCCAGCCAGCCAGCTTGCCAGCCAGCCAGCACTTCTTCATAAGCTCCGTGCCAGTCCCGCTGACTGGCAAACTCAATTTCCTTCTCTATGCTAAAGCACTTGGCTCCATCAGACATTCAATACAGTATCATACCTCTTCGGTGGCTACATGGAGGGAGAAAGTATGTGGTAGAATGAAGAGCTCTGCCAGTAACATGGTAAAAACCTGTTATGCTAGCTGGCCCTGAGGGGAAAATGTGTCTCACTGTGGCTAATGCGGGCGCTATCCTCCCCACCATGCCTTGTCAAATACCGTCTGAAGTGAAGGTATTGTGAGAAGAGAAAAATGTGGACTTGAGGATAGTGCTTAAAGTGTTTAAACACTGCAGTAAGCCAAAGCGTTCTGAGAATACCACATGGAACTGTTTCTATGCTTTGATATTGAAATACATTCTAGTATTGAAAACTCAATACAAGAAAACAACAAACAAAATGTTTGTTCTGAGACAAAATGCTTTTCTTGGTTTGTTTATCTCTGTGACCAATTTTATTTGCTATGAAGATGAGATTTTACTATGTTACATTAACTGCAATGGACATGGTCATTTCATGTGCAAAAAGGCCAGCTAAATGAAGAGGGTGCCCTCCCCCACAATCTAGGTCTGACTAGTGATTCTTCTTGAATTTTGGCTGGGTGAAATCAATTGAGCATACCACGTTTTCATGTCTTTTTCAAGGGTAGTCAAGACTTACACAGATGCATGTTCTTGCTGGTTGACTGAATAGCACAACACATGTTTGCCTAAAAAGCAGCAACAAATCAATACAATTTCAATGTTTCGTTTTTTTTCAAGGATTGGAAGAAAAAGCAAATTATAAAGAAATTGTCCATGCAAAACACAGTTTAGTGCATCCCCTCGCTGTAATCCTCAGGAGATATGAGATTATTTCCATACACAAAGAGGTGCAGATGAATGTAGGCCAAGCTGCTTCCTGGGCCTATGCCGGAAACGGCGTAATCAAAGCTACTGCCAGAAAAACTGCATTTCATTGCTTTTTGTCAAGACTGGCAATTTTCGGTTTATATCATTTGGCATGGTATGTTTTGTTTCTCTGAACAAGTGGCTATTCTCTGCTCTCAATAGGAAATGATGAGCTTCAAAAACATATAATTTGCTCCGCCTGACAATAATGCCGTCAGCAAAACTGGAATGCTTCACTTAAGCCTGGCCAAGTGGATCTCATGCTTTACATACAAAAGATGGCGTCAGGGAGACCTTGCACAAATGAGATAATGTAGCGCAACCCCCACAACCACTCCTCTCTCCCCGTCCCCGCGGTTCTGTTTTTTTGGTTCTGTCGACCTTGCAAATACCATGCAAGGTTTAATATCCAAACACTCCACATACATCTTCAGCACTGATCAACAACATGGGCATAACTCCACAAGAGCCATCTTCTCAATCTGTGTGGAAACCAATGACCTGCTCACCATGAAGCAAAGCGGCCATAGTGGCAGAGTGGCCATGTAGAGCTATTTGGTCCCTTGCCAGAGTGTGAAAGCGAGGTGTCTGTGACATTAGTCTTTGACTCCTGTCGTCAAAAAATAGCTGAGGAACAGCTGTCTGTCACCAACAGCTACCAGGGGAATGGATCTGTATTTCTCTTGCCCCTTCTTTTCAAAGACAGTAGTCAAAACAGTTACTGTCTAGATTTGACATGATACCGTATGCAAACCTACTGAATTGAATTATAAAAACAACACAGAACAATCACAAAAAATTCCTGTACTGTTTTAAAACAATTTCTGTCCATTTTTAAAAAAATCTGTGTATATCGTGTATCCGTGTATACTGTGCTGCATTGCTAGGTTCTATGGTTACTATTATGAATTTTTGCACATGATCTGGAAAAAAAAAACCTTTTGTGAACGTGGGGAAAGTATTAAGTGTATAACTTCAAGGATGCCATTCCCATAGAGATACACTGTGTCAGACATCAATGATGCCCTAAAAGCTTAGTTCTGCCATGTACTATGGTTCTATGGTTACTAATATGAATTTCTGCACATGATCTGGGGAAAAAATAAATAAATAAAAAAAATAACACTTTTGTGAATCTGGAGAAAGTATTCAGTGTATAAGTTCAAGGATGCCATTCCCATAGAGATACACTCTGTCAGACATCAATGATGCCCTAAAAGCTTAGTTCTACCATGTTTCTTGGTAATGATGAAAAACCACATCAGGCAGCCTCCTAGTTGGCAAAGGGTACAGAAGTTGTTTGAGGAGTTCAGATGGAACTGGAAAGCTCCTGTAGGTTGCTGCTGAACCCAGCTGCATATTGGTATGAGTTTTGTCTGGGTATTAATATGTGATGGACTGGTGTCCCATCCTGGAGAAGCAGGCATTGGCACAGCATCACAGAAATAGCACCACCCCTCGTCACCTCCGTTGCTAGGAAAGGATTAGGTCTTCCTCCAAATTAAAATGCTCGCTGCTCAGTAATGTTTTGGGCCCTGTAACCAATCCATTGCAGACAACTGGTCGAAGATGACCTGCTATCTGGCTAAATGGTTCTGAAGTAATTACAGAATTGTGTTCATGATGGTATCACTTGGTAGGCATGGAGTATTTTTTTCTCAAATCCACTGCTTGACTCTTACACATAACTAAATAGCTTGAGTTAGATGGTCATTTCAATGTTTTTCATGTACATTTGCATCCTGTGGTTAAGTATACCACAGGGCATTAGACACCACTTGGTTTTAAGACTGTGATGTTACACAGACAACGCATGATTGGTGGTGATATCAAAGTAACATGACGCAAGGTGCAAGGAAAATAAATTACAAAGAGAATCCTTAACATTTCACATTTCTCAATAAATCGAAATCTCTCTCTCGTTCTCTCTCCTTCTGTCAAGGGTTCACCTGGGATGTACTCCTCTTTTGAAGACATCTCTCTTAACCTCCATGTTGTTTCTCAGCACACAGTGACTTCAAATAATCATGAGATATCCACATCCTGTGTAAATCCTGGAACATTTTATCCAAAGAGCTAATAATCTATTACAGTGAATGACAGTAGTGAGGAAAGGGGTACCTGGTGGGTGAAGATAATGTGACTAGGATAGGAAAATAAGCAGCGCTTCATCAATAGAAACGGTGAGGCGTGCGATATTTGAGTTAATATCAAATCACCCCGAGTTTACAAACCAATGACATCAAAAAGCTCTTAGCTGAATATTAATGTGTGTGACACACAGGATGCTGCCGTCACTCTGTCTTGACTTAAGAAGCAGTTCAATGCTTTCTCTCCTGAGATTTCTCTTGATAATTCCCTACTGATTCTGCCGTTCAATATCACTGCCAAACAGAGACAGAGCACCAGGCTACCTAAAACAAATAAACAAATAAATATAAAAAAAAATCTAGTGCAGGAAAGCGGCTTGTAGGGCTGCAACACACCCCAGCGTAAGAGAACGAGAGAGAGGAGAAACAAAGAGGTACCCACTGCTTCCTTTGCTGTCTGGCAGCAAGTGTTACTGAGACTCGCCCCAGCACCTAAATGAGAGTGTCAGCATCTCAGGCCTCATTCCAGTTTTAATCAGTATGTGGCCCACTTCAGGATTCCTCCCTTTCCCTACACCCGATTCACCACCAACATGGTTTCCCCCAGTGGTATGTCGTGGTGCACTGCTGTCTACAAAGTATTTGTTCCATTCCCTTTTTTTTTTTTTTTAAACGAAGCATGTTGTTCTTAAGGTCTATGTGAGTCTGTGTCTGGTTGCAGTTCTGTCCAAATATATGGTCACTGTTAAGGATAGCACTAGCATCTTTTGAATGCCATTGTAAAAATAGTTGGGGTGAAATTTCTATTTCCTCAGGGTACTAATTGGCTATTTTTTTTATGAAATTCTGAACCTAATGGCCAATTGTTGGAGTGATTTCTCCCAATAGGTAGCTAAACAATATGTCTTTAGACACAGTTTTTTTTTTCTTCTCAGAAATTAACATTTCTGGTGCTGCGGTCTAAGCAAGAAAACTCCCACTTATCAGTTATACCCCCTCTGCTGGCTTTAAGCAATAAAACAGCTCAATTCATCTAAGTGATAACAGGATGTCCTCATTCTTACCAAGAAGAGATCATCCTCTGCAAAAGACATTCAACTCCGCTTTAGAAAAAACATGCTCAAGGAGATCATCCAGCCACCCAGGACCACTGAGATGTATTAGAATCTGAATAAAACTGGCACTGCAGCAATACAAACACAGCTGAGTCTCTCTCTCACTCTCTCTCTGTCACACATACACATACACACACACTGAGAGAGAGAGAGATAGAGAGAGAACTTTCCCGGCACAGATGTGATCTGCAACGTCTGACATACAACTCCGTTCCAGGCACATAACTCAGGGTGATTACAATGTATCCATGACACACTCTCATCCACCCCTTGCTCAGATTCACCATAAGGACCACTGTGTTTGCAATGAGATTTCTACTTTGTTTGCGCAGTCTGTCATGCTAACAAAGTGACAGTGGCATCACACCTCCTTTTTTTCCTTTTCTTTCTCCTTTCTGTGTATCTAAGATGGAGCGAAGGGAAAAGCATATAGAAGCATTGACAGGTTACGTTTCCAGGTGACTTTAACAAGGAGCTAGGTGCACATCCGAGGATGCTGAAAGCATGGAGAGGCAGCTGTGACAACTACACCAAGCACCCAAAGTGAAAAAAGTTTTGGCTGTATGAAGAAAGTCGACAGACTGGTGTCAGGGGGATGGCAAGAGAGTGTGCATTCAAAAACTGTGACTTTCGTAACGTGCTGCTGATGGGGGGTGGGCTGTGGTTATGTGGCACTATTACTACTACAAAGGATATGGAATACAAATATGATCGAAAAAGAACATCCTCTATTTTCGTTGCAGGCTGCCTCCTCCTTGTCAGTTGTACAGTAGTGGAATAGTGAAACGGGAGCAAGTGTTTCCACATGCTGTGAAGTTAAAACATGGAAATCTTGCATTGCTTCACAGCCAGGAAAACAAAGACTACATTGAGTCTGATTTCCACACCCTCAAAGACATAATGTGTAATTTAAAATCATTCTGACTTGACTTGAAAAAGAAAACCCTCTTTTATCTAAACTCCACATATATTGCCGGTTGTGCTGACCATTAATTCTGTAAGATATAATGTGTATTTTCTGCAACAGACAAGAGGAAAATTCCTTTACTATGCCTGCATTTCCTCTCTCTCGCTCTCTCTCTTTCTTTCTTTTTTTCTCCTATTTTCTGTCTCTCTCTTTCAGCCTTTCTTTCTCCCCCTCTCTCATTTGCATTTAGAGGAAAACAAAGGCCCCTACTGCACCCCAGCTGACTAGTCTGTGCATGTTTCCCTCTTTGCAGTTGTCAGAGATTTCTTTGACTTGACTTGTATTTAACTTCACAACACAGCTATCAGAAACAGTTTTGTTTCATTTTGGTCTTTGAAAATGGTTAGTTAGATACAAAACTATTGCAAACACGGCAGTATGTGATGGGACGAGTAGGCTACTAACACTAAACTTCAAATGTCAAGGTATTACAGTGTCCTAGTGTATGATTCAGTCCATCTTAGCCTATGAATATAATTCTAATTGATCAAATTTACAGTCTCAAAGTATATCTGAAGTTTTGCTTACTTAATCTAAGTCAGAAATTATATACACATAGCTGGCCTAAATGAGCTGGAGGGAGCAGTCAAGCTCCCT
Source organism: Tenualosa ilisha (assembly GCA_015244755.2). NCBI lineage: Eukaryota > Metazoa > Chordata > Actinopteri > Clupeiformes > Clupeidae > Tenualosa > Tenualosa ilisha. The sequence goes on from PYXC01002064.1 coordinate 1,598,535, forward strand.
GTGAACAGAAATGTTTTAGAATGATGAATTGAACAGTGCAGCTCAAAGCAGGAACATGAAAGAAATTGCTCTACAAAAAAACAACTTCCCACAAAACCTGCAACCTTGAAACCCCAAACACACTTCCCACTTAATGACAGTGTTGTAAGGCCATAGACCCAATATCTTTTCCCCTGGAATCATGCATTAAAATCAAGGTTAGATAGGGCTTACTGCCTCAGCACAATGCCTGTTATTCATCAAGAGCCACCATTACCACAAATGTCGGTTTCACAGAATAAGCACTTTCTAAAGAAACCAAAGTCGGGAAATTGGTCGATTCATCTCAAAAGGCTGCGTGAAAACGTGAAACAACGTACAGAAGACGAAAAAAACACCTACCTGAGAAACACAGTCTCTCCTTGCCTGACGGTAATATTGTCCATCACTTTATTATCGGACGAGGAATCCCCTTGGCTGTAGACTGGCAAACCTGCGGGGAGAAGGAAGAGCAGTCTGAACGACATCACAGTCAGAGATTTGCAAGACGCGGTAAAGTATCCACTGGCACGCATTTCGTTTCGCAATCCTTCCAGGGATGGCACCACGGCAATTCCGTTATTCAGTTTGTTTTGGAAACGGTTGAAAGTGAAGCGGGGCAGCGAAATAGTCCTTTGATGATGATGAGGTTAATCCCGGTGACGGACATCAAAAAACAAAATTAAACAAAATCAACCAGAATGAATGACCTGCGCATTCCATTCAGTTGAATCACTGACTGTTAGAAATGCATATGTCCACAATTCCTCTGCTATAGCGTTAGTGTCGGCTCAAGTAGGAGTAGGCTAGGTGACAGGACACATCAAGACCACATGACATGTATGTTCAGTCAATACGGCGCGTGCGATTTCAGTTACGCGCTTTATATGAGAGAAGAAAAAATCGAAACAGCCAACACAAACTTCAAAACGACAAAATCAGCGAATGTGTAGTCCAACACTGCCAGGAGAGTTTCCTTGCGATTGTCTCAGTAAAACGCAGAGTTAGAGCAAGCACCGCTGACATAATCCCGCTGAGGCAGGATGTGAGTTAGACTCTGCCTAGTTGTCAGGTAAAAGGGCAATGCTGATTACAGTAGGTGATTACCCGCAGCTCTGCTCTCCCATTAATACCTTATGTCGGAGTCTACTTTTTCAACTTGCACCAGGCAAAAAGGGAAAAAAGAGCGCGCACTTTGCGCATGACTTGACAGAGAAAGTAGACCCTTCAACGTTGTCATGGCAGCAGGGAGAGGTGAAAAGCGATGAAAGCCTTGTTAGTATTAATAGGGTCTAACTATAACGACAAAAAAGCGAACATGCTCTTGTGCTTTTCAGAAAACTCCACTTACAATGCAAAGTGTGACCAGCTGTCCTTACAAGTGTAACTCAATCAGACAAGTGTGCATATTCCATAGTACATAGGCACAACCAGAAAATTATTTGGAGGTGTATCAACATATAGGCCTATTTTTTCATTAATTTATTTATTGTTACCACACATATCTAAAAGCATGTTTTATTTGTTCAATATTGACAAATTGATGGCTGTTCATGTAGCTTATGTATTCACCCTTCCATGGCTACTGAACAGTGAACTAAGCAACAGCATAAGAGAGAGCAAATTAATAAACGAGGAAGTAAGAATCAACAGTTTTTTTTTTTCATTACAAGTTACACATTCTGTTAGTGTTCAGTTTACAAAATAATGTAAGGCACTTCCACTTCCAGCTGAAAATCCCTAAAATGTTTCGCAAAGGGTAAGATGGCAGTTAAGGTGCAGACCTCTCTTGTTTAGAGGCAATATTTGACTGTTCCTCCCCAGAGTGTCTCCCTGCTCCATGAGGTGTGAGGCTCTCAGCTCAGTGTAAGCTCAGTATTCCTCTTGAGGCTAACGCTGTGTTGCTTCCCACCATTCATGGGGTGGTGTGGGTGTTCATTTTCAAAGGGGATGGGCAATTGCTTGCTCTAATTAAAAAAAAAAAAAAAAGCTATATGCACCAAGTAGCATGTCCTTGCTATATTCCCTGATGGAAATTAATGAAAATTAATCCACGAACACCACTGAGTCCATTAAACTGTGCAGTTTTGTTGTTAATCTAATGAAGTAACCACGGTTAGGAAAATAATAGGTTTATAAATCTCACAGTAGTGGGTTCATATAAAAGCTGACATGTAAAATGCATTTTCTCCACACATCTGTTATTTATTTATTTGTTTGTTTATTTATTTACTCATTTATTCTAAAGACTTGTACAACTTTGTTGTGTTCTTAAATAGTAGTATGTAAGACCTTTTTCATAGAGATTATAATTATTTAAAATTTTCACCTTGCAATAGTGAGCAGATGTTGGTTAAATGGACCGTGTCCAGTAAGGAGTTAAATGAATACCTCACTAGCTCTGTTCTCAGGTTCGTTTTCCCTGATGCTAACCAGATGGTCTCTCCCCTTCTTCAAAATTAGGCTTATTAGCATGAAATCTATGGCTTGATGATAACAGTAGAGCATAGAAACAAGAGGGCCCAAATGAGTCCTTGTTGCTCGACTGGTAGACAGACACACCCAGAATACCAAAATATTGCCATCAGATCAGTACAAGTGCCTGGATGTTAAAATGAATACCGCACACGGTGCTATTAGTCAGTAGTGAGAAACAGGAAACAAACTGAATATCAACATGCATTTTCCTACGTGCACAATTCTATATATTGTTGTCTCCCAGCTGGCTTGCATCCTTGAAGTGTTTTTTTCTCAGTTAGGACATGAAAATACATAATCAATGTGACTGATTTTATCAGCATGCCTATTATCTTCTTTTAGGCTGCTTAGCTAAGTTTCCTTTTGATGTGATGAGGAGTTTGTTGCATTCAGCCAAACCTACGCAGACAATTGTTGTTTGTTTGTGTACTCCGTGAAGAAAAAACAAACAGTAATTAGAGGTAAACAAACTATTTAAAGTATTCAGAGGTGGCTCAAGATGTCTGAATGTCTGTGGTTCTGGTTTGAAAGAGGAATCCAACTGGCGCACACACACAGATTCTGTGACTATAGTCCATACCTTTGTGCATGCTGTAAACTGGAATACTTCACCATTTAAACCACTGACATTTTTGTCTAAAACACCTTAGACAGACAAACATAAATGGTCATCTACAGTGCTGGCTGTCACTGGGCCATATATTTAGGAAAGCACTCTATAAATAAAGTGTGTTGTCATTATAATTTATTATTATTAGTTCTAGTTGCAGTAGTAACAAGGGTGGTGGTGGTAGTACAAGTAATAGTAGTTGTAGTTAAATTAGTAGTGGTAGTCGTAGTATAACTTGGCATGATAATGAAGGGGGCACATAACGGTTGTAATACAACTGTACACAGTGAGTCACTGAAGGACTTGTGCACAGGACTTGTTTTTGCCCTCAACTCCCTAGGCTCAGACACACAGCAATGGTCATCTGCAGTGCTTACTGTCTTAGTGGAATCTTTAGTTTATTTCTCAATTTGTCTGACTGAGAGTATTAATATTCAGACTAGATGTGCCGCGGACCATTTTGCACACAACAATCCTTCCCTGAGGTGTGCTAAATACAGAAAGAAAACTGTAAAATCCGCTTACATTTTTTAAAACTTTTGTTGATGACAGAATGTGGGTCGGTAATCAAGCACATCAATCAGAGCTGTTAGTTGAGGAGGTTATCTTGAACAGCAGTCCAAAACATTTGAGAAATCATTCAGGGCGAAAAAAAGAAACTAAAGTGTTATCCTCTCCTCAAGTGACAATATCGCAGAAAATTACTTTTATCTTCGAATCGCAATAAACTTGGCCGTAGGGGGGATTTACAGAAGGCACTCCAGATTATCCATTTATATCAGCCTTGTTGAAAGATACACTCACTGGTGATCGCCTCCAATTTTCACCTGTAGTAGCATTAGTGCTGTTGTGAATTATACAGTGATTGCTTCAAAGACGTGGAATTCATACACTGTCTGCCATTTAGACACAATTTGTTTTTCAGAACTAGAACTATGCCTCACAAAACTCTAGAATGCTGTCTGAAAAGAGAACATGTCCATGTGTGTAAGATGGCACAAGTGTGGGGGCGATGCATTCTGTGCAGAGTAACACCACCTCATCATGAGTTCTGAAATTGTAGCTAGTGAAAATGTTTACCCAGCTATTATGGCAGTATCTGTTCTGGCAGCCAGTGATAAGAGTACAACACATATGCACACACACACACTCTCATGTGCACACACACGCACACACACACACATGCGCGCACAGCACACACACACACATACACCTCACATACACACAATCACCTACATTGACAACATCCTATAGACTATCCGCATCCGCATCCAGCCACTGTTTTTCAAACACACACACACACACAAACGCACACACACTAGGGTTGTTTACACATGCATCTGAGGGCTGAAACTACAACAACCCATAACTTAGATGGAGTTGTGGGCTTGGCATTAAGCCTTGCGATTCAACATAAGCAATGCATGAGAGGTGGCTCTTGCAAGATTAGCACTCTTTACTGGTAAATCCCAAGCAGTCAAGAGGATATCACAATGTCTCTGAAAGCCTGTAATTGTGGAGAAGGAAGTTGGTGACAAACTCTCTCTTTCTCTCTCTCTCACACATACACATACACACATACACACACACACAGTTTCTTGACCTGAATATTATAATGCAGATTGATGCATTTACAGTAATACAAATGCTTCAGCTTGAAGAAACCTAAATTAATGTTCTCTACTGATGAAAGAGTTTCAGATTCAGTGTACTGGAAATGCATAAACTGTGAATTGAAGTTAATATATTTTATGAAGTGAATATAAATAGCAGAGCCTTGGAGATTTGCACTAAACACTCAAGGATGCTAACAAAATATACATGAAATGACTATGTACAAATTTGGTATAATATAGTATGTATACAGTATGATGTTGTTTGGTATGGTATGCTATGCTATGGTATGCTATGGTGAAGTGTGGTATGATGGTACTTTTGATTAATAGCTTTGATTGACTCCAACGTTTTATACAGTACTTTTAAGTCTTGTCAAATCATTTTATTTACCAAGATGTGCTGTCCAGGTTTACAGTGCATGTTATGGTGTGGTGTGGAGGGGTGAGGCATGGTATGGTGTGGTGTGGTACAGCATGTAAGGTGTATCTACTATAAGGCTTTATCTTCCAGCTAGGCAGCTTAGACCTCACAAGCAGGAAAGTTGAAGAGGAATCAGAAGTGTGTTTTGAAATTCATAATACAATACGTCAAACATTTTTGCATTATGTTTCAAATATTATGTCTTTATTTTGATAAAATATTATGTCTTTATTTTGCTTGGGGATGTCTTTGCTTGTGTTATGCACAACTGGTCACAATACAGGGGCCAACTTTTACAAACTCATTACTGTAAACACAGTAAGTGTAAACACAAGTTGATTTGTGTGTGTGTGGGTGCATGGGGATGTCTACATTTCTTACAAACACCAAACATAGAGTCTATCTTCCAGTGTAAGCGAAACTACTGCCCCGGTAATGAGCTCTGCACTAACACTAAGATATGGGAGGCAGTTTGTGCTGTAATGAGTTACATCTAATGAATTCACAGCTTATACACTTAAATAGACTTGTCCTATTAGATATGCTTCTTGGCAAATTAAAAAGTACAACACATTTCTGTTTTGTCCTTATGATTGTAGTTAATTATAAATCTGCTTTGCTACAAGCAAGTGTTCTATGTCTCTTCAACTTTTACCTGTGCACAATGTACCTGGGCTCTCTCATTTACAATTGCTTTTGAACACTGCTAACACAGCTGTTGCGTAAACAATGACTAACGAGTTTTTGTTAAAAAAAACAAACTGCTCAATAGCATTTTGTTCAAACAAGCAGACAGTTATTTCTGTGGATTGACACTGCTTTGCAGTATGTTGCCTTTCTACTCATACAGGGGAGTGGGAGAAACAAGCTGTGCATTTGGCAGATCTGAGTGTGTGTACGATTGTAATGCACCATTGTCATGCTTTAAATCTTATCTTGTTGATATGCAAACAGACACATTTAGACACTGCCAGTATTTGAATGAACCCAAGCAAATGGTTACTGGAGTATCTTATTAAGCCACATGTCTAATAAAACACTCACCAGAGATTGCAACCCCTGTCAAAAAAGAGAGTATCTACGAACACAATTATGTGTAAATGCTAACCATGAATCCGTACCGATAACCAACAAACTTCTGGTACAGCGTGCAATTAAAATTTTTGCACTGCAAAATAAAGATAAGGACTCTATTAGACTCTTAAAACATTCAGAAATAATGGATTTTTTTGGAGGTTGATGGAGCGTTTCATGAGGAGACAGGTGGGAATACGACGTGTTAGCGCCAAGCCATGCGCCTCCCCAGCTGAAGGAGGAGGCAGAGGCACAGGCACAGGCAGACAGTGGCAACAGCAGAGGCAGGCGATGCTCCATTGCCACCTCAGGCAAATGAGATTAGGGAGGTGGGGCTGAGTGTGTGTGTGTGTGTTGGGGGGGTGGGCTAAGGTGTCGGGGCATTGAAGAAGGGGGTGGGTGTTGAGATGCGATTGGTGTGGTGGTGGTGGGGTAACGGAATTTACTTTCTCTGTCTGACAGATTTACAGATCCCCACTGGATATAATACAGCCGAAACGGGCTGTAAAAGCCATCATCTGTGAGCTGAATTACACACTGCTTGGAACAACTTGTTTGGTTTAGGAAACCCACACATCCCCTCAAACATGCCAATAGACACCTCGCCCCCCTGCCTCCACACACACACACACACACACTCTTTCTCTCTCACACTTACTTTACCAACCCCCTCATTTTGATTTACCTGTTTTTCCCCAACTGCTCTCCTCGCTCCCTCTCTCTGTCTTTGTGTCTCCAAGGGCAAACTGAAGAGACAGTGGTATTTGTCAACCCTGTGGGCTCAAGGTTCACGTCTCATCTTTGTTCTTGTTTTCTTTTTTTAGCTGTGGCCACGGGCTGGGCGCAAGCCTAGCACGCTATTTTTCTGTGCGTTTCACTCCTATGCACCAGCCTAGAAAATAGATTTCCCCCGTTTTTTTTCCTGCGTTGTAAAATTCTAAGAATTTACATCTCCCTCCGCCTTTCTGACCCTTTATCTCTCTGCCTCTCTCTCTCCTTCTGTCACTCTCTCTCCCTCATTCTCTCTTTCTCCAGCTCTCTGTCCCTCTCTCCCTCAGTGTGAGTGTGTGTCTGTGTGTGTGTGTGTGTGCCTGTGTCCATATGTGCTTGTGTTTGTACATGTGTGTGCACTATTGTGTGTGTGTGTGTGTGTGCGTGTGTGTGTGTACACAAGCTCACACATGGCACCAGTTCATTTCTCTCAGTCCCTAAGCAATACCACATGGAGGTCAAACAGGAAAACTCTGCCTCAGCACCACTAAAGCTGTCAGAGGTATTTATTTTACTTTGGCAGTCCGTGGAGGACCAACAATAATAAGGGGGCAAAATCTAATATCGGTGGCAGATTAAACTCCATATGATTTATTAGACATTTTAGGCACTTGTGTTAAGTGCTAGTTGTATACAGCAAAACAGATTAACTGCAAATCTCCAGGAAATGTTGCTATTGCTAAATTTGTGTATATTTGCATTTGACTGTTTATGACTGTTGCCATAGTTAATCAATGCTTACATCTCCTGTGATCTCCCATGTGTACCTCTAATAGAATCCTGGGCAATTTAGAATGGTTTCCAATTTTGAGGTGAAAGTAATTCATACCGGTGTTGGGCTGAACTGGCTTACGTCACCAAGCAACAAGCCTGGTTGAAAGGAGGGCCAGTTACAGAGCATCACAGCACATTCTGGTTAACATTGGAGGTTTTTCTGTGTTTTTCATTTTTTTCCCACTTGACGCCATAGGCAATCTGCCCATACAGAAGCAGTCCCGTTCTCTCTCTCCCTCTCCTTCTCTCTGTCTCACTCTCTCTTACACATACACACACACACACATACACACAGACAGACACACACACACACACACAGACATACCCCCCCCAACACACACACACACACTTTTACTCATTCGCACATATGCAATTACTTCATATGCAAATGGAATCCCATAATTTTTCTACACCTGGCAGGCTGGAAATATCTGAAAGGTGAACCAGCTGGATGGCTCTTTAATAATAGATGCATGTACTTATTATTATTTAATAAAATGGGAATGTCACTCAGCCCTTTGTCTTAACAATGTCTTCTGTGGCAAGACGAAATTACTCCTAAGACAATTGTTTTGACTTTTTTTTTTTCTTTTTTTGTCCGTCTGCTTCCTTAAAGAAAAACAACAGTTTATGCAAAGGTATATGAATGAATTCCTACCCAGATATTTATTCTGATTAGATGGAATATGTGGACAGCTGTTGGAACATCCAACTAAAAAGTGCAATTTGAAGCTACCCTAAAAGTAGATTTAGTGCGCTGCTACTTGCATTGTGGTTGAAATACAAAATCAAAATACGCCCCCACACACCCACACCACAAACACACACTTCCCAAAATATATTAGTGCTTTTTCTTTTCTATTGGTGTTCCATCATTGGAGCTAGTCCGAGTGCAGCTGACGCCCCCAAACTGTCCTCAGCATAAATAAGGGGTTCGCACAGAGTGAGGTGACTGGCCATAAATGTGAATGACCTCTACAGTTGTACACGAAGCATTATCTACAAGAGCCAAGTACATTTTTCATTAAAACTCACTGCACAACCAGTGTAGTATATCACACCAGATATAACTCGGTGAATTCAGATTAAGTGACCTGAGTGTGTGTGTGTGTGTGTGTGTGTGTGTTTATTAGTGTGTATGCACAAACACATTTCCACTCCTGACCTCCTTTTTCCTTCTTGTTTACATTTTGAAATTATGCAAATCGGGGTAACTATGAATCAGCTAAGATGTTGTAAGGCAGAAATATAAATGTACTGTGCCTCCAGGGCCCTGTTAGGAGCACACTCACAGGGCATGTGTTCGTATTCAGACCATGATGAATCCACATCTGCTGGGTTAACTGCATTGTGATCAAACTCACATTATGCAAACTGAGTAGAAAGGCAGTGAAGATGAGCAAACACAAATGCCTCATTGTATGCCACTTACATTAAAAAAATGTCATTGTGGCCACAGATGACTACTAAAAAAACAAGTCTCTTCACCATGACTGTCCTTGAGAATGTATTCTTCAGCTTATTTTCAGTAATGCAAGAGTTTGGAAAAATGTCCAAGTCAGTCTTAACAGCTGAAATCAGCAGTCTACTTTTAAGCAGTCTAATTTTTACTTTTTTTTCTATCTCTGTGGACGTTGTTGAGGTAAGTATTGCAGTAACAATGTGGTAAATTAAATGGGGGTATGAGGCATGATGAGCTGTCACAGAATTGAACATGTTGATTCTGAATGAACTCAGCTCAGTCAGCTCCATCACAAATACAAGCATCCAATAGCATCCCAACCCTCCAGATCCTTCTCATACAATCTCCTAGACCATAGTAATTTTTTTGAAAGCGGTTTGGAAGTGAAGAAGATATTTCGAAGGTTTCTATTTTTTTTTTGTTTCTATCCCTTTTTTCATTTTTTTTAAGCAAAGAAGTATAGGGTCTGATTTGTTGAAAAGATACTTTCAATAGAGCAAAAGCTCTGACTGATGCCATCTCGTTTCAGTGAAAGCAAGCTCCACTTTATTACCAGCACCTTCAAGCCTGCTATTTTAGGCACTCAGTCACTCACAGGGTCTCCAGCATTCAGGCGCACTTCAGTGATGGGGAGTAAAACATGGGGCTGACGAGATGTGTGACACAGCAGTCATTAGACACATCTCCAGAAAAACGATGCAAGTCAAAAGGCTTCCCTTCGCTAATTTCAGCGTCTTGGGTGAAAATTGAATGTTGTGTGTTTAGTGGAGCACCACTTTCTGCACTCGATGGGTAAACATCAGGACTTCAGGTGTTCATTAATGGAGCCACAGCCAACTCCAACTCACAATGTTTTATATGTTTGTTTATTTTTTATGACTATTTTTTAGTAGAAGCACTGCAGAAAGCAAACAAACAGAATCTTTGGTTCTGAAGACAAACTCAATTGCTGGTAGGCAATTTCAGGCTTTAAAAGTAGAGCATAGCATATTTCACAAAAAAGGGACTTAAGCATCTGAGCTTATTCACTATTCTGCTTTGACTGTGATTTTATAGCACTGCTTTAGCCCACTTTGTTTATTTGCGTGTGATATGCACCATACACATTACGCATTAGTCTGATAAATGCAAGTGCTTCCAATAGCCATAACTGTAATTATGTCATTCTGGAATACTAACGGAAAAGGTATTGCAATTCTACATCATCCGGAACTAGTCACTCAGACCATGCCAAAAAAAACCCCAATTATGTCCCTACAATAACGCAATTGCCAATGTAAAAAACTGTTAAATGAACGTCAAATTTGGCTCGTTTTCCTTCCCTGCGGCCAACGTGGTCCTGTGTGATGCCTGAGCTGGAGGCAAAGCAGAAGGGGGCACTGTGACTCACACCAGATGGACGCCATCCATTCTGCTCAAAGCTCAGGCTGGGCAGCCACAGACCAGGCGCGGCAGGAGAAGAAGAGCATAGCAAGCAAGGCAAAGCAAGTGAGCTAAAGCCTGCAGCTGAGATTGGAGAGGGATTGGTCCCTTCCAGACAGACAGATATACTGTGCTGTGGGTCATTCCTGAGCCAAGTCAGATGCTATCAGTGGTGTGGATGAGATCGGGGCCAGAGGTGTCAGACCTTATTGGCATTTACATTTATTCATTTAGAGGACCGTTTTATCCACACAGCAATATGGAGAGTGGTAAATTTTCATCACTATCTACACCACCCTTGGTACTGAGCTCATGACTGTTTTTTTTCAGCACCTTCTTCTGTCAGGTAAACCTCCAGAGTTAATGTATTCAACCCAGGATTAATACTTTCTAAAGTCAGCTACGATGCCTATGATAGCTTGTTCCACAAATGCTATTAACATTTTCCACTTTAACATACATTACAGTATGTCTGCTCTTTGTCAACTCTGACATCATGTCTTCAAAACATTTCACACAGAAGCTCATTTAGAAACACTGTGGCAAAAAAAGACCTGTTTGCAAAACTCACCAAACATTCAAAGCATGCAACAAAAGCAAATCTTTCCTGCAAACAATACAACTTGATAGCTATTTAGTGTGAGTGCACTCAATCAATCATTACTCAATAGACAATAAAATGTAAAACACAGTTTTCAATATGTTTTCAAAGTCAGCCTCATTTTTGCTACATCTGTGTCATTTATTGATATAAAGCAAGCAAGCAACATGTATTTCCTCGTAACAACTGCCCCTGACATGTAAGACCTAAAGCAACTGGGCCCGTCAGCTTTCCAGTGAGGTATTACCATATGCTTTTAGCTTTGTTAATCCATTGCCGTTTCCATAAATGCCTAGTACCTGCCTACTACTTACTACTCGTATACTGATCTCAAGGCAGTATGTAATATGCGGTACATGAAGAAGCATGAGCAGTGTATGGGGCTCAACAAACTTTCTGTCAGGCAGAGCACCTGCAGTCAATTAATTAACCAGGTACTGGTCATGTGGTTAGTCGGCCTCTTCTGCTGCTTGCACCATGCTGCATACTGGGTAGTAGAGTATCAATACACTTTGAGCCAGTCAGGTAGAGCACCTGCACTTGATTAATTAATTGGGGGGGGCAGTAGTGTGTTGCACGGTGTACTGGGGCACATGCAGTATGTAGCACAGCAGTATGCCATTTCGGAAACAGCACATGTTTGCAAAACAGAAGTGGCATCTTTCACAAATAAGACAGGGTGCAATACATGTGAAACCCGTGACAAAGTGTTTACAGATTTGCCAGAGATGACTTCTGTTATGCTATAAAAGTGAAGATAAAGTTTCTGTGGATCCCAATGTCATTTAGTGTATCTTGGTGCATTTCCACAATCAAGAAACACTGTCTACTCCTGTACAAAGCCATTAACAGTACCATACCATGCTTTGCATCAGGATCAATCCTACACCTCCTTAAATAACTTTTGGTTTTGATTAATGTCATTAATGAATCAGATAATCAGCTGTTGTAGTCCTACCATCAGCACTACAGGTGCTGATCTGGGCAAGACCCGGATCAGATGTACTCAGGCGTCAACTAAAGATTTGCCAACCTGCATGCTCTCATCAGTCCAACCTGCTGTAGTCTAAACCAGAAGAAACTCCCATACAACTGTACTGATGCATGGCACTGATCGGCTGATCAAAGAGCTTAGATTCAAGGAAGTCTTTGGAATTACTTCTTTATTCATAGCAATGGATCTTATTTTATGTCTAGCAAGATGTAATAAATTGTTAGCCATTGCGTCATTTTTAAGTGTTTTACACATTTTATTTAGAGCCTAGATAGATAGACTGTTGATTGTTTGATTGATTGGTTGAATGCTCTTGATTAAATTGTTCTAGAAATGCATGTTCCACATATAGCCTACCACTCCTCACATGCTTTACACTTGCAGGGTTAATGACGATCCCATTGCATAAGAAAGCTAATATGCTGATATGCAATAATTCATTCATCTGGCATGAAGTAAGTTCAAAGAAAGAGAAAGAACTCCAACTGAGTTCCATTACTGGCCTGCTTTGATCACTGTCTTATCACTGCCACTGTAATAAGTTTCCTTGATGACTTCAGATGAGCATCACCCCTTCTTTTTCTGGCTACAATCACAGGCAACACTATGTTGCACCTGATGGAAGAAAGAGCAGCGATGGCATGGCAAGATTTCTAGACCTCTTTTTTTTACAGGGCACCTAATATATGCTAAATGTACACTTCCTCTACCAACCTTGACCTATTTTACATTGTTTTTCGGTTTTTGGCTTGCTGCCTCTTCCTCTCTTTCTGCCTCTCTCAAAGAATGGGGTGAGTTGGGTCAGATGATGTTCAATTAAAAAAATTGCAGTCGGAGCAATCTGGCAGTGTGAAATCCCAAACAAAGTCAATTCAAGGTGAGAGCCAGCAAATTAGAGGATTGTCCCACAGGCACGGTCTGTAATGTACAGACACAGATTAGGTGTAGATTGAAAGGAAAAGTAGAGATGCCTATCATCACTTGAAGCGTAGTCTTGAAGTATACAGTTTGAAGCGTTTTGCCAAGCGTTTGTTGTTAATTTATTCACATTCCTGATGTGCTCACATTTGTATTAAGACTCATATATTCAATTTAAGATCCAATTTTGCTTTCAGGTGATTTTTTCCAAGTACAGCAAAGTCTTTGGATTTCCTACTACAACTCCCACAGAAAGCTCTAGAGTTGGTGTATGGGAGCAACAGATGCTTTTGACATGTAGGTTACTTATTCATAAAAAGGTAGACAACTTCATCACAAGCCGTGTTTCTAATAGAACTTCCTAGTCATTTTGCAGGTGCTGTACGTACCAGGGGCCTTATAATTGAATGACTTTTGAATGACTTGATTTGCTATTCCTGTCACTCATCTAGGCACTGACATGGTACTGACATGAGTCACTCCTACCAAGGCCATTAAGATATACAACACATTTTTCCATTACACAGATTAATTGGTATGTAAAGTGGGTCAGAGAAAGGGAGCAAGGACATAACCTGGACACCAGCATAATAGAGAGATAGCAGGAGACTTTAAAAACAGTGCTTGCCCGCTCCTGTTGTTCCACAATGTGGAGCACATACCATCTCTCCTTGGTTCAACACAGGGATTGGACGCATTATAGACCATGATGGATGTAACAGCTAGATTCAGCCAGATGCACTAATGTCTGGCAACACTGGAAGCTGGACGTGACTAACAGCAATGCAGTTTTCTCTCATGAGGGGAAATTTCAATCCAAAAAACCAAACTTACTGGTAGTGATAACGCATGACCCAAGGTAAACTGATTATTTGATGATCCCTGTATTTGAGATTCTAGACTTATTCAAGAAACCTGCGGGGGGAGGGCCTTGAAAAGCCTTGAAAATCAAAGTCACATTAAGATTTAAGAATTAAGATAAATTACTATACAGGACTCTTTAGTTAAAAAATAAACTTTTTCTTTTGGACTTTTCTTCACTTTTTCATCAAGCCACTATACCCAGCTTTTGACACCACTGCCACAGTGTCCTTTACATGTGCTGAAGGTCGATCATCGTCTCACTATTGGTGCATTGATTCCAGTTACTGAGCCTGGAGGCTGTTTTATTTTTCCCCCTCAATATTCCATCAGTTTTCTTCTTCTCAGATTTGGCGCCCAAAGCAGAAGTTATTTCAGTGTTATGTACAATATGTCATATGGTAAAACATTAGAGTCTGATAGTATGGGAAAGTCATCTAGTCTACCCAGAAAAGTTTTAACTTTAGTTAATTTGCCCTGCCACTGTGCTGTCCTAAGCCTCTGGGAGCTGGACACATGACACCCATTTGTTTTAAACCCTTATGCAAATTGTTCTGCCTCACAAGACAGTGCTACTGACATAAACTTTAAAGCAGTACGCTGAAATTTACCCTTAAAGAATAGTTTCAAACTTATTTTGATACTATGCTGGCCCACTCTGACATTGCTGACGGGTGCCAAAACTCCTGATGTAATGTTGTTGTCGAGCCCAATTTAGCCGGTACGTAAACTGAAAACTGTATAGCTTTAAGGAAACCTTACAGCAAATGACTGTTGGAATTTGGGGTCTCTCAGTATCAATAGTTAGCACCAGATGATACATTTTGAATTAGTTCCCTAATGAGTTTAGTCAACTGGGTAAAAATAGTTAAAATCATATTGGGAGAAGTATCAGACTAACTGCTGTTTATAGTGTTTTTGTGTTCCCAAGTGAGGCTCAACTGCCTGATGTTTTCTTCACTTAAAAAATGCATCCATCCATTTTTGATGTATAACTCCTCCACCAGACACCCACTCACCCCACCGACTCTATTTGCATGAAATAGCATACCTATTTTTGGCTGTGTCAGATTTTTGCAGCTAAACAAACCTCGGCGGTGGATTTTTCCTCTGCTTAAATGGGCTTCAAAGGCAGCGGCTCATAAATTAACCTTTTGTGCACACCCACTCAGAGTATTCCTGGCTCGGCGCGTGTGCCGACGCTGCCACCACCCGGGTGTCCCTCCGCGTTTTAAAGGGGGGGCTGGGGGGAGGCGGCCCGCCTCCGTGCACAAGGCATCCTCTAGAGAGAGTGTGGACGTGCAGAGAGAATATGCCTGCAGAAGTGGCGAGGCCACAACTGCTCCCGTAGGATCGCTTAATAGCCTATGCATAGCGCACCACTCACTGATCCAGAGACAGAGAAAACTGCAACAAAGACACCCTGGTGATAGCAACATGGTCCAGAAGCATGGACCCGTGGATGGTGATACAGTCTGTCTCCCGTGGAGAACTGCTGGTTTTGAGCCTTTTCTTCCTTCTTCCTCCCACTGCCAGTGCTTCTCCTTCAAGCATCATGCCATTAAAATACATTCACACAGTACAGTTTTGTCAGTGTCTATAAAATATGCATATGCATGCACATAAGTTCACACGTATGCACACACTTCATTACACTGTACATATTTCACTATCCTTAGAGATCCATTTGCACACTATGTATACAAAATGGAAGCTAATGCATAATTTATGACCTGCATCTCGTTGTAATTTTGCAAATAGCATACTTTAAGTCTCTTCAAAATCTGATGAGCACCACTGAACAACTTTTAACCATGTCACTGAGTCCACAAACAGATTTATGTTTTGAAATTCAAGAGGAATACTGTACAACAATATGTCACAAACTATAGGAGGGGAAAAAAAAACAATGCTACAGGATCTGGGTTATTGAAATTGATGTGGGTATTTAACCGAAAAAGAGCCAGTGACATTAAAGGACTGACATGTGAAAAATAGGAACTCTTAAGTTTGGTCCTGCCCCGGTCACCAAAACAGCAAACGGGTCAATACCCCATCATTATGGAGCTTCACAGTCGGCTGACCACAAATGGACTGCCCCAAGGTCCATTTGAAGGATTAAGGAAAAAGAGTAATGTCATTTCAGGAGATGAGACAACATTGCTCATCTTTTCTCCCTACTAAAAAAACCACTCACTCTCACACACACATACAGTGAAGTGTGAATTTTCAATGGGGGGTTTATTTTTTCCCCGACAAGTGAAAAGAAACGCTGTGATGGAATATAATCCTGTCACTAGGGGTAGTCACAGAAGACGGCAGGAGGGTGCAAATTTACTTGGATCATAGTCCCTGGAAAGTCTTTCTCCTGGCTATGTTTGACAGAGAGACTTATGTAAAATAACCTTGCAAAATCAGTAAGCTGAATACAACAGTAAATTATATTCTAAAGTTCTGTCAAGCTGTCCCTTTTACCCCCGCTTTGTGGGTGGATCGTGAAATGTTTATCCTAAGAAAAGACAAGCAGACATGCTTTCATTGCTATTGTCAGGCTGTCCTTTTCTTTAAAAGAAACAGAACAAGTGTGCATACAGCATTGCCAGAACTCTTACATTATCTATTGAATTTCAGTGAACGATAACAAGTGCTATACTGTGTCAGTACAACAAAGTAGGTTTCATAAAATACCCTGCTGCTTGCTCATGCATGTGGCGTACTACTCTTGAAATGTGTCTGGTTTTCAGGAGTGTGGACATCTATAATGGAAAATCTAAGCACTAACCAGTTGCAGTAACCGGAGGAGCCTCAGCCTACAGAAACACACACATAAAATCCTACTGGATGTTTAACTAAAGAGGTATTGGAAGGGATTGTATGAATGATGTGCCAAAAAAAAGGTGTGTGCATGTGTGTGTGTGTGTGTGTGTGTGCGCGCGCATGTCGGGAGACAGGAAGGTAAAGAGACCAGGATATTTCATTGAAGAAAGAAGCCCCAACGATAGACTGGAAAAGAAAAATGATGTCAGTCAATGCGGCTTCAAGACTGCAGCAAATCCCAGGGGGAGCTCTTCTGATTTGCCGATATGATTTTATTATCTCTCAGAGGCTTGTACAAGGCGCTGGCTGGCTGGCTGGCTAGCTAGCTGTCTGGCTGGCTGAATGGCCGACTGGCTGGTTGTCTCCTTGGCTCACTGGCTGGCTTGGATTAATAGAATTCCAACACAGAGAGCCCCATCTCTCAGTTTTTGATGGCCCGGTGACAGGCGGTGATGGATCGGCAGGGCTGCCACCGCGGTGACAGTCGTGGTCGGCTGATGAATTGTGAAATGAGACAGACACACAAAAGCTGCGGGCAGCCATACGCCACGGCCCGCCCTCGTCGACTGAGGTGTTCCTGCACGACAGCAAATGGAACCCAAGTCACATCCATCTTCTCCGCCTTGTTTCCACCGGTACTCCTGACCAGACACATCATCACATATGGCAAGGAAGTCCATTCTGTTTTTATTTATTTATTTGTTTTTTTTTCCTGAAGACAGAATAATAAAGGATGGGACAGAAACTCTGTCCACGTGGTAATCAACCAAATGCTCAAGGTGCGCCAAGGCTTGTCTGATAACTCTGCGTCTGCACATTCAAAGAGTCCTTCGTCATGATAAACACCCTTGCAAAATTCAAGGAAAAGAAACAATGGGTGGAGAAACTAAGCAACCTCATCAAAATTTATATTCCAAGGGGGGTGAAGGCAGATGGTCTGTGCCCACGACGTGCTTGACTAATCGCTTACGTAACACAGGTGACCTGTGCAGGTTTCACAGCTGAGCCGAACCCTCGACGTCCAAGTGATTTGCGAGGCACTGGGGGGTCTGAGGGCCCGAAGAGGATGCTTTGCGGCAATGACGGCAACGTCTGCTGTCATAATCATAAAAAGGCGTAATTTACATGGAACGTTCCTTTTATTAGCCGTCCGGCGGCAGATGGCGTGGCGAGGGTTTCATCCCAGCGCCAAGATAGTTTTGAGGCTAGAGACAGAGGATTAATGAAAGTAAGCGGGGGCTGTGCATGTCAGGATACTGGTGCCTGTGGATAATACAATCAAGGATTAGCTCAGTGCAGTGAGGTCTCCTCTGTCTCTTGGCCTCTTAGTGTGTTTGTGCAGCGGAATGTTTCGGGGGTGATTACATGGCAGTTAATTCTGACCACTTTTCAGAGGCATTAATGCAGACATGATGAATCACTTTTGCAGAGGAAACTTCTGGTGTGTTTCCTCTGAAAATCTGTTGTGAAATCTTCCTCAAAAGACTTTTTTTCCAGTTTGGATCACTGTAAATCATATTTTATGGAACTTCTGTTCAGCATATGCTATTCTATTTTTTAACGGCTTTCAGATAATGAATGTAAGAGTACTAGATATTAAATTAAAAAGACAATGATTTAGGCCTGTGCAAGTATCATAAATGCACATAATTAGTCCTTAATGTTTTCTGATAATTGCATCAATATCATAGATTGTCTGTACATTTGTTATTGCTATGATACATTGGTCTCAGAAAAACATTGCATGCGCCTATATACTGATGTCAGTAATAATGATGGGGTTATGCTTTGGTTATTTTAATGCACAAATGTGTATTAACACCATTATTGTTAACCATAGCCAACAGAATATGCAGGAAAACTCTTAAAAAGGTACTATTGAAAGCATTGTCTGTGCCTGAATTTCATTTTGGGTGAGAGTTAAATGGGTTCTCAACATCTCATTCTTTATTCAACACAGACTCCTTCAAAGCTGCATTCAGCCGATCTGGGACGGACAAAAAAAGAAAAGTTAAAAAAAAAATCAGAATAGTGTAGAGCATTAGAGAATTTCAATTTAGAGCAAATGTTCACAGTTTGGATTAATGACGCCACCCCGCTATACCGTACCGCAGCGCGAGCGAAGCTACAACAAGGGCATACAACAATTCCTCATCACAAATCACGGCCATGGGGAGCTCTGATCATCTTCTTCCTGGGTCTAATGTGTCTGTCTCTTTCAAAGCCAGAGAAAATCACAAGGAGTCATCATATGCAATCGATGGCACACTGTTTCCCACTACTTACTTTGGCTACACACACACAGACATACACACACGGGACAGAATGTACTGTAGCTCTTAGATGACATATCCTACATTATAATATGGCTACTGCTTTGTTATTGCAGTTATTTAAAGAATACAAAGTAATATTGGCAAACTTCTGACTGGTCACTAATGATTCAAAACACACTCACACACACACACACACACACACACACACACACGCACACACACACACACACACACAACCATATATGCATAAAACATACAGATATCAGGATTAACACTGTGAGATAACACTGACCCAACAGAGAGCCATTGCCCTGCACTGTGATATAAGTTTAAATTTGTATTCCCATCAGGGGCTCAAGGAGAGAGTCACAGAGTGATCAGGGCTTTTGACTATCACATCCAGGGAGGATAAGGCTGTGCAGGCTCCTTGGACACTGCTGTGTGCCTCACATAAAGCAAGTTGGATGGGGAAAGTAGTTCAATACCACATGACGGGCCGTGAGGAATATCCTCACAGGGGGGGAGGATGGAGACATCTTGTGCCCAAGGCCCAAGAGGACGGAGACTAATCTTGATGCTGGCACAGCAAGGGTGGAGAGTCTAATAGGCCCACACGGCAACAGTGTTTCGTTTCTTTTTTTCCCGTCCACCCTCTCTCTCTCTCTCTTGCGCGCGCCCGCTCTCTCTCTTTTTCTCTCTTTTTATCCCCACCCTCAAAGTGTCCAGATCGTGTGGCTAAACATCAAGAAGCAGATTAAAACCAGTACGTGTTACAAAAAGGCTCATTTGCCCCAGATTAAAAGTTGGTGGAGAAATGGAGGATAGTGGTGTGGAGGGGGCATGAGCAGTGAAAAAAGCCTGCCTTAAAGCCTCTAACACACACACACACACACACACACACACACACACACACACACACACACACACATACATACATAGACACACACACACACACATACAGATAGAGAGAAAATCTTGTTGTTCACAAAATACATTTTCCATTTCATCATCCTCCTCCCTAGCATTGTTAGAGAGAAGATTCAGCATACAAAATGCAAACCCACTTGTATGGCCAATTAATGCACCCCAGTCAGGTATTTGAGGGTTAGCGTTCGCTTGGAAATCACAGTGCCGAGTTCAAAACCGCACCGTGGCTAAACCCCCACAAACAGTGCGAGTCTCACCCCAGAGGGATCAATTAAAAACCATGACGCATAATCTGTCACAGCGAGAAAAAGTCTGGATATTCATGAAGTGTAGAGGGAGACAAAAATATAGAAAAGAAAAGAAAGAAGAGGAAAAAAAAAAACAAAAACTTTTCTCTTTCGCCCTTCGACAATGGAGACCTGGTAAGCTGGCACCTCGATTGGGACACAAGGAAGGAGAGGAGAAACAAGTGCTGCCAAGGATGTAAACAATATACCGATGACCATCTGCATTTGCATACGAGATATAATCCAGACAGCGGTTGGTGATGAGAGACATGATAGAAATAAAGTTCCAAAGACAGAGAGAGAGTGAGGGAGAAAAAAAAACAACAACAACTAAAAACAGCAAGACAAAAGCATTCACCACCCCCGACAGTTAGAATTATTTTTTCTTGACATAGGCGGACTGTTTTGGTTTTATTTCCAGCGTACAAAATACATTTTGAGAACAATTGGTTCTCAAATCATATTTACTTTTTGGAGTTACACTTTGGGTTTCTGACATCTACCTTATTTTCTGTCTTGCTTGTTTTCTGTGTGTTTTGTTTGACCATAGCCACCCTGATTATGTTCAATATGATACCACTTAAGCACCATTTTGTATTAAATGAAATTTATTTGTAAACAAAATGGTGAGACTGACAAAGACCCCATGGAAACATTCTTCTTCGGTGTCAAAAGATGAACGTCAATATATTGACAACCTCCCCACTAATTCCCAATGCCCACCCACCCTCTTGGTGTTCTACATGGCTTTGTCTACTATGAAAGTGAATCACATCATAGTTCAACATCATTTGAGTGAATCAGGGTTATATTTTTATAATCAGTTAGGAGGTCATCAGAGACTATTTCGACGTGATGAAAGAGCGTTTTCCTTTTGAGCTGGGTCCAAAGAACTCACTCCACTTAATTGACTGTAATGCGATTGCACTGGGTTAGCTTGAGTGAGGCTGACGATTTACAAAGGAAATGAGTAATGAGAGAGGATGCAAACTTGAGTCCTTTGTGAGCCGTGATTATATTTTCAACCCCCTCCTGAAAAAAAAGAAAAAAAACTGTGTGTGTGTGTGTGTGTGTGTGTGTGTGCTGAACAGATTAAAAACATATTAGATGACAGGATACACCAGCGCTAATTGACGTAGCGCAGTGTGATGTTATCATATTTGCAGTCGCACAATCTCTTCATTCTGTCTATGTAAGAAGAGGCTGAATTCCCAGGCACATCACTATGCGAGTTGCAGAGCTTGTGGTAGCTTGGACACAGGCATGTCATGTCTTACAGTGTGAAACAGCTCATATATAAGAAGCCATTCATGCCTGGAAAACAAGGATTCATTATTGAGTGGTGGTGTCTTCTTTCAATGGGTCTGTTTACCCATTTGTTTCCACAAAGAAACTATTCAATGAATCAATGACGCCCTGACTTGGTCTGTGAGTTTGAAATCTGATGTAGTATATGAAAAATGAATTACTGTAAACTAGCTCTGATAACGCTCCAGGACCATATAGATTTGAAGAGGGCTTCTCTAACAGCTTTGTGTAGTGATAAAACTGTATCTCTTTTGAAGTAAGTACAGTAGGGCTTAGTATGAAAACATTCAGCCTCTTAGGCTTCCGTAATTCTCCTGGTACTCCTGGTTTATGTTTACAAGAGGGCAAGCCAAGGCCAAATTATGCATTCAGCACATTTCACAAACACAGACAATTCAAAGTGCTTCACAAATGAGCAGATAAAACAACAGTAAAATAAGAGGCTATAGAAAAGAAAAAAAAAACACGGCAAATGATTCAATAAGGGAGTAATGTAAAGACTAACCTTTACATCTCAGGTCCTCCAAAACAAACCAACAACTGAGGACGAAACAGTAAGCCATTGGGTGGCTCTAATTTTAGGGTATGTGAAAATTCACAGGAATGTAAAAATTACAATGTTAATTGCACATTACATCATGACAATTGTTAATTACACATGGAACCATCTGTTGCTTAAAGGCTGAGACTGCAGTTGAACGACCTATTTGACGCTTTATTCAACCATCTGTACAGCTTGTAATCAAACTGACTAAAAAAAGAGAAGAAGAACAACTGGTTTCAGTGGTAAAAAAAAAACCCACATCTGATGTCCCTAAAGACTCAACTCTTCTGTGCAGCTGGAAGCCTTTCCCTGGTAAACAACAATTTAAAAACTTCTACTTTTTTCAGACATCTGCATCTACTTAAAAATACAGTGGGATTTTCGTACCTGCTATCAGACGGCATATAGCCATGTTTGTGTAACACTTTATTAACACAACAGATAATGCTTTCCTATTTTCAAAGGCACAGTCTGTCTCATACCTCCAGTTGGCTCCTGAATGTGACACACAGGGCAAGGTTAAAGCAGAGAGTGCCGCACTGCCCGTCCGTTACAGGCACAGGGGCATCTGTGCTGGGAGGCTGGCCTGGCACTGCCCGCTGTCACTAAGTCCAGCTGTGCTGAGTGCACGCAAGCACCTAGGCCCGAGAGATTCCCCTACCACCCCCCCTCCCCCACCATACACACACACACACACACACACACACACACACACACACACACACACACACACAACTGTCTAACCCAGACAAGAGTGCACTCTGGCCAGGACCGAGTCGAGTGCAGACTGCTGAATTTCAAAATGGCTCCCCTGTCGTCTCATCACAATATCACAGGCCCATCTCACAATCTGCTCCTCGCCAACACCTGTGCCTTTTCCCGCATTCGGAGGGGTGGGGGGGTGAGCAGCCATGCAGTGCCAAGGTTCCACGGCACATTGCAGCTCTGCTCTCAACTCATCATGGGTTTTTCCCCTCTCTCCCTCTGGATGCTTTCCTAAACAGCACATTTGGCAAATATTGTCAACCATACAGTCTAACAGTGCAGCTAATATCAAAGAACACAAATGCTTTTAGCCTGTGTTATTAAATCTGTTATTGGGTGTCCTTTGCTTATGTTAAGTGATCTAAGCAAATTGTGCTCCACTGATGTAACATGGCAAATTGCCGTTCTAGAGTAATCCACTGTAGTATAAGAACATTAGATCAATGAAGGAAGCATCCAAACAAGCATTAGCAGCCTAAATGCCACTAGCATGTAATGATGTCTTTGCGATAATGGAGCCATAACATCCCTTGCTGAATGCTTTGTGGCACCTGAAAGCCTTCGCCATGTTTCAAGCGTGTCAAGTAAGACGGGGTTTGTTATGTCCGGGAGGTGTATGCTAACCGTGGTCCTCTCTCCGGTGTGAAACTTGATGTGGGTGGTTTACCCACTGGGGGATGTTATTATAGAGAGGGGGGCGACTTCAGAGAGAGGAAAGGAGATGGAAACGACTTAGTGATCCTTTATTATCTCTTGCCCCAGCTCTTTAATGCGCATTGCATTTTCTGCCGCATTGATTGTGGTCACTGCGCGCTGTCATTAAATCAATTCTTCAAGAGGATAAATGGTTTGTATATGAATAGTCCATACCCATGCCATCAAATGTATGTAAGCGGTGATAGAGTAAATAAGTAGAAAATAGCATTCAAGCACAAAAGGGACGTTTGTTAGGAACAGACCACTTAGGAGGATCTGATCTAACTCTGTTTATCACTCGTCAGCTAACTAGCTTATTGATATTTCTGGTCTCAGAGTGTTGAATAGCACAGATCCATTCAAAGTCACGTGCCTGTCCCTACATATTGCTAGTATAGCCCATTGTTGGCTGTGTTACATGTTGCAAATTGGAAATATTAATGAATGACAGGAAATATAACAAAAGTGATTTTCTTCCTGTTCCCTCTTTCCAATTACCCGCATGTGAATGTCCCAGTATTGTCAAATAAATGACACCAGACGACAGCATGGATGTAATGTATGCCATATGCTGGCATTAGCTATGCACTGAACCCAGGTCAATGTCATCGCAGCCTGTGTTGTCTGTGAGTGTGGACAACATGACAACAAGGGCAATGACATACATGTATACAGTATAAATATGTTGAATTGGCCATTCTTCATATGCTGTCATCATTTAATTACCAAGACTGGTTCTAAAGACACAGTCTAATCCTTTCACTATTCATAGAACCAGCAGTGGTAGTGCTCTCCTGATGTGGTGCTTAACTGGTAAACTAATATGTCAAATAGACTACTTAATGTGCTCATTGTCTAGGCATCTAGAAATCAATTTATGAATGTACTGAATCTATTTTTTTTTTTTTGATACTGTACACCTAGTTTGTGGAACAGCATTGCATGTACTAACGGCCTATATGGACAGAAAACTGAGTAGGTTAGTCGCGTCAACTTGCCAACCAAATGATACAGATCTCCACTGCCCCCAAGTGGGAAAGAAGAGGATTAACCTGGAGCCTTTACAGTGTAATGGCAGCTGGTGTTGATGTGGTCGGGGGAAAAAAAAACATTCAGTACCCTCACATAAGACATATAACAGGTTACCACTGGTATCATTGCTGTCAAGAGATATAAAAAAACAGAAATGTAAAGGTGTATCTTCAAATAAGTGAAGCTCAAATAAATAAAAATATAAACAAACAACAGTCAAATAAATAAACATGGACTCTCACGCCCCCTCCACCTCAAGACTATTCATGTAATCAGCCCCCTAATGAGGTCCATAAAGCCCTCTGACGCAGCTATGAACTCCAACTTTGGCAGCCGATTCGGCTGCAGTCCACACCTCGCCATTTTCCCGCCGACCGGGGGTGGGTTTTTTAATTAGCGGCTCCCGGGGGCCTGTTTATCAGCGCGGTATTTCTCTCCCTAATGAGCTGTTATTAAGCTGTTCACGACAGGACAGCGCTCTCCCATTCACCTATGGCTCCGCCGGATTACTCACTCCGCACCTCATATATCTGGGGTGGCTGCACCGCGCTGTACGCCTCTACTAGCCTGCTCTTTAACTACGTCTCCTGGGAGACTCAAAGGATGGGGCTTGCAGGGCAGAATAGCTGCAGCGACACATACCGTACATGACAAGGAAGATTTTTCGTTTATTACATAATTCCACCTGTATTATCTGCGGGAGAAGAGAACTAAACGTTAGCATAATTAAGTCCAAAAATCAAAGTTTGTGTGTTGTGGGTTTTTTTTTCGGGTTTTTTATTATTATTATGGGGGGACACGTCTGAAATTGGAGGTCACCTTCCAACATCTGGCGTTGTCATAAAACACATAAGGCGCAAACTGCAGGAAGGCAACCTTTGGGGGCGCATCACTGGAGACGAGAGTAGAGGGGGCAGCGAGACGCAACCAATGGCAAAAGTGGAACTTCAGACTCCTACAACCCACACATTATCACTCGTGATCATCAACATTGACACGGAATCGACAGCGGCGTGGCACGCACCACAACACATCGAACCCTGGCCGGCCTGCCGCTCCACATAGCTGTCAGCCCGCCGCAGCTGGCTCCTGATAGATGCTAATAGCCTCCAGTTCATTGAACTCCACTGACCGTGTCTTCAATATTCCCTCCATTACCGCGGGGCGAAGCGTGAGTCTCGGAGGAGCCGGCAATTCAACACAAGTCATCCGGCTCGGGGGCCTGTCAGGCTCTCGACGCACGCAGCCCAGCCCAACCCTGCCCAGACTGAGCCCAGCCCGGCCTGGGAGGCGGGTCAGCAGGGAGAACTCGGGGTTTCACAAGGCCATTCTGCTTGCCTGCTCCTCAATCCTGTCTTTTGTGAGTTAGTTACCAGACTCTCATTTTTACACACAGCTCACATCTGTCTGACCTGCAGCTTTGCCGCTGCTGTTCCATTCTGTTTGGTTAGATGTGTGTGTGTGTGTGTGTGTGTGTGTGTGTGTGTGTGTGTGAGAGAGAGAGAGAGAGCGAGAGTGTGTGCATTTGTGTGGCGTGCTTGCGCGTGTGTGTATGTGTGTGCGTGTGTGTATGTGCGTGGCTGTTGAAACAGTGACTGTCCACACACATTTTTGATTGAATATGTTCTGTTTGATAGATTAAACAGTTTACTGTTGCTTGTGCCAATATGCAGAGTATCACAGACAAAATAAAAGTGTCATAAGGTGCATTTTTTAATGGGTATCTGTGAGATATATGTCAAAATGATCATTTTAAATTACAAAATATTTAAAGCACAGTGTCATAAAATATTCAAACAAGCAAACAGATCAAGCGTCTGGACTGATATCACGTTGACTGTACCCATGTTCAAACACACCGAAGCCTTTTTTCCCTGGATTTCCACCTAGAATTCAAGCCAAGCCTGTCAAAGCAGACTGAACTGACAACCCTCCGTTTCCTGCTCAGTAGCCGGCAAACTGGATTCAGTGCTCGCACAGGTCAATATCAAATCGATTCTAAATTACCTCAGACATCTAAAACAGTACCGACACACAATGGAACTCATTGAAACTCAATGATGCTTTCCAATGAACAAAAAAAACGTCCACATAAAAGACCATAAATTGGCAAAGATTCTAAAAGGCCATAGACGGGGGCACAAACAGCATGAAATATGCATCTCTGAGCAGAGATCTTTACCTATAAGGCATTATCAGTGGCCTACATAACATAGTGCAGAACCACTATTTAGAGCATACACTGAGACGGGAAGATGCTGATTCAATCTGTGTGGGTACGTTTTCCCAGGCTTGTGTGAAAACACTGCACAAAAACATGAACTTGTGTTCATGTAGTCACAGGTCTGACATCATGAGATCACTTTCCAGGACAACACATAAAGTATGCACAGAACTTCACAAATTAATAAATGAATGCACGAATGAATGAATGGATATAAATTATGCGTTTTTTCATACACTGTAGGGTTTAATGACAAATCGACACAACCATCCAAATAAGAGATTGGTTCCTCTGCTCTTCATGCTTCTGTCCAATAGACCAGTGAATGGATGACAATGAATGGCAGCATTGAGTGCAAGCCAACAACGGTCAGCCAGAAACATGGACCAAAAAATTGACAAAGGAACTCCCAAAGCTGCCTCAACTGCTCCTAACAGAATGATCAGCTGCTTAAATTCACCAACACGGTGTGTGTGCGTGTGTGTGTGTGTCTGTGTGTGTGTGCGTGTGTGTGTGGTGAAGACAGTGGTAGAGACTGGTGGACCCGGCCAGCCTTTAACATATTCCTGCGGCTCTTCTCCTTGTTCTGCCCCGCTTAGATAATTAACTCACACCCTTGCCGAAGAGCATCTCACTTACTGACATTTTCCACAGCACCTCGAGCTTTTTTATCACCCACGAGCGCATCGGCATAGCACAACTAAAGGGCATATACATATTTGCATCGATCAAGTGACAGGATGATGTATGTGTCATTAAGACAGAGGAAGAGGGAGAAATCCCATTAAATATACCACTTCCACTCGCCTTTCAGTGTAGGTTAGGTGTAGGTGTGTGAGTGTGTGTGTGTGTGTGTGTGTGGTGTGGGGGGGGGGGGGGTGATAATGCAAGACACATGGGAAGAGTCCATACTGCTCCATTAACCTTCTGCACAACCTTCACTGAACATTGCATAGCAATGCTGTTGCTAAGTTACTGAAGGAGATTTCTGGGGCCGCAGAGAGAGCAGATTGAGGGCCCAGATTGGTTAGTTCCGTCAACAGGACTCCTCTCAACAGACACAATACACAACTTTGGAACTCCCATCGACCCACCCTCAACCCCACTTCCTCAGACATTTGCAGTTGGTCCAGAAGGCAAAACAAAGCCTTTTGGTCTGGATATCAGCACCGAATCTGACCCTGCCCTCCTGCCAGTTCGATGTGAAACAAAAAAACAAAACTCTCCCATGCTCAGATGTTATCTGAGGTTATGCTTGATTGACTATAATACATTCCTTAGACTGATTTAATGTATACAGATTTCATTCACATTTTCATTTGAGACAAAGATGTGGTGAGAGAGGCGTTATAAAAATATCACCATTTTGCCCATCTACAATCGAGACTAATCTGAGCTCATCTAATCTAAACCCTCATAATGGACTGCAGATTAAATGATTACAAGACATGATTGCTACTGGACTGAACAGCTTGAATGTAAAGCATCTTATTCAAGGATCAAGCTATTTTCAATGCTGCATCTGTGCTGAGAGCATCATACATCACTATGAAAAAAATGGAAGAGCTTTTATTATATAATGAGCAAACCTGAAACAGAGAATACCATTGATGTATATTATAACAGCACTAGAGGCCTTTGGAAATTACCACAATTACTATAATGATTAATAATTTGACTTTAGCGGTTTAATTATGGTAATAATGCATGTCAAGGTGCCCTGATAGGACAGCAGCCTACACTGTTAGTCAGTCTCCCTCTAGTGGTGACTTTAAGCACAATACAAGAAGCAGCCACCAGATGGCGCCACTATCCAATGTTCAGTAAGGTATTTTGGCAATCTGTTTTCCATGGAAGGCTTTTGTGTTTCCCACTGTATTCCCCGCTGTACGGATAAACAAGCACGGATAATGATAGTGCACAAACAGGGATTCAGTGAAAATCCCCATCTAACAGCATATTACCAGACTCCAGGACGCTTAAGTGGGCGTATTATTTGTTTTGAGCTGCGGATCAGCTGCAAAATAAATTTCCAGCATTCGCTGAATACGCATGGTATGCCAGTTTGTGTGTGTGTGTATGTATGTGTGTGGTTGTATGTGTGCATGTTTATGCATGTGATGTGTGTGTGTGCGTGTGTGCCTATTTGTGTGTCACAAAATCTAATAACCAAAAGCAACTTCTCCACCATCGCAAATTCAGAGAACAAGCATCCTCTCCATGACACAGCCAACCCAACATTGCCATACCCCTCCCCACCCCCAACCCTGTCCTGGCCCGACTCTTACAGCCTCCCCAGCCCACTGAGGTGCAGGAGCGGGAGCACAAAATGAGCCCCAGCGGCGCCAGCCCCCGAAAAACCCTCTCAACGCCCAGCGGTATATCTGGGCCTCTGAGCAGCAGGTAGCTGGGCCATTCGGCAGGGGTGCAATGGAAAATCTATTTATTTGCTCCCGCTTCCCCCCGCTGGCTTCATCTCAGCCTGCACGGCAGCATCCTGTCAGCCAGGTAGGAGCACAACGAGAAGATGAGCGCAGCTGTTAAGAGGGCCCTGGCCCCCGAGTACACAATCAGGCCCGCCAAAACAGCAAGGGGGGACAGGTGAAACGAACAGGATTCAAGAATCACACATGCGTATGTGTCTTTTAATCAGCTATTTTCAGAAACGATCACGCTGATTCTTGGCTATGTCAGCAAGCCAGACCACATGCCATGGAGGCAGGGTTCTGGAAAGTTTTGTTTTTCTGACATAGGAAAGTGAAAACAGGAGCCAAAATAGGTAATCCACACCAAATGACTAGCATAAACTGCCTCTATAAATTGCCGACCACAAAAGCCCTTTGAAAAATTATTCATGCTCAAGATGTCCAGTAGCTGTATGATTCTTCCCCCCCTGTCTAAACTTCTCGACCTCCAGAGCCTAACTTCAAAAATTATTTAATACTTGGCTTGTCCTAGGGCACCTGCCTACCACAGCACACACCTTGTATCTTTTAGTTTTCCCTACTGATATTTTTGTGTGAACCTTGTGTCAACCTATTTCTCTCTAACTGACATGGATCATCCCGATTACATTATAACACTAATAAACTGAGAAGGAAATACATTTGGACAAAAAAAAGTGCTAGTTTGTAGAATCTTTTCACATGGCATGCATGTGATTCATTTAGTTTCACTTTCTTAGTTATGAATATCAATTACAGCCCCAAATCTACTCTGATACCAACATTCCCTACAGAGGTGTCCCATTTAGCACATCTCCTAACATGAAAGAAGAAGTGGGCTTTAAGGAAATGAATGGCACATATATTTCCTTACGGAGTCTCCCTGAGAGGGAAGGCCATCTCGCGCCGGTGGAAAACAAGCAGTCCCAGACAGACAACCAAGAAGAGGAGACGAGAGCGGAGGAGTGTGTTTAAAGTTTGATGACACGGACTGTGCGGGAGATCTCCCCATCGCTCCCCATCGAGGGAGACAGAGAGGTGCGGGGTGGCAGTGAGGAGGGGGTTGGGGGGAGGGGGCTTATGCCGGCAGTCATGCTGTCCTTGGAAAGTGGGCTACAGGAGACGAGAGGACACACACACACAAATCGAGCAGCTGAATGCACATCTCAGAGGCATCAGCTCCAGAACTTAATCAGTACCCAGTCCGGGGACAGCAAGAGAGTGTGTGATAATTACCCTGTCCAGAGGTGGGAGCGGAGAACTTGGGGCGCGAGAGGGCAGCAGATGGTGCAGAACACAGGAACTCAGAACAGCCCGGAACAACCCGGAACGGCGCTCTGAGCTGCCCCGACAGTTTGATTAGTTCCTCTGTGAAAACTCTGACAGCAACCACAGGCAGAATTTATACACACTAAAAAATCTGACTTTTTATGCTAAATCTGCATTAGCTAGAAGGCTGGAAGGAGGCATTGGGATCCTGGGATCCTTAAGTCCTGATCTTCTGACTCAGTAGTGCACCTTGCTCTGACCTTCTGACTCTTCTGACAGTCTACAGTCCTGATCTTACAACCAGAACAAACCAGGGCCTGGTTCTTCTCACTTGGGGAAGAGGAACAGAGTCTCCTCCTGTTCTGAATCAGAGCATTGTTCTGATCTTTAAACTGTGGAAAAGATTTGGCCTTCATCTTCTGACTCTGCTATTTGCGAGTATTATAAATATTCTCCCTTCCAGACACTCCAATCAGCACTCTCTCCAAATCTAAGAGGATGAGAAAGAGGTAGAGATCAAGCCCACACACACATTAGCCAGCCCCGTTTACACTGTGGGCCGTCAGCCCAGGAACTTTTGCCCAGGGTACAAGCACCAAGGCTAGAGTTCCTTATGGGTTTAATGGGCCATGTAACCAACTGCCAAAATTGAAAAAAGATGAAACAGTTCACATACAGACTAAAAAAAGCCTGACATAAAAATCTGTGACTGAATCCATTTGTTGTGATATGTGAGCCCCCGGACTTGACTGTGGCCTGGCCCTTTGAGGTGAGCCTGTTTTCAGGGCAGTAGTTCCAGTTTGGCCCTGTTAAAGTCTAGACCAGTACAGTGTAGTAAGTTCAAGCACCACATTTGGCCCAAAGTATAAATGGGGCTAATCTCCCCTCTCTAGATAGGTAGTGATGAGGTGAACACAGCCCTGATTAAGGGCTAACATTCAAAGGGATACAGCTGAGGTCAAGTCTGACCACTACAGTTATAGTTACGAAGGGGGCTTTTATAGCTTGTTTCCACCACCGTGCTGGTGCCGTGCCGGCGCCTAGTCTAGAACTGGTACTGCATGTTTCTGGCACCAGCACGGCTGCCTGAAATTGCTGGTCCCGAAGTCAGAACCACACAAGTCACAGTGCTGTGCTGTTAGCAAAATGATGCTAATGTTATGTGCAAGCTGTGTGCATTTGATTTGTGGCTGTCACATCCGTCTGATGTAAGTTAACAACGTTAACAACTAGTTAGTTATGTTTACCATAATGCAAATATCACTCGAAACATAGCTGATTCCTGTTTTCCAGGTACAGCTTCTACCTACGCTGGCCAATACCACCATAAATCCCTCAGCTAGCTTTACGCTAACATGAATACATTGTCTCAACAAAAGTGTTTTATTGAATTGTATAATTTTGACAGGGTTTATTCATAATGTGACAAATTTAACTATTTTAGCGCACATACTTTATATCTGTTTTTGTCCTGGAGTGTCAGAATTTATTACTTGAAATGATAGTAAAGGCTAGGCTACATGCCAAAAAAGTTACTGGCACCCGGACCTTGGCTCCGTGAATGTAAACATGGTAACAATTTGCTATACAAATTTCAGTGCTGAAACCGGTGTGGAAATGCGTGTCAGTACTGGTGCTGGTGCTGGACCAGAACTAGTTTAACTCCAGCCCTGGCACCAGCACTGGCACAACCCTGGTGGAAAAGAGGTAGTTATGTACTAGTAGGTTGTTTGGTCTTGTTACTAGGCAACCCATTCACTCCAGACTCTGGAGAGATTGCTGACCCCTGCCCTCCAAGGTATGCAGCTGCTGAAAGGGCCAGAGGCATAACACAGACATGGAAGCCATCTTGGCATTGACATACAAACATATTTCTGATAGAAGGACCACAATGATGTCGCAAGGCTAGTGACATCTATCTCTACTCAATATTGCATTTTGCCACAGCACTACTTAGGGAGCACTCGAAAACGCTTCATTTTCCAGAACTATTTTTGTTTTTACCATTCAATCTGCAAACAGAAATTGAAGGCAGAGTCAACAGGTTTAAAGTTCAAACAAAGCGCCCACCCACTGCAAAGTAAATGTATGCCTATCAAATATGTCCAGACTCTTTGTGTAGGGAAGTGAAATACTCTGGTCCACCAGGCTAAGAATGATGTGGTTGGATGAAGAGACAGGATTCCAATGTGCCTTATTGAATAGAGTTTCAGACATCCAGTGCTTTCAGCTTCTCTGGCACAGTCTCTGTGAGCGCTATCATCAGATTAATAAGATTTTATACCACAGATGGCCAAAGCACAGGGAGATATGTGGTGGTGACTAGCACTTCCACTCTGCTGTTGCTGCATGTTGGCTAGCGCCAGTTATGTGCTACTGATGAAAAATCCATAAGACTGTATTTTATAGGATTTTAATAGCAGGTCTGGTAATAATACACTCATTTTCCAGTCTGCATGGATCCATATATCTAAATGTATCAGCCTAGACAGTGTGAAAAAAGTCAATTTTTATGAAAATGTTCAAGGAAAAAAAAAATCTGGTGAAAAAAGCCATAGTAGAGGAGGGAGCTCCTCATTAAAATCCAGGATCATCTATCACCCAAGCACATTTCTTCTCCAGACCTCCGACCGGATGTGAAAAATGAGAACTTAATTTCTCCATAATTAATATGTGCAAATGAGGGGAAAATATCGCCATCACTGCAAAGGAAATTACGAGTAAAATCACTGCAATTCATTTAAATTAGTGTGACTAGGGCGGGTGCTAGGGTTGCACCGTATGGAAGCCCTTATACATTTAACAAACAGTGTATTGCACTCAGTTTCTTCCAAAGTTCCAGGTGTGGAAGGGGAACAGATTCTTTGCCAGAAGCCAGATAGATCTAAACCCCCTCCAGGCAACATACAAGTGTGTGGGTGGTTAAAAAATGTTTTGTTCTAAACGTGTGACCCCATCGATAACCTCTGTACATAAGGCATGTTTTTACCGGCATATTTTATTTCCTTGGTTTTATGATTTTTGGGGGGGGCGGGGGGATGGGGAGTGAGGGGGGGTGTAGCCCATCAGTGATTTCAAAGTAGAACGCTAAAAGCCTTGCCAGCTCATCTGAATGTCCCTGAGTTTGTATTTCACTTGCAAATATTGTACAGGATGAGAAATTGGAGATGGGGGGAGAGGGGAGCAGTCTGCACAGCCCACACACCAATACATTTCACAGCTGAAGAGGTTGACTCATTGCAATGCATTCAGGCATGCTACTGTAACAGTGTCCACTTTAAAATAGACCCACATTTTAGAACTTCATACAAGTAGGACACCTACTGAGTGCCTGCAAGGCAAGTTGAGGATTTCCTTGGGGGGACGATAGGGAACACATTACTTAGTAAAGCCATTGACCAGCTGAAATAAAAGCCTGAAAAACAATGGCAATAATTGAATTAAGGCATTTCAATGTGATTGTTTGCCTATCGCTACTGAATTGTCTGTGGTATCTATGAGATGCCATTAAGGCTGTTAATGTATACTCTAATATGAATAGTCACAGTGGGTTTTTTGCTGATTTTTCACAGGCCACATAAATGCAATTCACTTCATTTTAATGGCCTTCCTTTTCATTATAAATATCCATGGAGAAGGAAATTTAATTTGCTCTTCCATTTTGCCTAGCTTGCTAACGATCCACCACTATTCCATTTTCAATTAGCGTTCCCCAAATTGCATTCCCATTTTTTTCCCTGTCTCCTTTAGAAAATAGTCATTTCTATGCTTAACATTAAGTCAGCAAACAAGTAGTTATGAATAAATAACAGACTTGGATGATTTTATCCATTTCAGCAAAAGAACGGCTAAGTGATGGCTTTGAATAGGCAAATTTCCATGTGCTCAACATTGTTCTTGGGGTAAGAGTCTCCAACAACAGTATGGACTGGAAGCTGCTTGTCAGGAAAAGCCTTGGTCTAGCAGCTGTACTATTGCAAACTAATGCCTATAGACCACAAAGCCAGTGAGCTGTGAAGGTCCTGATCGGGTAGTTACTGACTGTGGAACAGTTTCTGTGGCTTGACACTGATCCTATGGAGATACTCTGAATCGGAGGGCTGTGATCAAAAGAAAATCCCTTTATCTGACTTTTAATCTCTGACTAATCCATGTTCTTTTTTTAAATAATCCTGAATCCTATTTCTTCATTCTTTTATCTGCTGATCTATAAAGCACATATGAACAAATGACCAAAATGGGAATACTGTGTTGTGTATGAATTAACTTTTGTACCATGCCTTGTTTTATCATGAGTGTTACAGAGGAGACTTAAAAGCTGTCCAATTTATAACAGCCTACAAGCTAACAATACTAACACCCCCCCCCCCCCCCCCACCCCATACACAAACCTGCGGCTGACTGTTGTGGGAAAAGTTTGCGCATACTCATCCCAAAGTTGTTAAAAAAAAGTCAAAAGGCATTCAGATGAGAATGAGATTTCAAAGACCCACCGTGCCAAACTGCAGTCAGTAGCTCGAAAGAATACCCTTCAAATGAGAAGAATAAGTGCACCTTCTAAGTCTGTTAGGACACAGCACAGAGAGTCAATGTGTCTGTCAGCATCATCAATACAACCTACTGCAGCCAGCTGTTAGGTTTGTGGATAAGTGGCTACCTTCCAATGCAACTTCTGTTCCCAAGAAATTAAGCCAGCACTCCTAATAAGATATCAGCTTTGCTGTCCAGCTTGCTGGTAATTGTTCTTGGCACATTATGCAACCCACCTTGTGGCAATATAAACACATTGTCTCAACATTGTCTCAGTCGCAGTTTGGTTTTCAACATTGATCATCGATCAAGTCACAGGTTATTGATAGTTACAACTCAACCACAAGTGCATCTGATGACTCGCCATATAACTTTTTGTCATACCTTCAATCCAGACGTAACTCTAATGATGTTTAGGGCCTTTTTGATGTTACATAACGCACTGCCTAAACATCAATCCCAAGACAAAGAGAATAGCTCCTCAGCAATGATTAATGGTGTTCTGCATTTTTCCAACTGTGTGGAACTTAAAGGTCTGAAAAAAATCAGATATGGAGACATGCACAAGATGAATGTGCAAAGAGTATTACTGACACGCCCCTTCCAAGGCTTCATAAGGCATCTGTTTGCAGCCTGTTACTGTTGACATGAACAGGGACATGAAAAACATCCGGCTAGAACACAGCTGCTCGCCACGCAAGCACAGAACCGATGTGGCATCCTGTTGGTTGCTTAAAGGCCCATTTGGATGCAATTTCTGAAATCTCACTAGAGATTTATGACCAAAATGCCTCTCAATGCACAGGGAAAAAGCACTGAGACGCTATGTCAAGATCAGTAAGCCGATCCCAGCATCACAAACGCTGTCACATGAGTGCACGTTCCTCGATGCAATGAGCAGAGATCAGGAGCCTTTCCAAAGATCTCTGGAGATAATATTCCCTGAACACGTCTGAAGCAAATGATAGTCTCTGTTTCATTCATTTTCTCCATTTTAAATTTACACAATACGCCAATGTGCTTCAGTAATGCAAAGTTAAGAGGGTGGCTAAGCAATAAATTGACAGAAAGACAGGAGGTTAAGCTAAGAGGTTGACAGTGTGAATATAAATGCGTGTTGAGTCCACATGAGAAATTCTTCATTACAGCACGTATGTTCACATTCAAACTGAAACGACAGAGTGAGTGAGTGAGTGAGTGAGTGAGTGAATGAATGAATAAGTGGGTCAGCAAGAGAATGACAGGATGGATGAGCAGGAGAGTGAATGAATGAATAAATAAACGAGTCAATGAGCAAGTGAATTAATTAATTAATTAATTAATTAATTAATTAGTGAATGAGTACGTGAGTGAGTAAAAACTTTCTTATCCCCAGTGTTCACCTCGCAGAAATTTCTTACTGTGTAGTTTTTTTGTAGGACACTGCCATAATAAAAAGGGAGCGCTGTTTAATGTCAGCTATTTCATCTGACAGCGAAAGCACCTGAAAACAGAAAATGGCAAAAAGAATCCATTTTCAGGGCCATTGGAATTCATCACACAGCAGAGACATGGCCTTATTATTTTTCTCTCTTCAGTCTACGTTGAGAGCTTGAAGTTTTGTGGAATATTGCATATTTAAATTATTCTATGATTCGGCAAGATTTAATTTCCATGCTAAAATATTAAAAGAGAAAATGGCATTGCCCGCACCAGGTTTCCTCACATCAAATACTCCCCTGGTCATGATGCCGCTTTGCTAAAGCTGTCTGTTATACTCCTGTTTTGCTCTGTCTTTCATGTGGTGTTTCTGGAAACCTGAGATCTAGGAATAACTTCCACTGAGGGCTCTCACATAAAACACAAACTGAAATCTCACAAACCGCAGCTTTACTGCCTGCAAACTCTGCCTGAACCACATAGAAGAAAAGCACACAGCGGATCTAGCCCGCATTCGGCCCAGAATCACTCAAGTCTGAGCCAGATCTGCTCCTGAGACTACCTCTATCTGGCATAAACTGCGGCAATCACATGCTAAACTGGGAGCCAATTTTTTGTTTCAAAACACACAGTTCATCTCATCTATTTGTCTTCTTATGGATCCCTGAAGTCATCTGTAATGGAACAGTTTTATCTTGTATACAGAAGTTATTATCCTTACAAAAACAGAAAGAATAAGAATAATTAAACCCCCTCAAGAAAACATAACAGCATTACATTGTGTCATATACAACATCCTATGCATATATGTGCTGGAGAGTGCACTTCATAAGACCTTTTTCGGCACAAGACAATTACTCTGTGTACAAAATAATGACTCAAGAGTGTGACATGATGCACATGTGATTAGATAACACAATTATTCAGAGGCCTTTTGCTCTCCTCAAGCAAGCGATCAAAGCCACATCTCTGACTCCTGAAAAAAAAAAAAACCTGAAGGGTTTGTCATTAAACTTGTTTAATATGCACTTTGTGGCCTACAGGAATACAATACTGCATAAATGGCCGCCAGTCTGGAGAACAAACGACTAGGAAAAGAGTAAACATCCATTTTCCGGGCCCGGTGTCAACGCAGACAACAGCGAGCACACCTGCAGAGCGCGCTCAGTCTGTCACTGCCTATTATCACGGAAAACGTTCCATTTACTGGGGGGGAGGTGGGGAGCGAGCCAGCGTCAGTTGCCCTCAATTTTATGTCTGATGTTTCGGGGGCGTATTTACAACCTCGACCCTCACTCCCTCTTTTGGCTGTCGTTGTCAATGACACAGCACCATAGACAAGGCTGCAGTAAAACATTCTGGCTCGGGCTGACAGAAAAAGGCAAGCGTTTCACCACCAACAGAACCAACCTAACTGTTGCCATCTGCCACAAGCGCTTGGGCCTATTCAATTCCTCCCCGCTGCACTGACTGCACATTATTTTGGACGAGCGCGAGGGAAAGCATTATCTGTGCACCACTGGCAATAAAACTTGATAAATACCCTTGGAGATGAGATCATCACATGCCTTCCAACACTGCATGTATAATTAGAGGGGAGCCATTAATCACAGGGTAGCCGGGGCTGTTTCCAGTAATGAGATTCCAAAAGTGAAATTTATTAAGCCGAGGTGACACCGAACACCTTGTTTATTACTCCAAAAATCTAGACAAGGCTCAAATTTCTCTGATAAAAACAAGGTGGAAAAACAAAAAAGAGCCCTGCAAAAGGTTCTTTAAGAAAATAGAATCGACGGGAAGGACATGCAGAATTCCTGGCAGGGACACATGCCAGCAATTGCTCTCCGTCTCCCTCTCCCCTTCTCCATTTTGAAGCTGTCATAATGCAACATTAATTAAACAGCATCTAGTAAAGCTTTGTCATAATATTGTGGCTAGCCATCAGATGGCTTGTGCTAATTTGGTATTCACAGCTAGTGCTATAATCATTGATATAATAATTAAAGCATCATATCATCAGGGCAATTTATTCACTTTATACACCCACTGATTTAACCAGGAAAAGTCCTTATGGCCGGGAGAGGAGATAAGGGTTGGAGGGAGGCTGTATAGTATATTGACCCTAACAAAAAGAGATGGCTGCTAGCTGATATACAGTGTCTGGAATGCTATGATGTTCCTTTAATGTTTAATAGGGTGTGTAGTCCAGACTGGAGACCTAGTTGTAACAGTAAAAGAGCTTTCACCTGCTTCAACTCCTAGCTGCAAGTGTAGCTGTGAAACTAAAAACAAACTGTAAAATAACTTGTTTCAGAGAAAGCAATGTAGTGGCGTGTGGCACTGTAAAGGACCTAATAAATGTTTTATTAATCTGAGAATCACAATATTTTACTTCAGGAAACCGCCACCAGGCACTGACCATTCACTGAACACAGACCCCATACCCTGCAACTACCTATATCTTCATAATCAAAGAATGAAGTGGACTTCTTCATTAAACAGAAACTATTCAGTCCTCATTCAAATGGTCCACATATGCAAGTATCATATTGATGTTGCTCTCATGAAACATTCCTGGTAATCTAATATGGATTGGACCATAACTGATCCACAGATATTCCAAGAGAAGTAGTGTATGTATGACTGCATCACAACAACGCATCTATCATTCTCTTTCTCTGTCTCTCTACCTCCCTCGTCTCTTTCCTAAAGAATCAATCCCCTTGGATTTTGTGACGCTTTTGCAGGGTGAAAGGGAGAATGTCTGCCATCAGAAGGGGGTTTTAGTGGTTTAGTGACTCCTCCTTTTTTAATTAACTGCCATTGATTTGTTTTCGTTCTGTTCGTTTTATGTGCCTTCCCACATAGTAATTTTCCACAGAGTCGGGGCCAGCAGCCGATGGCAAGAGTGTACATCCTTTAAATTAATTGGATCTTTACATCCATCTTTTGTAGAGGTTATGGGCATTATTTATTTGGTTTTCTTTTTCTTTTTTTTTTAGGGAGGCCTGCACAGCCCTAATAAAATGGCCACTGACCCAGACTCCCCTTCATCAGCCTCTCAACCCATAGTGTTGATCTTCCATTAAAGAGCCCGTTAAAGGGCCTGGAATTAGTCAGACTGTTGTGTACTTTATCAACCAGATGGAAATCCAGTTGTGTTCCTGGAGAGTAGTCATACATACATACTGCTTCATAAGACCTGAAGAAATTTAATTAATGCATACTCATGTATGCATACTTTAGATATAGTGTATGCATAGTACATCAACCTCATTTAGGGCGGAATTCTCCCATGTGCTTAAGCCCAGAAAAGCACTTAGCTCCAAGCTTTTCAGCCTGTGCACATTTTGCAAATGACGCAAGTCTGTTGCTAGAACACACAACTGGCCTTATTGTGCTTAAGTGGCATACTTAAGTCATTTGTGCATGTAAGTGCTTTTTTGAAATTAAGCACATGGGAGAATTCCGCCCTGAGGTTGATGTACTATGCATACACTATATCCAAAGAGCACTCTTACTTGCATCATGCATTAGACACTAATATCCATTGCTATGAATGAGTATGTGGTAAGATGTAAGTGAAGTAAGATATACTTTTTAGTGAAAAAAATAATTCAACCATTTAATGGTCTACAGTTATTTTTTTTCATGCACAGCTTCTTCCCCAGACACATTAAAGAATTATAGTGTATTTACACAGACTGCAGACTTAAT
Organism: Tenualosa ilisha; assembly: GCA_015244755.2. Lineage (NCBI taxonomy): Eukaryota > Metazoa > Chordata > Actinopteri > Clupeiformes > Clupeidae > Tenualosa > Tenualosa ilisha. The sequence goes on from PYXC01002064.1 coordinate 1,638,810, forward strand.
TTTTTCCTCGTTCTGTACTTCTTCGATCCAACGCCTGTGTGTGTGTGTCGCGTGGTGTGTGTGTGTGTATGCTCCTTGCTTTCTACTGGGATATACTCTGAGGATAAAGTTCGTCACTAGAGAGCAGTCATATTTGCTTACTTGGATTCCTACAGAAATTGCACTGAGGTATAGGCCCTGCCTGCATTCTTGCAAAGTGCTTACTAAGACTTTGTATCCAGAGGAAAGTGAAGAGTGGGTGAGAATAAGGAATCGTCCTAAATAGCTACTAATAAATACCTCTTATTTGTGTTGGTTGAACGCACATTTATTGCTTCACTCAATTTTCAGAAACACTTACGATTCAAAGACAGGATTTCAAAGTGACTGCCGTGTGTGTGGAATTACATTATGAGAGGACAATGACGTTAGTAATTAGATTATGTCTATTCAAAGCCCATTACAGTGTAATCACGGCCTCACTGGGACATAATGGAGTTCACGAAAATGAGTGTGACATGCTGAATGCATCTTTTTGAGGGCAGTCGGGGTAAGTTTTATACATTTGCTTCTCACAACTAGACTTTTGTTTATGTATGTTCTGGCTAGCAAAGTAAAGAGTCAAACTGAATGGTTTATTGTCTATGGGAGGGGGGGTGTATAACAGAGGTTCAAAGTTATGAACATAAACAAGCTATATTGTTCTGAGCATGTATGACTACACAGAATAAATCCATATCAATGATCAGCTGTGGAGAGGAGGGGTTGGGGGGGGTTGGGGGGGTGGGGTGGGCGGAGGACAAAAGGCTGCTTTAGCGTTTGAAAAGATACGGTGGGCTGGCAATCTCAAAAATGTGTGGTAAGCAAGGCACATGTCCACACCACTGGCATCACAGAGGCCGCAAAACACAAAGCACATAAATGAATCACATACATCACACTCAACAGCAGGCGCATTGATTGGATTATGTGTCACCCACCAGCGCAAATTAAGTTAGGGACACGATGGGCGATCTCAGCACACACCACACTCATGGAACATTCCAGTACGGACCAGACCGACTGAGGGTTCTGGTGGCCTGACAGCCATAGGCTATGTGTATGTGTATGTGTGTGTGTGTGTAAGTATGTGTGTGTGTGTGTGTGTGTGTGTCCCTGTGTATGCACGTGGGACCTTGGAGGGATACCAGTCCAGAGGCCCCCTCAAGCACGCCTCAATTACAGCCTGGAGGCAGACAATCATCCTGACATTTCTGAAAAATAAAAATCTTGATCCGCTGTTGAGGACATAAGCTCCAGCAAACAGAGTGTCAGACAAAGAGGATCTTTCAGATGGAGCTATATATGTGTGGCTTTCAAAGTCCACACTTTCAAATGGGAATGTGACAAACTGACAAACTGACAGTTTAGTGACAACAACTGGGCGCAGTTCTGGTCAATTATCATCATAATGAATGTGCCCAGACAAACCTTTTAAAGTCATTGAACAACCTACTTTTATGAAACAGAACAACTTTTCTGAATGTGAAGACAAGTGAGACAAGTGACTGTTGCTTTGTTTTTTTAAGATACAGTGGGTATAGTCAACAGAAATGGATTTAAGAGGAGTAAAAAGGGGGAGAGAGCGGGAGATAGAGAGAAAATTTTAAACGGATTCACCTTGGCATGGACACTAATAAGTATAAACCTTTGAAACCCAGATGCATACAATGTTAAACAGCCTAAATGGAAATATACAGTAGGCTCAAGCATTCCATGAACAGAGTATATGGAGCAACAACTGTTTTCAGTACAAGTGGTGGAACAGACCAAAATAAACATAATAGTCGGACACATTGATTACAATACCTTAAAAAATAACAATTAAAACTAAGTGACTTTGTTGTGCAGCACATTGTTGTGTGCAAAGTGTAGCCTGATGGGAAAAGCATACCATAGACCTAATGGTAGCTGACCATCCTTCAAACACAGCACATTCTCACAGCACATTCTCCTATATCCATACTGTAGCTAACCCTCCTTCAAACACAGGAGATAGGCAATGTCCTATAGAAGATGTTTCTTTCATGGCCCTGATACAGGCAGGAGAACAGGCTTCAACTTGACAACGAGTGCAGTGAATAAAAGAGTAATAAATAACTTGGATTGCGCTTAAGTTCCTTTCAGCAAGGCCAATTGCTGAAGAAAAGTATGAATCCCTTTATCCCCTGAACATCAGCCATTCAGTCTTAAAAACCTTTTAAAAAGGAGAGAAGTTCATTGACCTTGGTCCATCATCAGGCAAGCAGATCCATAATGAGTGTCCTAATAAAATATGTTCTTAAGAAAGAAACATTTATTTTGTATCACAGTATTATCTAATTGGACTAAAATTATTTATTTGCATAGCTATCATTTAACAGAACTTCAGGTATTTATTTGAGACTATTTTGTGCATAATTGTGTAAGGCGTTAAAAAGGGAGAATTCAAAAGCAGCAGACATGTCAACAACAGTTTGACTGTTTATCTCACTTTATCATGCATCTGTCTTTTCATTGCAAGTTATTTTAGACAGACTGACATCTTGGCGATATTGGCCAGCATGGAAAACTTCAGCGATCCATGGCTATGCTGAGGGTTACTGCTGCCAGGGACGACACCGCGCTCCTCTTAAAAAACGGACAGATATTAGCTTGTATCCCCGCACCTCTCATCCCCAGTCCGACGGTTTCAGTGCTGCCGTTTATCTCAGTGTCACTGCAAAACCGTATCCGAGTCGCTTGGTGTACACTTCAATTTTTCCTGTTTGTTCCAGTTAGCCTTACAGCCGCCCTTGACAGCTTTTAATACGTCGCCAGACGGAACGAGGTGGGGTGGGGAGGTGGATGCGCCGGTGAGTGGTTAGTTCATGAAGCTACAGCATCCTGGCTATCTGACAGGGAATTATTGACTGCCAATACGGTGACTGAGTTGTATTAGAGGCCGCCAGCTCATTTCAAGAACTGATAAGCATATACCAAAAGATGGGCCCCTGCTAATGACTTCCCTCTGAAATGACCTTGGTTGGTGGAGGCAATTACTAGTCGACAGCCTCTCCCCGCCACCTCACTGTTGCCTTCTTTTCTCTCTCTGTTTCTCTCTGTCTCTCTCTCTGTCTCTACACGCTGCTGTTGGGTGCAGAGGAACAAGGAGACACACAGGGTGGCAGGGTGGCAGGTACAATCAAAGTGCCTCCCCCCTATGGGTGTGCAGGTTCAAAGTTGAGGATTTGTGTAGGTCAGGGCAGGAAAATGTTTTGCATCTCCAACACTCAGTAGAGGTGTTATTTATGCCCCCCACCATGCATCAGGGAACAATTGATTTCCTGGCGGCTCTTCTTCTTTGTTACTTACTGAAAGTTAGTTTCTATTTTTCTTTTTCTATCTAATTTTTTTTCATTCTTAGACAGAGCTGTCGGCTTCACGCCAGTTGTTGTCTGTTGTCTGTGGGAAAATCAGCATAGAAATCCTGATTCTAGGAGGAGAAGGTTCTACTTCCTGGATAAGGATAAGTCTTTTTGTCTATTCATCAGGACAAGGTAACAATCATGGTCAGATTACATGATCAGATTCCTATAATTAGGCCAACAGTAATTACAAATAAATTGTGCTAATTCCTGCAAAGCCTGAGACATCAATTAGATGTATCAGGCTAATTAGATTTAGATAGATAATGCCCAAAGATTCAAGGGCATTACATACATCTTCTTGAAGGTTCTTCATTACAAGAAGTCAGTTTCATCTTATCGATTTGAATCATGTTCTACAGTGCCATTGCCAACATTCTGTATGATATTACTCTTATTTTTAGTATACCTAACATACATTTCATGTGAGAATGAAGAGAATAAAGGATGTATATGGATGAAATATTTAGAATATATACTGATGAAAAAAAAATTAAAATCTTTTGATTGCTCAAGCATGCACTGGAAATGCCAATTCATGTAGTCAGTGGTAGCCGAGGTCTGAATACTTATGGAGATGCCGAAAGAGGCTCACAATTAGCTGCATGTCATTATTTGATTTTGATGAAAATAATGCCACTCACCATGCCCTCTTCAATTACCCCTCCAGTGGAGCGATTTTTAGATATTTGATTGCGCTGTGTGTGGAGACAATCCCTATTCCCTGCTGCACTTGCACACCCATAAACACAGGACTGAACCTGGCTAAGGATGAGCTGTGCATATTATAGTATATCATTTATCCCTGATGGGAAAAATTAATTGGTAATTTGCTACTGTGCAATAAAATGTTTTGATATATTCAGAGTACTCGACTCAAGTGAGAATGTACATCTAAATTAAAGTGATTAACTGCATCACAAGTGTACCAGTTTCCATCACTGAACAGAACTGCGATGACTGATACTGTTTAAAAGATAAAACATAATGTACATGAACCAGGACACCTGACAATCTTTCAATGCACCATCATGTAAACACGAGCCAGTCTCATATATCAAAACTGCACGCCTGCATTCACAGCTGCCTCATGGGTCAGGATGTAAAGAAATGACAAAAAACATTCATGACATACTGCAGAATGAACAGAAATACTGGCTATATCATCACCTCTGTCCCTTCAGAACAGCATAATGACTACATGTCTGGGAATATTTTTGTTGAAAGTCATAAACCTTAAAATATATGAGTATAGTATCAGTGTGCTCTATAACTATGGCCATGGTCATGTACACAGGGAAACTGCAGACTGTAGACCCTTGCCCTCTCAGGGGTGAAGGTAAACATGCAAACAAATACTTTCAAGCTGTACTAACTACAGCGGGACAAAGCAGGGGCATAATAGTGTTGCATAAGGCAATTACTTAGCTCACTCCCACGTCACCTTGCATCCTCTTTGGAACGAACCACTAAAAGTGCAATTACTGCACCAGAGGCCGGCTGGATGAAACACTAAGCTCAAGGTCAGTCATGAGGTGCAGTGCACAATGAGCAAGGTCTCCACTTACCTGCAAGGAAAGAGAGAAAAAATGTCAGTGTCAAATTAACCAATTTCTGCACAGATACTGTATAGAGTGCTAACCTGGATTTTATATTAACATTGGCAACACCTTAAATTATAGCTTGCATAATAGTCTACAGGGGCTGTGTTTCTCGTACAACTATGTTCTGGGGTGAGTAAATGGAAAGGGGCACAGCATCACGTGTTGTCCGCGCTTGTTCCATTTGCAACATAATCCCTGATACTGAACGTCAACCGATAAATAGCGACAACAACCTTATAAATAACTAACCTATCTCCTAATTTAAATTAATAATTATCAATTCCCAGACACTTCCTCCCAACCAAAATCCTTCGTCTGTAACCAAAGAGGGATAGAGAGACACACAGGTTGTGCACACAAACACTCGCAGTGCCGGTCTCGAACCTTCCAGTCTCCCACACAGTTCTTGGCGCAACCACTTTATCCACTTAATTCATCTGAGATCACATTTTTCTCGTGCTTGGTTTCCACTTAGTAAAATATTCAAAACGATTAGCATTGTCTAGAACAACCAACAGCAATAATTAGGAAACAATCGCGTCATCAACCTATTACAAAGTCACGTTCAACACTGAAGTTTCTGCACTTATAACTTTCGCAGCAATCTCATTGTTTCCTAAGGCTGCCACGCCTGCGGAACGTTTGACGCCCACTGTCGGCTGCAGTTTCCATCAAGTTACTAGCTTGCAATGACAGGTTAAAAGGTAAAAATGGAACCACTGAGCTTTATGATCATGGTTGCGAATGTCCGTCTGAACCATGGTTTCGAGAAACGCCTGTGTCGCAGAGCTACGCATCGTACCATGTAAGTTGCACCATCATCATGGTCTGGGCGATAATTTTGAGAAACATTTGTGTCGTAACTAAGCAGTTCCAAACATGTTAGTTGCTAACCTAGTCAGCTACTATGCTTTTGTGAAAAACACCAGGTTGTGTACTGGGTAAATATTTTTGTTAACAGGCCACAGGGTTCAGGATTCAGGAAGGTGAAAAAAGCAGACAGGGCGAATGTTGTAAAAATGTCCACTAATTGCATTGCAGAGTTTTCAGTAGTGCTACTCTCAGTGATATATTCACATTACTTAATGTTTAATGTAAATAGCCAAAGGAACATTTGAAGGTTTCTCATAAAGACTTCAATGACATTCTCATTTTTTCCCAGTGGGAAAGAGTGAACAATGATTCAAAGAGAGAAGAGACATTCAGTTGTTCTAATACCAGAATTTATCATGCGTGCATTTTCATTACAATAATGGCCAAGACGTACATTCAAGGAATAAAATATACTTTGCAAACTTCATTGAGGGGACAAATTAAGGGAAGAAAACAGTTGAAAGGGCTGAAACTGTCATGGATACGTATGAAGTTCAAAGCTGTCAGCATCTAAGCTCTATACTGTACTGTCCCAAATTAGTTTCCTCAAGTGTATTGGTTGCTGTCAGCGATGTTAGGCTCACAAAAGAGAAGCATTCTTTTAAGCAAAAAAGTGTCTCTTTCCTTGGCTAGACAACGTGACAATGACAACAAGCATAATAACTACAATATTCAGCCAAACAGAGCCGCATCGGTGTCTGTTAAACTGTTACGTTCATTCCAGTGCTGTTCAATTTAACAAAAGACCTTCACAATAAAATAACTGCAATGAGAATGCACTGATATACATAAAAATGTGGGCTTACTTGAGCCATCACAATATGGCAAATATAACATTTCTCCAAAGTGAGTCATATGAAATCATCAAAGAATAATACATTGCGGGGACTATTATATAGTGTGTGATTAAGTCTGCGCTTTAAAAAGATATCAGTTTGGCAAGACAAGTGACAGGACAATAACTGCAAAACTTCAACTAATAATCATCAGCTCCAGCAGAGACACTTCAAACTCGACAGTCCTCTCTTTCCACTGGGAGATCAAATAATAATGACTGTGGACTATGACCAATAGAGCCGTATATTCATGCATTCCCAAGTGTACTCATCCCTCTTCTGCAAAAAGGCAATATAATTGTGGACTGTGGAGATTATAAGCCTTTATCTAGTCCAGTAGCACCACATACATTTACAGGTGCAGTTTATGGTTAGGCAAGGCCTTAAGAGGCAGGTCAAAGATCTGTGTCTAGGAGTAAATTCATTGCATTTGTACATTTGTCCACTTGCAGTATATGTTCCTCCCCAAAGACTGAGCATAGTCCCATGCACACTGTTAACAGAGGAGTGCTTTAAGTGTAACAGCCAACTTAACATAGAACATGACATGATGCACTATCTACCATAGTGTCATGAAGACAGCTAAATGGGAGGAAGACAAGAAAAGAAAAGAAAAAGAAAAAGAAACAGATGGGCAAAGGTGATGGGCAAGCACAGGTGATGGGAGATCAGAGTGGGGAGGCTCAAAGAACCTCTATGGACTGGCAAAACCATTTGTAAACAAGCCTCTTGAAGAAAATGACTCTGGAAAAATGGTAGACCTGTTCTTTACTGAAAAGAGAAAATGTTTCCTTTGGCTTATTTTCGCAAATGACAGAGAAATCAGAGGCATTCACTGACGGCAAGGTCAGATTCTTGTGACAGAGTTGTGCAGCACACAATACTTCCAAAAGAGAACAGGTAGCACTGTAGGCAGCTACATCTTAAGTACAATGCATTTTGGCCTTATTATAGACACCTAGTGATGAAAAGAACTTTCAAATTAATTTCATGCCTGATTTGAAACGTGCTAACGGTTGAGTGCGCATTTGGCTGATATTATAAACACTCACAGTTTAATCTCACTGCAACTGCAAATCAAAAGGACTATTCTTTTAGCACAGGCTCATGAGCCAAGTGCTGAAAGAAACCACAGAGTCCGTCAGGTTTACACTAACAAGCATCATCTTCCATAGTTTCTCTCAAAAGTAGATACGGCATGATCTGTGAAAAAGGAGGAGTGCATTTTTTGGTACTTTAAAGTAGAGAGACCACCATCTTCCCCTTTTGCATGCAATTTTCCTGCCTTGTCTAGGGGGAGCTCAGCATGAGCTCAGCAAGGGCTGTTTTTTCTGATGAATATACAACACAGATAGGCAAAAGGAGAGGATAAAGAGCTCTTACTCTTTGGGCTGCAAGGAGCTTTTTCTCTAAATTAATAAATAAAATGTAGACCTGCACAGAAAGAGACTATCGGCATAGACAGTTTTGCCAGAAGGCTTTAGCCACAGGGTTCTGGCCTCTGAGACACTCTATCAACATGGAAATATAGGCTACTCATTAGACAACTTCGATTTTATTTTATTTCCTATTGTGTACAAGGAAATGCTGTAGTGATGAACTCAAGGTATAATTAAATCAGGTGTTTTACGTACGCATCACAAGCCATAAAGCTCGCTTCAGCTTTTTGGCTCTATAGATATTGTTTTTTAATATGGTTAATATCAGTTTTCGGCTTTAGTGTGGACTAGTAGACTATCAACACAGCATGTTACTTTACAGAGATAAACATGGAGGCTGAACTGTTGTGTTGTCAAAAAGCCTGTGAATTTGTGAGCAGATGAAAAAGAGCTACAAAATCAGTGAGGTTGTTTTTGGGAGCATATTCTTTGGTTTTTAGCTCATTTAAACTTAGCTTTAAGGCTGCTGAAGCAAGATCCCAGAAAATGTCAAGCCATAGCTCTGTTGTTTCAGGTCACCAAGTAGGAAAAAATACAAGAAAAGTTAGTATCATCAACCTTATAGCTAATTAACAACTAACACCAACTGAATAGAGCACTGAAAAATTCAACTAGTTTCTGTGTCCTGTTCAAGTAGCATTAGCTGCTGGTTTGCTTTTTTCGGTCTATGTTTTGACTTCTTAGACTATGTTATGATTTTCTCATTCTTCCTTCCTACCGACAGTACTTGGTGACCTCAAGCTTATGATGGTAGACTTATGATGGTTTCGTTAGTCAAACCAGCATGACCATCTTAAACCATCAATATCAGCTTGATAGGCTGGTCAGCATGGCCAACATAAACCAGCACACTCACATACACTAGCTTGTAAGACCAACATGACCATCTTCCTAAGATTGTCACACAATGGTTGGTTTGTAGCTGGGTTTTTTTTTTCCAGCAGGGTTATTTTAACAGTGCAGCAAGGGTTGTCTGTAATTCCAAAAACAAAAAGGTCATATTATTTTATGATTAAATATCATTAGTATTCATAACTGTTTATACATCGTGATGACTATACTCATAAAGCATTATATTGTTAACTTATAAGTCTTTACAACTTCAAGTGTCAGAAAGCATTATAATGCTTAAGTTTGGTAATTGTCCTTTTACATGCCCAGTGGCTCATGCCAAATAATGAAGAGTAAGAAATGCTCAGCGCATACTCTAAGTGAGATGAACATATAATTATTAAGCAATAAGTCCTGAGAGGCTGTTAACAAATCGGCTATCTCGGTTTCATTAGCCAAAGTCACAGCATCAAGAAATGTAATCATTTATTCCTAAACATCACTTCCTCCGCCAAGGAATGTATTTCCTTCAGCTGAATGTCTGCCAAGTAATGCACAAATGCAGCTAAGGTAACTTTTCAATGGTGCAGCAATATAGAGCGAAATACGGTCTGAGCCATGCTGTATCGGGAAATATACAACAGTATTAAACATGATTCAGTGAGTCATAATCAAGGAAAATAACTATTTGTTTTAAAAGTATGGGATAATGTGTTGTCCGCTAGGAAAATACAGGCATCCCAACCTGCAGAAAATAATTTTAGGGAGGTGTCTACCACATTTCTACCAAGCACAGTGGATAATATGGTGTTGTGCTTTACTTGAGGGTGAAATGCATTTTTTTTTATTTGCACTACAAGAAACTTTCATTTTAATGACAAAATGATTTGATGAGAGATACAGCGGTCATCAGAGGTCAGAGGTATACCTCTGCAAAAATAGTACACGGGACTGATGCTCACGCACTCTCTCTCTCTCTTCCCGTGTCACTGCCACTTGTGCTGTTCCTGCCACTTGACTGCTCCTCCCAGTCACAAACTTGAGCGATCACGCGACAGGTGTTTTTCTACCCCTCACGGGCGTCCAGGAGACACTATCTAAATACAGGAGCTGCAAATTGAACTTGAAACATTTATGACGCAACTGATCTCCTTTCACTTTCAGCAAACTTCTATTGTGATAAGTGAATGATCTCTACTCGTGGAATGATATGCAGATGTGAATCTGAAGCAAAACACCTTTTGCCATTGACAGCAGTCATTATGCAGAAATAACTGACCTCCGAACGTTAGGAAGGCCTATTCAAAGCATTCTGGAGAGCCGTATTATAACAAAAAATAAGTATAGTGGTATGTTTCTGTAGTATCAAAAGGCTCACTTCAAGTTGTAAAGGCTTATATGATAACATAACAATGCTTCATAGAAAGTGTTACCACTAGTTTATCAGCATTTTTGGCAGAATATCTTGGTGTTCAGCAGAGGTGTAGTGGGGATTTTTTTAGTGGGGATACGCAATATAATGTTAATGCCTAATATTTAAAAAGGGAGCCTACATAACAGCCTACATAATTGATCTGTTCCAAGAAGTGGGGGGACTCCGCACCCCTTCATCCTTCATCCACCCCTGGTGTTGAGTGATGTGTTGCTTTTGGACTTAACATAATTTCATTAAAAAATTCCAATAACACTTATTTATAACTCTGCATTGTTCTTCTATGAATTGCACTGCAGAAATTCAACTAGAAGTGTGTTCAGAAAGTGCAGCCTTCTGCCAAGGTCAAATACTTCATCCTGCAAAGTTAGCCGAAAGGGGAGCAAAATTGTGGATCGGCCCTGTAGTTTTCATTTGCATTAAAACTGAATAGGGTCCTCCATAAACCACCCTACAACCTTCGACCTTGTTGAATCCGGAGCACAAGTTATTTGCATAAACCTGTATTCAGACAAACAAACAGGCCGAAAAACAGGGAGACCGACAGAAAGTGAGGAAACAGACAGGCAAACCGAACTTCAAAAATCTCATTGGCAAAGATTAGTCCAAACTAGAGATAAGCTTCTAATACCTAAATACCTAATACCTAATACCTATAGCTTCTAATACATTAAAAACTATGCTGTTACTTGCCATTGTGTTGAATGCTTGTGTGCTGTGCCTGCTATGAGATGGAGAAATCACAGTGTTGACAATAGAGAAATGCAACAACAATATGTGTCCTATCGTCAATCCTCCAAACAAATCTCATTTCAAAGCCTGTGAGGTTTGAGGCAGGCAGTCAAGAGCAATTCTAAAACATGGATATTGTGTGGAGCGTGTGAGTGACATGGCGTCCCCTCGGAGTAGTTCAAAGCAAGCCTGATAAGCACCTTTTGATCACAAACACACACAGTTTATGATAATTTCTCCAACCGAAATGTCCACAATCATCAGTGTACATATTGTGGTGCTGCTCAGCAGATTACTTTCTGGAAGTTTCTGAAATCATTCAAATGATTTTGAAGGTCTTCCATTTTGTTCACTAAAGCCCTTGTGTGTGAGTCGGCGAAGATTCCTTTGATGAAACAGCAGTCTGGCAAGAGCGGAATCTCACTAGGGATTATCCATGACAAGGTGTGTGTTAAACTACAGTGTTACAGTGTTAGGGTAGAGAAAATTAACCTGGCAGCCTTCACAGAGTTTTACACACCTACACACACACACACACACACACACACACACACACACACACATAGAGATAGAGAGAGAGAGACTTCCTGTACACTGCATTAAACATGAGGTTCAATTTATTTTATTTTCACCTTTTGGACAATTATAAGACGTCTTCACAGCACATTCTCATACGTCCACAGAGTTGTGCTGCTCCTCCTTAGCTTTACTAATTCAGACACGTACTGACTGTGACTCACAATGAACAGAACAAAACAGAAAAAAATACAGCAGGAGGCAAACAAAACCTGGGCTAAATGTGAATCCTATTTAGCTAAAAGAGTACCACAGTGGTCTGCTCTCTTCTCATTTTGTAAAAGTTTATGTCTGAATTGATATGGTTTTCTTTTGTTATTATTTTGTTTTGGCATGTTTCCTTCGATTAAGGTAATGCCTGTTTACAGATGGTTTATGAATCTCAAACGGGGACACACAAAAAAGGAAAAAAATGTATTCACATTTTCCACAAATCAGCCACAATCAAGAATTCGCATGAGCTGAAGTCTTGGACTCTAGGCAATCAAAACAAGCTGTCATTATAAGCTGTTATCACACTCTGCATGACGTGCCCAGGGTAACTACCTGCACTGTTCTCCTGCACTGTATGCAAACCCTTTACCAAAACCCAAATTATGGAGCAGAGTTCATGAAGCATAATACAACATACATCCATAATACAAACATAATACAAGGCATTTTACAGCTTCTTGACACTCTCCAATACACTGGACACCCCTTCAGTGGCCCTTTAGTATAAAAGTACATCAGATTAAAGTATGCTGGAAATTAAAGAAATACAGGTAACATCTATAATGTATACTGTCATTCTCTCTAAGTCTGCACACTGTCTCTCAGTGTATATTGTCATTCTCTCTAAGTCTGCGCACTGTCTCTCAGTGTATATTGTCTTTCTCTCTAAGTCTGCGCACTGTCTCTCAGTGTATATTGTCTTTCTCTCTAAGTCTGCGCACTGTCTCTCAGTGTATATTGTCATTCTCTCTAAGTCTGCGCACTGTCTCTCAGTGTATATTGTCATTCTCTCTAAGTCTGCGCACTGTCTCAGTGTATATTGTCATTCTCTCTAAGTCTGCGCACTGTCTCTCAGTGTATATTGTCTTTCTCTCTAAGTCTGCGCACTGTCTCTCAGTGTATATTGTCATTCTCTCTAAGTCTGCACACTGTCTCAGTGTATATTGTCATTCTCTCTAAGTCTGCGCACTGTCTCTCAGTGTATATTGTCATTCTCTCTAAGTCTGCGCACTGTCTCTCAGTGTATATTGTCTTTCTCTCTAAGTCTGCGCAGTCTCTCAGTGTATATTGTCTTTCTCTCTAAGTCTGCACACTGTCTCTCAGTGTATATTGTCATTCTCTCTAAGTCTGCGCACTGTCTCTCAGTGTATATTGTCATTCTCTCTAAATCTGCACACTGTCTCAGTGTATATTGTCATTCTCTCTAAGTCTGCACACTGTCTCTCAGTGTATATTGTCTTTCTCTCTAAGTCTGCGCACTGTCTCTCAGTGTATATGTCTTTTTTCTGTAAGTCTGCGCACTGTCTCTCAGTGTATATTGTCTTTCTCTCTAAGTCTGCGCACTGTCTCAGTGTATATTGTCATTCTCTCTAAGTCTGCGCACTGTCTCTCAGTGTATATTGTCATTCTCTCTAAGTCTGCACACTGTCTCAGTGTATATTGTCATTCTCTCTAAGTCTGCGCACTGTCTCTCAGTGTATATTGTCATTCTCTCTAAGTCTGCACACTGTCTCAGTGTATATTGTCATTCTCTCTAAGTCTGCGCACTGTCTCTCAGTGTATATTGTCATTCTCTCTAAGTCTGCACACTGTCTCAGTGTATATTGTCATTCTCTCTAAGTCTGCGCACTGTCTCTCAGTGTATATTGTCATTCTCTCTAAGTCTGCACACTGTCCAGGTTTGAAGCTGTAATTTCAGGGTAAATAATAAATATATAAATAAATGCTGTGTTGTGGCAGATAGACATGGGAGCAAGATGCACCACACTGTGCAGCACAGTATCCCATTGATCAGGTGTTATGAGTCCTCTCTGCAGGGGAGCCTCTGCTCGGCATGCTCTCTCACTGCCGGCATACCTGCCTGAGATTATGCAACACAACCTATTCAAGAGCATTACAACCACATTGGGTCATGAAAGTACATTGGATCAGGCACTTAAACGAGTCAATCCATAGCCTTGTTGTCTGAGGTCACTGAGTGCTGTCGGTAGGAAAACAAAGAAATTTGATGCAACATAGACCAAATAGTGAATCGTCAGTTAACATTACCTGAATAGGGCAAAGAAACTCACTTTCAGTCTAATTTTCCAATGCCCTGTTCAGTTAATGTTAGTTGCAGGTTTGCTATTCGGTCTATGTTGTGTCAAATTTTCTGGTTCTTTTTCGTACAGACATTTATCAGTGACCTCACACAACAGGACTATTGATCGATTCACACTAGATTTCTCTTTTAAGACTGACTCCCAGCACAGAACAGAAGTCCAAGGAAGTCATAGTGAGAGAGACTCTGGAAAAGATGATGCTGGCCTACCCTCCTATCACTGCAGCGAGCGCATAGCAAGCATGACTCATTACTTTTAAAAATATTAGTCGCAGCTGTCTGCAGTTTCCAAAGTAAATTACAAGCTGTGCGTTAATTGCTATTGATGTCTGAGGATTCTGGCTTTTTGCTATAAGCAATGGTGAAGAAAGTGATGAATGGCGCTGACAGACTGTGAACAGGAGCTGGAAGTCATCGGCATAGCTTAGCACAGTCTGTGAATGCCAAAGAGCAGCAGCAACCGCAGTGGGGGCAGCAGCAGGGGCAGGGGTGGTTGTGTACACTGCACCCTCACTGGAAACAATGGGTCTGAACTTTTAGAGTAAAGTGTGTTTGTTTCCTGACAGTCTAATGCATAATAGTAAATGCCAAGATCAGGTTTGGTAATAAGAAATTCTGAAACAATTAAGGACATTTCTGGTCATGCACTGATACTGCAGGAAGGAGCATAAAAACTATGCTATGGATGGATGGATTGTTTACAGATTGGGGAGGTGGAGGTTTATGTTGTTCAGGTTCAAGTACGAAATAAAATTTCATACCATTATCTATGGTAACTAGACCAGAAAGCATGATGGGCCCATCTAATTAAAGTTAAATGGCATCACTCTAATCCTCTATGTATCCACTGGCCTAGTCTAATCTGAACCCCAGTAGAGTTTCATGTAATGTAATATCAGTGATCACTGATTCATGTTGTCTTATTGCCATCTTAGGCTGCACTGAAACAATCTCTGACTATTAACTGTTGTGTAACAAACTATTAGACTGTGATGGAGAGAAAAAAAAATCTTCTCCTCATTATGCTCCTCTTCACTACATCTTTGACTGTCCTCGTGTGTGTAATAGGACCTCCATCTGACTGTTAAACAGTCGGCCATTTATATGACAATTCAAATGGCTGAAAAGCATGAAATTGCAAATGCGTGTCCATAAATGTCTTGTGTGAGTGCAATATGTGAGGTGAAGGTCAAGCTTGCCCTCAAGAGGCAGAGTGGAAAATTAAAATAGTCAGGTTAAAAACAACTGTTGTCTTAACAAAGGCTTTGCCACTGATGTAATGGCACCCTATGTGAGGCGCATGCTTGGCCTGTTTCACATGCCCTGTGCCATGTCAGAAATATAATGTAGTCAACAGGGAAGGTCAGTCGCTATTAATTCTAATGTGAAGACATAACTTGACATTTATGCATTTGAATTAGCTTAATTTGACGACTGCCCAGGTGAAACTTTCCAATGAGGCCTGATTAGCATTCCCTTGTACTCTTAAGAAAAGTTTCCCGGTCTTGCCCTTGTCAAAAATTAAATACAAGGGGATGAGTCACACTGGTTCAGAACAGCCATCTGAGGCTCATGCTGCGACTGGCTGGAATGCAGCACCATTTTTGGATACTGTGGCATGCCAACTGATAGAGCACAATGTCCTATCTGAGGTCCAATATGCCCTAGTGTCCTCAGACAACAATGAGCTCTTGGGAGCTAATCCACGGAAATGTTTAGTGCAAGTCATGGTATTATGCTGAATGTACTGTATAATTGTTATGGATGATGAAAAGCTTTAGTATGAGGCTATCACTCCTCTTTGAAAACTGGTATAAAAAGTGAATAGTGAAGGAAAAGTGTCTGTTGTTATGTAAGCAACTCATGTGTTTTTTTTCCTCTCTCTCTCTCTCTCTCTCTCTCTCCTCTCTCTCTCTCTCTGTGTATGTGTGTGCACACATGAACATGTGTGTGTGTGTTTGTGTTTGTCTATTAGTGTGTCTTTGAAAGTGTGTTTGATCAACTTAGGGAATAACCTAGAAATCCCAGTGGGGGAGGTAAAGAACCACTTTGACAATTTCACTCCCATTTGTGCATTTAGACACAAACACAGCTTTAAATCAATAAGGAAACTGCTCAGATTTCTCAAAGACCACTTCACTGAAAGCTTACAACAGAGGAAAGTGGCACTGATTAATAGATGTTTACAGCTCTGAAATAGCCTAGTGTTCAGGTTCACCTGGAAGCGGCAGACAAAGCAAGCTAACCTACCAACAGTGGATAGCATGGATTACTAACGAAACTGCAGCAACCGAGGGCCGAATGATAGTCAGCGCAAATACGCAGGCATTGCTGTGGATGCTAGCACACTTGTCTGAATATGTGGTGTTTGGCACACGCCCACTGATTCTCAGGTTAAATCAGAAAAGTCATGCATTTGAATGTACACACTTTACTGGTATCATGGCATCCTTGTGTTAGGGTTCACATATTCTTGTGTTGGCATTGAATTGACCCTTAACCTCTGCATGGCTTTTTTCAATATAATCTGATTATTGTGATGTCACAATCCATATTTAAAAACAGTAGGAACTCCATGACAGTGGGACTGTATGGCAGAGGTTTTGAAAATAGACTAAGGTGGAATGAAAAGCTGATTATCACTGCAGCAAGTTTAAAACAATGGCAAAGGCTACTCCCTGAAACAAGGTCCAGAGGAAGCCATTACAGTCCTTTTCTCTCTTTCGTTCTTATTTTCTTTCTCTCTTTCTTTTTTACAGAGAAGGATTCAAGATGGATGTATTGATCCAGAACTCGGGCATCTGAGGAACTACTATCTGGAATTCCAGTCCATTCAATCCCATGCCGCCATCAAACAGCGTTTGTTATCTCGCCGACAGGAGCATGCTCAGTAACACCCGCACACTGCTAGGGGTGTCATTAAAACAGATTCTGAGGAGGGTTACACCACTCCCCACAAAAAAGGCAATTAAAGGCTGGCTTACAATAAGCTCACTCAAAGGCAACATGGCAGCATGTGAGAGAGCACTGCAGGAGGTTTAAAAGGTTTGTCGGGGCAATTTATTTTCAATCTAGCAGAGCAGATAGATAACCAAGCACATGATTACGAGCACCACGGCAAGAAGAAAGGAGGAGAGATGTGGCATTTCTACATCCTTTGTGGCCTTGTTGTACATTTTTTGCACAAAATAAATGCAATACATTGTATTCTTTATACATGACATTGTATATCTTATGTGGAATTCGAGTGAGAAATATCATCCAAGCCTTATTATTTCATTAAGAGACTTGTGGCCAGTCTTTGAACTCTGATATATTTTCTTAGATGCAATGTTACAGTATATTTACTTGTGTAAAAAATGATCACTTTCAGCACCCCTTCACCTACTCTTTATCTGTGCTATGAATCAAGTATAAGTCTGAAGAACGGACAAGAAATTCCCTTATATTGTTGTTCTAAGATCTTTTTTTTTTTTCTGAGATGAATGTTTAAGTTCCTCTTTTTCCTTTGAGAGGCAAACACACTCCAGAGGAAGTGACCTTCAAACCAGTTGGGTAACGATGAATTTTTCAGAAAGCTCTCAATTATTCATGACACTTTATTCCATCACATGTTTCTATTCTTTCTCTTATTTTCTCTTCACTCTTTTGCAACCAGGGTCTCTCTTTTTTTTTTTTTTGAAATGGCTTATGAATATCGTGCACTGGACTGAAATGATGTTTGTGATGTTTCCATACGTCACACATTGACCAACTGTAATTACATTATGCTATGTCTCACATTCAATTAGTCTTACACATCTCACACCTACAGAAAACACACACACAAACACACACACACACACACACACACACACACACACACCTGAAGACATAGTGATTCTGTAGAGAGCCAAAGAAAATACACTTGCGAGGCCATTTCTCACATACAGGACTCATCTTAAAGAGATTTGATTAACCAGTCTCAAGAACTTCTGAAGTACAAATGTGTGGATTATACACGGGTAAAGCAGGCTTAAGCCAGCACAGAGCATCTGTCAGAACTGTCCTCAGCACATATATAAATGTATGCACCACCATCATATTATATTCCAGCTCTTTAAAAAAAAGTCTGCCCGCATTATAGACTTTCAGCAGCTTTGGAGAGTCAAAGCAGAAAACTTTTCAAACACAATCAAAGCGCAATCTGCCAATGCCACAAGCCACTATGTGAATCTGCTCCTTCAAAATCCTCTTGAACAAACACACAGGAGCTTTCGCTTCCCTCCTCACTTCCTTTATCTCTGCGCCGAGCTCCACTCACGGTGCACAATAATGCGCTTATAACTCTCCGTGCCATCGCTCCGATGGTCATTACAGCAACAATACCAAATGAAATATGGTTTTATGATTTCCTAATCATGCACCCCACCCCCACCCCCAATCTGTTCACAGAGCACCTCGGGCCCTTGGCTCCCTCAGACGCGATCTGGCCCCAGCACTCCAGCCATCTGCTCTCATCAACTAATCCCCCCCCACCTCCCCTGTCATAGTAACGAGCCGCCTAATAAGCTGCTTCTCTTTTGTCATCCAGGCCTGACGCCAGTCGCTATGACTGATCAAACGCTGCAGCGGCAAGAGCACTGGGGTTACGGCCCCATCCCACACTGTAAATTATATAATTTATTTATATAATTATAAACATATTAACAGTTTTGTCTTTTTTTTGCAGAGGAGAAGGTGGGTGATGTTTTAGCTAGCCGGTCATAGGATAACCTGTTATTAGTGAGTGGCGTTTTGAGCAAGGTGTTTATTAGGTTTGTCTCCTAATTCATTATGGCCTTATTTACTGCTGTCCTAGTTTAATTCAAATGATAATTTACTTCTCATGCATCATAATCACCCCCCACCACCAATCAACTCTTAATGTGCAACCATTTATTAATATTTATTTTAAAATGCAATAGGCATCCTGTTGAGTAAGTTATGGTTCAGTTGGAGTTGGGGAAAAGGGTTACAGAGGGACTAATAAACATTTAAAAACAGTAATTATGATTAAGTGGGTGGCTGTGAGGTATAAAATGCCCTGTGCCAATATATTTCCCCTGAATAAAAACAGTTATTTGGTCTGAGGCCATAGTTTTGTTCTTTTTTTCCCCACTTATATGGTGTGGACGGGACCCTGTGATTGGTGGTCCCAGAGGAGAGGGGGTAAAAGGCTGACACGGGCACACAAAGGTTGAGCAACGCTAAAATTATGAACTCCGAACTGGAGCTCTGGCAGTGGGTTAACGCAGCTCTTCCCTGAGGGGGCCAGGAAGGTGTGTGTGTGGTGAATGTGATGGGGGAGTACTCGCTCTTGTGTCATAGCAGCCAAACCCCCGCTGCTCGTACGTCTACAAGGTGAATTCAGATGACAGGGACTCTGATTTTCCCTCTCGTGTTTTTTTTTTTTTTTTCCTCTCCTCCTCCCTCATTGCTACACTTTGTCACTAGGGAGCGTGGACTAGCCGTTAAGACAAAGGTTTACAAAGGCAGAGAACATCAGAGGCCTACAGCTACTCAGGAATGGTTCTGCACATTTGAGTGCATTGCAGCACTGCTCTGTCTCAATGTGTATGGGTTGGAATACATATTTGTGCAGAAGTGTGTGTCCTTGTGTGATTGTCAGTATGTGTCCTTGTATGTATGCATGTATCTATGTGTGTGTGTGTAGGTATATGTGTATGAGTGTGCATAAGTGTGTATGAGTAATCATTACCTTGAAATAACCTGTAAAGCTATCATTAAGTACAGTACAGGGAAGCAGAATAAGTGGATTTTTGTGTGGACACATCTATTCAAAGCAAGGGGAACTAACAACATAGACACTGAGCCTCCCCATCAGTGTGGTTGCTATATGAGTGGGGCAGAACCAAAGATTCTAGAGGGTTTTTTGGGTATGCTTACACAGTTCTAAAACTACTTCAGCTAGACTAATCATATTCATAGAGAAGCAGGAGTTGTTCTCTGTGAAAACTCATCCAATCCAACCAAAAATTTGCAACTAGGTAAAAAGTGTGCATTAGTTTGCGCCCCATGCTCCCCCATGGCTGTTCCACATGCTCTGTACTTTTGAAGCCCAGTGAAACACACGCTGTATCCACTGAATGAATTCAACATGCACAAGTGTGTAGTAAATTGTAAACCAAGGACTATGTGAATGTTATTGTCCTTTTTATGACAAATAATAAAAAATAGCAAGACAATGAATTTCATAAAATTGTGTGGGGTTTTTTGTTTGTTTCAAAAGTGTTTTTCTAAGTTCACTTACACATTGTTAATTATCTGTTAGCCATACTGCTCTGTGAATGATGGTTTTAATACAAACAGTGAGCCCTTTACAATGGGTGTATTTCAGTTCAGCAGAGAGGCTTCAACCACTGATGATATCACAGTTCCCATTAACGCAGACATCCTCTCATTTAGTATAGTCAGATAATGCTTTACGTTCAATTGGACAATACAATGAAATATCTGAAATGTCAAGGGTTAAATCAGTGGCTTTAATTAGGGCTAATGATATTGTGTGGATGGGACCAGAGATGTTCTACCAGCTGGCTCTGGGGACAAAGACTTAATCCACTGAGCTTCTTAGTCTGATAGCAATCTGGGCAAAACTTCACCATTTTTTAGTAGGGGTCCCAAGCCAACTAATTTAACTGTGGTTTGGAAAATGAACTGCATAGTAAACAGGCTTGGTTATTGGCTTTGCATTTGTGTTGAAGAATATTTCTGTGTCAATGATGCGATGATGTAAACACTTCTTGCCAGCATGTTTCATTTGGATGCTACTTCATAAAATTATTATTTGAGAAGATAGCAGCAGCCATTTTAATCCGCAACTTGGCTGATTGATAGAGGTAATACATTTTACTGAATCCCTTTTCAGAGAATGACATTTAAACCTCTGCACAATGGGAGAGTGTATGTAAGAATGATAAAAATTCAACTCCATTAAGCAAAATTTAGAAATTGTGATACATTATTGAATTATATAGTTCCAACCTTGTACTCTAGTTTGGTATGCTTCAGAGTGTACAGACAGGACCTAGAATGTTCTCTGCCTGTGGAAAGCTATTCACTGTTTCCAAGGTAATCTCTGTGTGTTGTGGATTATACTCTTCAAACCCATTAAGCTGTAGCTGTAAGATAACCAACCATCACTTAACTATAGTAATACATTTGCTGTCAATACACTTAATGTTTGAATAGTTCGGATTATTAAAAGAGGGACAGAGCAAATAAGAGGTTAAGACAAAAAATCTAAAGCCATTACACTCCTATTTTTTTTTTTTTTCTGTTCGACATAACCCACGCAGAAAGGCACAAGGACAAAGTTTAATAAGCATAAGAATGAAATGAGGCACAGCAGTCTGGCCATGAATGTGAAAAACTGTGGGCCTACTTGAAATCGTGATTACATGAGCATTCATTTAGCCACTGTGTGTTTCTGCCTGAGCGACCAGTGCCTAAAAATCACCACTTGTTTTCATGTGGCTCAGTCAGGAAAGGACAAACACAAGGCAACATCAAGGACACAACGGTGGGGAAGACAGAGGAAGAGAGAGAGAGAAAGAGAGACAGTCAGATAGACAGAGGAGTGCATAGATCAATTGTTGTGGCTCAGGTATAGTATATGGTGAGTTCCATTGTGGAACCATGCCAGTGGGGGTGGATAAATGCCAGATCTGAGCCAAATGTGGACCAGAACTGAGCAGATGCAGGCTGAATATGGCCTGGAACTGGAAGTGCGCCAGAGGAAATAACAATCATGGAGGGCTGAACTCGTAAAGAGTTGAAGTCCAGATCCCAAGAAACAGCATTTATATTATGAGCTTATAAAACTGTCTTGATCCATAATGGAGAGGTATGAACTAAAGAAGGACCATCTTAGCTTGTCAGAAGCGCTTAAGGCAAGGATCATCACATGCCAAGAGCCATTTATTTAGTCTAGTCAGTCAAAAAGCAAAGTTGTGTTACACTTAGAAAAGCAAAGTGAACGTGAAATTGATGAGTTTATTTCTTAAGTAACTAGCTGTCAAATCCCTCTGGCCTGCCACATATTAAATGGAACAATTCTTGGAAACTTTAAAGCGCCTCCCTGATGGGGTTACTTCTGAGAACCAATCTTGATGAGCTCATCTATTGAAGGGGAAAGTGGTGGACTACGACCTTCAGTAGTTACAAACTCAACTACTTTGGGTACTTTTGTACAGCATATTCTTATTTTATGTTATCTTTTAAATTGCTTGAACTGTCATCCTCCTTTCAAACTGCTGATTGAAAAGTGAGGAAGTGAGGTTTACTCATTTATTGCCAGTAAACAGAGACAAGATACTACCTTTTAATTCCATATGTATTTTGTATGTGTCTAATACATTTTTGTTTTGGGAATGTTCACAAATAAATCACACATAAAAATTGTGCATGTTACAAAAGATGACAGAAATTGTGCACAAATTGTGCATGTTACAAAAGATGACAGAAAGTTTGACTTTTGCAGTAGCCATTCTAAGACCTCAATGAAGATTAACTTAATTACTGCAATGGCATGTTTCTCTCCCTCCCTCCCTCCCTCTCTCTCTCTCTCTCTTTCTGTCTCTCTATTCCTCACTCACTCTCTCAACTCTTGTCCCAGTTCTCAATTAGTTCTTATAAAATTATCCTCATTCCCAGCCTGAATGAAACTGTGCTAATCGCCATCCAAAAAAAAAAGAAAAGAAAACGAAAAAGAAAGAAAACAAAAATGTGGAAACCAATTAAATTTACTCAGGTTGTGTTCAGATCTGGCTGGTTTAAGGCATATCCATGACTTGCAGTGCATCGTCTCAATGCAAAGAAGCATGGAGAATCTCTCACAATGGGTGCCATAGCTGTCTCTGTCCCCCCTCAGGAAAGAGCTTGATGGTGGAGTCACTCATTGGATTGTTTAGAGTTGCTTTGAAAAGGGTCGCGCCATGAAATGTGATGTTATTTCCCCGAAGGGCGGCTTTGCCGACCCAGGCAGACAGATGCAGCCTGCAGGACCGACGGGCTCTCTCTCTCTCGAAAAGGAGATGCCATTGTTGATGACGGCAAAGGCATTGGGTAACCATAAGAAGCGTGAGTGCGTGTAACAGCTCGAGTGTCAGGCCCGTGCCGAAGCTGACAAGCAGATGTCATCACTAGGAGCCCTCATGGATCAAGAATGGCATGACGCAGGAAATGTCACTAGCAACCATGGGTGCTAATGACTGTGAAGATATTTATTCATTTATTTATTTATTTATTTTATGCCAGTAATGGCTGATATGACCAGCCGGCCCAGTTGGCATACCAGCAAGTTTGAACCAAGCTGGCGGAACTGGTGACGGTGGCACTTAATAGAGTGAGAAGCTTGGCCTGATCAGAACTAATTGGCATTGACTGCATGCAAGAGTCTCACCAACATGCCACACATACCAGTGACGTGTTCATGGGTGTAGTAACCATGACAACGCAAACATACCAAGCAGCAATACTGAATGTCAAAGCATTCCATATGCGGTCAGATCACAGACCCCGGGCCAATATCCCATGGGATTTAACACATGAGTAAACTGGAGAATGTATGTAATGCTTGCATTAAACATGATTATAACTGAAATTCTGTAAAGAAACATGCACTGGTCATCAACAAACCCAGCAGTCATGTAAACAACAGGTAACACTAATCTATTTCTTCTACTAAAAGACATAACATAACATTATACAACTTAACATGACATGTCAAAATATGAGATGTAGACCTACATACCACTATATATCCACAGTTCAATAGATACTGTATGTCTTTTATGCACCTTTTAACAAACTTTAACTTGTTTGTTAACTTGTTTCTCTAATGGACATATGATTGCTACCAACTTCATCTTTTTCTCCCACACTTATAGATATGTGTTGTCCTCATAGACAGTATGGCTATCCTAATCTAATGTAAAACTATTAAAGCAGTAGTCTGGAGTCAATCAACCCATAGCCCTGTTATCCAGGGTTGCCAAGCGCTGTCAGTAGGAATAAGAATGAGAAAATTTGGTACAGTGTAGACCAAATAGTGAAACAGCAAAACCTGGTGCCTGGATGAACTATGGTGAAGAAGGCTAAAAGAAATCTGACCACATGGCCTGTCTAGCCTGCATAAAATAATTAAGCTTGTTCCAACAACATGCCAATCCACACAGATTTACTGCAACCTGGGCAAAGTCACTGCTTTGAATTGTCTTTACATTTTGAAAAAAACTGTGATTATTTTTAACTGCATGGTTCTGAATGTATGCATGATCTCATTTTTAAAGACCTGAACCTGCATAAAAGTGTCCTACCAGTTCTCTAAAAAAGAATAAGCTTCGTGCTGGTTCACAGCTGACCACATTATTGTATTTGAAACAACATGTCCTTCATGTAATACTGTGCACAGTTAAAACCTATTCAGGTAGCTTACACAGGAGACCACTACTCATAAGCAGCTACACAACAAAGGGCTGCAGGCACAACACCTCCAGTTCTGTGTGCTCAGACACACTGCAGCTGAACACAGTGTTCAAAGATGTCTTTAATAAGACTAATCATTTCACAGATCATGTGGAAAAGTTTGTTTATATATACTGTAATTGTGGGGAAAATAAAGATAGCTAGAAAGTAAATAGCGGCGTTGTTTTACATTGAGTTTGGCTGTATTCAGTCCTGGAGCACTTCTACTGTAATTACATCAGTTGACAAGCCAGCTAGGAAACTCGTGTGTGCTGTTGCTTGTGCTCGTCCCTCGCTAAATATTTAACCCTGACAGAAGCACTGTGTAACACAGACTTTGTTGCGCTGAAAAAAAAGACAAAATGGGTTCCTCAGTGCACTCATTCCTCACTTTTAAATGTGTCAACGACCACTTGACAAGACCAGCCGACAAGAAGTTCCAGGGGGGCTTCTTCTCTGTGCGAGAGAGAGAGAGAGAGGTCTGTGACGGGCGATGGAGTGCCAACAAGCCCAAGTGGAGATGGCTAGGCTGGCGGCAGCGGAAAAGAGAGGGGAGGGAATCAATTTCCGGAACACTGTGGAGATTCTTAATTCTGGCTACACTGAAGGCTCCCTGAAAAGTGCTGCTAGTTGGGCTAGCCATTAAAAAGCCTTTCTCAGCAGGACCTTGACAGTGACAGCTTGGCAGGGCCGACCCAGTAAAGCGGGACAAAGGCCACCATTTCCACCCAAGTTTCTCTTTTTTTTAGTGGAGAGACTCACAGATTGTTTCTCTTCTTTAAGACAAGCTCCTCTATGCACACTCTAATTTTCCTAATTATTTAGTAATAGCAGTTTGAGGCTAAGAACACAATCATGCCCATAGTCAAATACAATTTATTGGATCTTGGCAAAATAAGTTCAGGATCAATAAATACTTAATTTATAAGTTTGTAGATAAGAGATCAATATATACTTAATTTCTGTGTTCAGTGGATTGGAGGTTCACTAGATTAGAACTGCTATGTATGTGGTCTGATCTTGCAGCTGCTCACTTTGAACCACTACTGTTTGATTCTTGACAAACAAAAGTGGAAACTCTGCATTTCCAACTGGCAGAATTGTTCTTGCCAAGCTGTTCAAACACAAAGAACCAGTGAGTGCATCGATTGATGGCCAGTTTTGTGAGGAAAAGACAATCAATATCAATGCAGATGGTTATTTGTTGTAGTCACTCCAAGTCCAAGGAAAAAAATTCCTGAAAACTTCAATTTCTTAAAAGGAGACAAAGCAATTGCATTTTTCAGACTTGTGAATGTGCTCTTAGGATCGATAAGAGTCGAAAGAGAGCATTGTAGGAGCTTGCTGTACTTTCCTGCATGCTGAGCCTCTCAGCGGAGCTCTCATGACAATGTCATAAACACATCACAATGCCATGATGAGTTTCAACGACAGGTTGCTTCCACTACTAACAGGATGTCATAATATTTGATCCAGTGACAGGTTAGGGCCATACAACAACATCAGCTCTTGCCACATATGGATTTATGATGTCTGTCCAAACCGGTTCCAAGATTAGAAACATGACACCATTATGATGTTATAGACTGTAACTTTTAAGATGTTGAAAGACGGGATGTGCCCTGTCCCATATCATAGCTCTCTCTTGGTTACTACATGCTTTGGTCCCTTTGGTTATGATGGAGGAATTACCGTAGGTAAATCTTAATGTTAACCTGCTCATTTAACACTCTGCACATCAATATACAGGCTTGTTAATATATATGTACAGTATGTGACTGTAAATAATAGAATATACAGGTGTTCTAGAAAACTAACATGCCGACACACACAATACATTTATGGACAATTACAAATCTGGAAGAAAACTTTAAGAAACTCATTTGGATTCAGAACATAATTAAATCGTGACATCTATTTACTGAACACTAATTGCAGCCATTACAATGATTACTTAAGAAACATAAAAATCTCACCAAATTAACAAATGAGAGAAGTTTCCTATTTCGATTTCTAGATCACATCATTCTATCCTAAACGTAAAGATTACAGGATCAGATAAAAGTACTCTATATTCCATTAACCTCGTAGTCTTTAAAAGAATAAAGTGGCGGTTATATAGAGAGAGAGAGACAGAGAGAGGCTGGTGTTTGAATCGTCTGTGGATTGTAAAAGCAGGTCATTCATTAACACATTACAGGGAAACAATCTGGAAAAATATGACTGTAATTGATTTCTGTGCCATTGGAGGACCATGCCACTGACCTCATTTGCAGAGTGTGGGGTCTTTAAGAAAAAAAGACAGAAAAAAAGAGAGAGAAGGAGGCAAAGGCGAGAGAGGAGAGAGAAGCTGCCATGTAGCGACCTCTGACCTCAGGATTCTCTCTTTTCAAACCCAACAGAGAGAAAGAGAGAGAGAGAGAGAGAGAGAGAGAGAGAGAGAGAGAGAGAGGACAGCAGAACAGTGGACAGGTTGAGAACATGACCAGCAATTACAGTAAGAATTGTGTTTGTTTTTCCCTCTCTCTCTCTCTCTCTTTCTCTCTTTCTCTCGCTCTCTCTCTCTCTTTCTTTCTATTAAGGCAAACAAACAAACAAGGGGGTATTGTGCCTGTATCCAGTAAAAGCTGAAAGGCACAGAGACTGTAAATGACTAGACTGTAGCACTGAGTTTAAACACTTTCATCTCCGATGCTTATTTTGAGGTGGAGAAGAACCAAATTTAACTGGGAGCTCAATAAATACCTAGATTGGTTTTTCACTTTATCACAAACTTTGGTGTATATGTGTGTGTGTGTGTGTGTGTGTGTGTGTGTGTGTGTGTGTGTGTGTGTGTGTGTGTGTTGGGGTGTGGTGGGGGGGTGCTCATTCTCAAGTTGTTGTAAGTGAAAGTTAGAGCAGGGACCGACACATTTAAATCTTTAACTCTACTCTTGAAGGAGCGATCAGTCGGTCAGCAAACAAATAACACTAAACTTACATACTACACCACATATCATACTATTATTAATAACATTTCACTTCTGGACATTCTTACTGTGTCTACTGTATGTGATACATATCCTCAGGACAACTTAGGATTACTTGGAAAGTTTGGTGTCAAGTCAGGCAAATAAAAACAAATAATAATTTAAAAAAAAAGCTAATTAATGCATATCAATGCATGAGTATGGTTGCAGCCTTTCTCAGGTACCAGGTGGCTGTATTAAAATTGAGCCTATCTCAGGTGCCACTGAGTTTGCAGTTAAGCATTTAAAATGATACGTTTCAATCATTACCAACCAGCAGTACAAAGAGCTGGCATTGATAAGATCAGACGGCAGGCTTGATTTTTAACTTCCATTTTCCCTGAAAAACAGTTTTTATCTCTGAATAGCATCCTAACAATAAAATCACTACATCAGCATACAGTGTTTCACATAAAATACCTTGATTATATCCAAGATATTCACTACATCTTTGCACTGTGACCCTCAAACAGTATTACCACTCCCCTACCGCGTATGCAAGGACTACTATTACAGCACATACAAAAGAACATGGCCAACAAAGACCCGAGTTCTCACAGTCAGTCCTCTCAAGCGTGACACAAAGGAAAAGAACCTTGTGAATTCATTATGGGACCACAATGCAAAAAGAGATGGGAGCACATGTTACGCTGGGTGCATGTTACTGCGGCTTTGAGTACGGAAGGCTCCATTCAGCACATGTAAGGTCACACGCACGCACGCACGCACACACACACACGCATACACACACACACATACACACACACACATCATGATGGTGGTGGTGCGGAGACAAGAAGCTCTGTGTTGGGTATGGAATGTGGCCTCATCCCCAGGAAGAGACAATGGAGAATGTATAGCAAGGGGGTACATCTCCGTTCCTGTGACAAACCCCTCATGTCTGTCCTCTTTTCCCTCATTTTCTGTAGCTGCTGCGCATGTGGGTGTGTGTGAGTGTGTGTGTATGTGTGTGCGTGTGTGTTTGTGTGTGGGTGTCTGCAGTGTGAGTGCGGTTGTGTCGCTTCTCCCAGGTGCTGATTGATACTTGTTTCACCTGTGCGGAGGCGTGTCGGTCCTAAACAAAAGGCCTGCCTCTCCGCACTCAGGATACATGACAGAGACAGAAGAACAACTGTGTGTGTGCTTGTGTGACTGTTTGTGTGTGTGAGTGTGTGTGTGTGAGTGTGCGCATGTGTGTGTGTGCGCGTGCGTGTGTGTGTGTGTGCGTGTGTGTGTGTGCGTGCGTGTGTGCGTGAGTGCGCGCGCGTGTGTGCACGCGCGTGTGTGTGCGTGTGTGCGTGTGTGTGTGTGTGTGTGTGTGTGTGTGCGTGTGTTGGAACAAGCCCCTAAAGGCAGAGGGAATAAAGTGCATCGGGGTCAATCAGGCATTTGGGTTTCTCTTTCCTCAGCGGGAGTCTTGAACACAGTCACCTTCAGTGGATGGCAGAAGTAAAATCAGAAGCCACAGATCGCAGGTCTCCTGGAATTTGAAGTGTTCCAGGGTCTCTAGAAAGTTCTGTTTTTTTTTTTGCTCAATCACTCTTTGGTACCAGCACAAAGGTCCATCATGGTGATGATGAAAAAAACTACCGATTTAAAAAGGCCACATCCTCCATCAAATACAGCACGCACTGCTCTGAAATATGAAAAAGGATTTCAAACAAACTTTTTTATATAATGTCGTCATACTTTGCAACTTCTGAAACTGCAATACCCCTTAATGTGAGTCTAAGACCCCATATTCAATCTTGCTGAATGCATAAATACGTATGTGGTAGAGAAACTCTTTTATGATATCCCCATCCATGCGCAAATCTACTTAATAATCCCTTCAGACGACAAAATAAATTAGGAGCGTTTATTTTACAGAGGAAAGTATGTCTCTAGTTCTCGTTTTTAGGCCTTTATTTCACTGCTCCAGTGGTGGATGTGAATAATGACAGGGAAGACCAAATCATTTATCCTGAAAGCATTTCTACCTAGGGCCTATGTTCTCCCTTCAGATTTACCTTTCCGCTCGTGGGGTGACAGCGTGTATATTTTGGGGATTCCCAGCGCGAAATCGTAGCATTACCTTTCCCCCGCGGTGTGAGATAACAACCCTGAAACATCCGAGGACGGCTCTGCTTCTTCTGCTTCCTCTCTCTTGCACGCCTAAGTCCCTTCAATTTCCCAAACCGCCACTAACAAAGCTGTCAGCCATCTGGGGCACACAGATTAAGGCTGAGAAAGGAGAAGGGAGAGATTTTGTGTGCAAAATAAAAAAAAAAAAAAAGATGCTCCCCACTCCACTATGGCCCAACACCCATCCCCAGCCTGACCCCCTCACACCTAAGGAGGGCGTTTTCACTGAGACGGCAACCCCTGTGTGTAAACTTCAGGGCTCAATGCGGTGGAGGGGAGAAAGGGAGCAAACTTCAGCAGAGGGAAAAATGTGGCAGCCTCAACGACCGCAATAGCAGCGTGGAAGCCCTGTGTGTATCTCAACAACACATCCACTGTTGAAGAAGAGCGCTACTCCTTCTGCTGCGACTGCTGCTGCTGCTGCATGGCTCAATCTGTATACAGCCAGTGCATTCGCAGTGAGCGCTTCTGCGATGAGGCGCTGAAGGAGGCAGCAGCATTTGAGCTTCCAGGAAAGTACTCACTGCCAATATCAGACAGTTGCACAGCTGCGAGAGCAGCATCTGACATTGAGTTCTCCTCCTCTGAATTATGATCCACCGAGAGCGAATGTAACTTGTGGGAGGATAGGGGCGCGACTTGACTTCACACACACACACACACACACACACACACACAAACAGCATCCCAGTTTCTCAGGTGCTTTGATATAGCAATTGATGATTCACATGGAGGAAAGGAAATAGTTATTAGGTAAAACAAGGTGACAAAAATGAAAAGTAATCAATGAACTCCAGCGTTAACAGCCGCAGTGATCAGCAGGTCAGGAGCATGGATGTGAAGTGTTCACACTGCGTTCATCCTTGTACCAAGGCAAACATTATGACTCAGTGGCCTGGCGTCATGACCCAAAATAAAACGCCTGAAATAAACGCGCCGTGGGCCGACGGCACTGATTTTTTAGCCTGGCTATCAAATTGCAGGTTTAACATTTAATCAAGAGGCCTTGATTACCTCCTGTTACAGTCTCACAAAGGACCAATTATTTCTGATGCTTCTGCAGCATGAGTCAGTCTCTCTTCCCCCCCTCTATCTAGCTACACCCTCTCTTTCTCTCTAATTCTCTCTATCTATTGGGATTATGCAATGGTCTGTGGTCCTGCTTGAGACCAGCCGGTTCTGGTGAATTTAGGCCAGAGCCGAACCAGAATCATCTCCTGTCTGTCTGGGCAGCGCAATCAGTCCATATCCTTACTTCACATAATTATTTGGAATCTTCTGTCAAATGCTCTGTGCTCTCTCTCTCTCTCTCTCTTTCTCTCTCTCTCACTCACTAACCCCCTAATTCTCTCATTCTCTCCCTCTCACTATCCCTCGTCATTCTCTCCCTCACTCTCTCTCTCCCTCCCAGGATCACAGAGTCTGACAGGTGTAGAAATCAAAAGCAATTTCGCGCAAAGCTGGATATTCACATGATTTAGAAATAATAACCATTCAAGATATTTAGAGTGCCTTTGTAATAAATTACCAGTGCTTTCCAACCAGTCAATATTGCCTTGCCGAGCAGTTTATCATATTGTGGTGTTGTTAAACATGAAGAACACATCTGTTGCTCATTCAACATCTGTGCTCATTTGCATATTAATGAATAATTATGGTAATTTGATTGCCAGTGGCTTCTTCAGTCTTGCGGATTCACTTTTCCCCGACGACACTCCCTGCTCTTTGAAAGCCTGTTTGTGACTGTCTATCTGACACTCAGTGATACATTTGTCGAGAAGTAGGAAACAATTGAGGGGCTGTACAATGCGTTGTCATGCTTAGCACCGCGCCACTAATTCAAAGAGGTGCAACATCGGTATCTCAATGCACACACTGTACATAACATCAAAGGACTTCGCTCTCCTCAGGAAAGTGCTTGTTGCATGAGCAATACACTAGTTGTCTGATGAGTTCAATTTCAAAAGCTCTTCAAAGGAAGTGATTAATTATTGTACACAAGTCTGAGGTTTGGGGAACTGGAATTACAGAGCAAAATAGCTCACCATCAGACTTAAATGTAAGGGGGGATTGATTCTAATCAAATCCCATCACCCTGTCTTTCCACAAGATCATCAAGAGGGTTAAAAATATTGACAGGGTTTAAAATATTGACTGAACAAACGCTACAAACTCTATAATTTATTTTCTGACTGGCATCCAGCATGCTTTAACAACATGATCATCAATGCTGCTTTGAGTGATATGCACACAGTTCAGACCAAGCTTTTGAGCTGCTGCTACTTATGTTGTTTATGTTATAGATAATGATGATGAGAAGTAACAGAAAAGGGGAGGACGGTGCCTCAATTCACGAAAACACTGCAAGACATTCCCAATTAGAGTCGAGACAGGCCATTGTTTGTCGACTCAAGTTTCTAAGATGGTTTGATGGATCTGCTTAGGGGCTTCGTGTAATTGAGCTGAACAATGAGGTTGACATCAAAAACCTTTCACAGACTCGCTCCCTGCACCATATTTTCTTTTTTTAGCCTTTGGGATTATGCAGTGGTCTTTGGCATTACCTTTGAACACCACAGAAACAACCCACTGATTGCCTCTTCCAGCAAAATATTGTTGTTCAGCAGGCCTTCAACGGCATCTTGCTTGTTCTTCTACTTTTAATGCCAGGCATCTACACTTTACATGGTAACACTTTAGATTAGAGTACACATATTCACCATTAACTAGTAGTCTATTACCATGCAAATTAATACTAGCATGAAACATACTAGCCCTTTGCCCCATACTAGCCATTACAAGTCACTTATTAATACCTTATTCTGCATGAGCTTATTCTACCCATAGTAGACCATTAACTTGAATTTCTCCAATATAAACTCCTGATTACTGCTTATTCATAGTAAGCAAGCTAGTTGTTGTATATGAATATTATCTCAGCTTATAAGGTGGTAACAACTGGAACAAGAAGTTGTAAGGATCAGGAAGACGTAATTAGGACTTAAATGGACACTATTAGGCACTTGTCATTTGGGATTTTGTTTTTATGGATAAACCATCTTTTCTAAATATTACTGAAGGAGAACAACTGTTCTTGTTGTACTACTACTATAAAATCCCCACAATTCATATACAACAACTAACTTACTTACTATGAACAAACAGTAATTAGAATATTATATTATATTTATTTTGGAGAAATTCTAGTGAATGGGCCTACTATGGGTAGAATAAGGTCTTGCAGAATAAGATATTAATAAGTGACTTGTAATAACTAACAAAGGGCTAGTATGTTACTATTTCACATGTTAATAAGCTGCTAGTTAATGATGAATATGTGTACACTAATCTAAAGTGTTACCCTTTTCATTCATGTTAATAAACCATCAGTGTGGATATATTTTTTCATGGTCACCAGGGATATTTAAACGCTATCTAGCAAAATGTAAGCATGGTCGATATTCTTGTGAAGGGCCTGTTTTATTTAGATTTGACATTTTGCTCCGCTCTACATCTGTCTGACATGTTTGAGTTGTTTATGCGGTTTCCTTTGATTTTGTGAGCTAAGGATTTCAACATCTCCATTGCTAACAAGAAGATATATCAAAGCATCTCTTGGAGTTCAATGTTTTTAGGAGCTGTCACAGAGGAATAATTTATCAGTTCAAAAATAGGACTATGCTTTGGGAGGGACAAAAAAAACATATTACCATCACACAGATGTACATTCTTTGTTGATATCTCAAATAGGTTTGCCTTTGATTCTGTGCTCTTTTCGATTTTTTTCAGTGAATATAACTTATGTAGTGTGAATCTGCACTGCATTTGAATTTTACACTGAAAAAAAAAACTAAGTATAAAATCTACAACTATGCTGATCATCCATTACTGTTGTACACACCTCCATCCTTGAGAAAAGCGGTTATTGACTTGAGAAACACAAAACCTCAGCTTCTTTCCTCCCTCTGAGCTCCACTCATCAAACTGTCAATATCCTCTACTGCTACTAAACACTGACAAAACCACACAAATTATGGAGTTATATCCGTGCAATCCGATTGGAGTGTGTGTATTTGCGTGTGTGTGTGTCTTACATGTGTGTGTGTGTGTGTGTGTCGTGCCTGCGTTTTTGCTCGATGATTGCCACACCGCCTCTAGTTGAGGCCCCTGTCACGTCCCTTGCGTGATGCAGCCGACTTAATCCCTCTCTCTGTTAACGCGGCACTATATTCTGGCATTTCCTCCTAAGCCCAGATAAGTATATCGGCACAACCAGAAGATGGACCCCCAGCCTGCGAAAGAACACAGCTTGCCTTTCTCATCAATCAACGTGACGCGGAGAGTGTGCGGTGCAGCCCCAGCCCCAGCCCGGGCTATTTATGACGCCCGGCAAAACACCGCCGATGCTGCTGCGCCCCCGACGCCCGGTCCAAAGGCACATTAGAAAACCTACAGATATCGGGCTGTCACAAAGAACCATTAAGGCGGCGAGGACAGCCTTAGGCGCTCATGAAGACATATATATCATCAGAGCATGGAGGCAGAGGACACAAGGGTGCTGCGAGATTACAGACGGAGGTCCTACGCTGAGGCTGTGATTAGAGTGATGGCAGGAGCCATGATGACTAGCCTGAAAGTGATGATAATGGCACATCAGGCGCAGGGAAGAGGAACAACACTCCGGGTCTCTTATTGTGGTTTTCTTCTCCTCCTCCTCCTCTCTCTCTCTCTCTCTCTCTCTCTCTCTCTCTCCCTCCTTCTACCTGCTGAGGTACTGAGAACACAGACCAGAGCCCAGCAATGACAGCACAGAGATGGAAAAAACAAGCCTGATTCATTTGAAGATCTGCGGTACTCAATAAACCCAAGTGAGCATTAATACTAGGCGTGCAAAAGGTGACACCAATCTGTGCACACAGTGTATTTTGTGCCCTTCGTATAAATACATGAAATTATTTCAACTTAAAGATTGCTTTTACAATGCAATACAATGCAACCGTGCTGTTGCCTTGCAGCAGGTGAGCAAGTCAGGCAGGTGCAGATTCTGAAAGAATTGGTTGTGTGTGTGTGTGTGTGTGTGTGTGTGTGTGTGTGTGTGTGTGTGTGTGTGTGTGTGTGTGTGAGAAGAGAAGGGATTGTAGGTTCTCTATCAACAACAGGAAACAGCAGCCAAGCTCCAGAGGAGGGGAGGCATGGCACCAGTCGAGGGCAGAGGGACTCTGGCATTGGCAAGCACCAAATTCATCCGACTCATTCCGCTAGGGCCCACCTGAGGGCTCTTCCTTTGGATTCACGGACCTGGACAGAATTGCACGAAACAGAGCTCGTTCCATTTCAAGTTTTCTCCAGCTTACACACTGACACTGCATGCATGCTGGACTTGATGGGAAACAAACACAAATCGTTTCTTTCACATTTTGCAAGGGTATGTTTGCACATTCAAAATGGCCAATTCAAATCTTTTGTTGGCAGTTCCTGAGAGTTGATTTAAAGAAAATGTTCTTGTCAAGAAAAAAAAGGTTCTGCTTATTTGAATTCACAACGCTTATGCTTTTTAACCTTCCTCTGACCTAGCAGTCATAGCTATATCGATATCTAAGGCATAAAATGACTCACAAAATGTGCCTGTATCAACAGCATCTCCCTTCTGTCTAGCACAGGGTACAGACCCAAAGCACACACACACACACACACACACACACACACACACACAAACTCTGTGCACTCCACACACACACACACATACACACACACACACACACACACACACAGGCCTGGTCTTTGTTTGATGTCACAGCCAATTTCCCCCCTCTGCTCCACTTTGTCTGCTGCATAAAGTGCAGCAGCTTTCAGCATGGCCGAGATCCCCTCACTGTGTCAACTGTCAGGCTCTCAGTGTCGTTTCCTCCACCACCTCCTTTTTTGTGTCAGTGTCAAGCCCTCGCTCATGAAGAGAATAGGAACAACCGCAAGGAGCCGAGAACACAGCCATGGAGCCCCATAAGTCTGCATTTCTTTCAGAGGCTGTATGGACAGCATTAGCAGATAGAAATATATGTATGTATGTGTGTATGTATGTATGTATGTATGTATGTATGTATGTATGTATGCACAGATGTGTGTTTGTGTAAATACTTGTTATGGCTGTTAAAGTAGAACGTACACTGTGTCAAAGACGGGGTATGAAAATATCATCTTGGATCTCACATAACGTATTGAAAAATGCTTTTTGTATTAATGTAATCTTCTGTTTTTCAGTGTTTGGAAACAGAAACAAATATTTTCAAAAAATGATAATAAGCATAAAACATCGTTAATGTGAGGGGAAGAAGAAACGGGAAGGTGTGATATGTCTGATGTTGTAGCTTCTGTGTTTGCCACTAATTTGCATTGGCACTGACACACCCTCATTGGTGGCGTGTTTATTCATTGTTGTTTTGAAATTCTGTCTTTGACCTTATCCTGCTCTGCCTTCCTCATTATGTAAGAGATGACAAAAAACACTGATGACAGCGAGGACACCTCAGCTGCATTTTAATTAACCTTGGCTGGAAGATCTCATTTCAGATACCATACAATTTCTACATGCCAATATGGGGAGCATAATATGCTCAATTTAAAATAAATATACTGATTCAGAGTTACGGATTAATAAGAAACCACTCAAGGTCAGCCAAAACAAAAAAACGTAAATGAATGGATGAAAGAATATTGATCGAAAATAAGCTGGCAGTTTATCACCTGGACATTTGTTTATACAGATTTGGCACATAAGCTTTGCCACATTTGTAATGAAAATGGAAAAAGAAAGATTTCACCTATTGTGTGTGTGACTGTGTGCTTCTAAAAAATACAAATCTAATTAAAAATCTTGTCTTTAATATCTTGTTTTAATACCAAACATAAATGTCAGACGTGGACTGTAGTCTTTCTCAATGGGCATCTTTAAAAATAAATTAAATAAATAAATACTGAATTTATGAATGTCCTGAATGTCAAATTTATAAACTTCAATGCAATATAATCCCAGACAGGATTGGATCATTTCATTTACTAGGCACTTCTAAATTTAACCAAACACGCTTTATTATCTAACATGAGTCACGGGAAGCAGCATTGATGCACAACCCCTGCCACGTCCCACACAAAGTGCACCTCGTCTTCGTCAATTTAAACTTCTCTGTGTTAAGTCTGCAGATCACACCACTGACAGTCTGCCCACTCCACTGTTAAAAATAGCCAGTTTGAACTGTCACAACCTGACAGATAAAATGCAGCTATATGCAGATCATATCATCTTCTGCTTATCATTAGAGGATTGCAATCATTATATGTTTGTACTACTGTAATGGTTGGGAATCTGTTGCAGGAGCAGAGGACACCTGAGAGTATGGCGCTAACTCTTTGATATTCCATGTGCACTTCCACAGTGCATACGGTACAAGGTATACAACAGTGGGCTCTGACTGAAGTTTGACTGTTGGTCCTTCCTGTGCAATGCTAGGCAGTCTATCCATGATTGTGACCAAGAGTCGTCTCTGATGGACCTCCTTAAGGCAGTGGTCTTTGAGGCAGAGGGAACAAAAATCAATACATATAAAGTCATCACTCGACGGGCCCAGGAGGACAGTGCTCCGAGCGAAATATATATGTGAGTGCTTAAGTGAAGACCTCACGAGGCCTGGAGAAAAGGAAAGGAAAACTCTTTGTCTGAAGGCCCCAGATAAGCCTCTTCCACAGAATTAAAAATGAATTGAATGGACAATGTGTATTGGTTAGTGTCAAACAAGAAGCAGAAAGTACATTATCCATACTCAGGCCTCAGAGATGCAGTTTCTCTGATGTCAAATCATTCCATGACCGTTAAATAAGTTATAGACATTAGATATGTCCATGCACTGACAAGGGCATTGAGTGCTATCCAGATACCAGTGGGTATTATGGGATGCACCAGTAAAAGAAGCAGGAAGTGAAGACGGAGGAATAGAGATTGTATATGTTCTACTCTTTTCTATTTCCACGATGTCAGCTAAAGTCTGAATAGCAGGCTCTCCGCGCGACCTCAATTTTCAAACACAAAAAAGCTCCTGTCATGCATATATTACATAGAACCATTTTCTCATCTGCATCTTGCCAGCTGTCAAACCATTGATTTTCAACTGAAAGGTTTCCCTTGACATGTCGAACTTTCCCTTTCACTTCTTCCATTAGTCATCATGCCTTCTGTCTGTCATCTTCTTTCTTTCTTTCTTTCTGTCTTTTTTTTTTGTTTTCTTATTTTGTTTTCAACACATGATGGGATTATTTACTGTTTATTTTGCTTGTATTCCCTGGCCAGAAGTGGCATTACTCAGTATGCCGGCGTGACTTGCACTTTTACAACGTGGGCCTGCCAACACACCAGTAATGCCACTGTAATAATCACATTGCGGCCAGTGACTGCTCTGCTCTTCATGGTGTGACGGATCTCACAGGAGGGGGTATTGACTGCGGGTGGGGAATAAGTACAAGATGTGATTGAGGTCAGGTCACACGCCAGAGGAAAAAAAAAGAATGTGCTTCTCAAGAGCAGTCTTTCCCATGTGTGTGTGCTTTTGGTGTGTGTCTCTACTTTTAAAGACCAAACTCACCCATAGATATACCTAGCGAAAGACAGAAAGACAGTCTTGACTAAGTGCTGCATGATGTAGAATAGCTGTTTGTTGCAAAAGCAACTCTCCTGGTTTGAAAACATGAATGTCAATTTGAATGTCAATGATCACAGACTCACAGAGTGATGTTAGGAAATGCATTTTGGATCCTTATACTTTATCTTCATCCACATCCATGACAATATTCTGTATTTGATCTGATGGTTAAAGTTGGTTTCTGTACAGGATACTGGTAACATGGATGCATCATGCATGTCAGGAAAACTGAGATAATCAGGAATTACTGAGATAATATAAGGGGTGTCAACAGTATACTGTATCATCAGGGTTGAAAGAATCAAGAGGCACACAACTCCCC
>PYXC01002064.1:2325000-2365000 GCA_015244755.2 Tenualosa ilisha
ATTCTAACCTGCTTTAGCATTTGTGGTAATACTCAGACAGAGGAACAAACCTGAGAAAGAAATCAGTGAATGGCCCATCCATGTTCAGCAAACAACGTGAGATACAAAAGATTTAGAGGGTCAAAAATGTGTGAGAGTAGAAGAGCAATAAGTAGAAATACACCAACCACTGAGTGAGGTAATCTGTTTGATATCCGAGAGGGAGGCCAAGCGACTGCAGTTGTTAGTCATGTCCAAACACAAGACCAGTTGACCAGCAGCCCCGTAAGATGGGATGTGTTTGGCATTGCCGGTCCCAAAGGAGCTTCTGCAGGCGAAGGGGAACACTGAGGACAGTAACACTATCATTAAGTGGCTGAGAAGGAGGAATAAGAGAAGGAGTAGGATTAGGAGGGCTTTGTTTGAGCAAAAGGACTGTTTCTGTGTCTTAATGGAGGAAGCAGATT
The DNA here is from genome assembly GCA_015244755.2 of Tenualosa ilisha. NCBI lineage: Eukaryota > Metazoa > Chordata > Actinopteri > Clupeiformes > Clupeidae > Tenualosa > Tenualosa ilisha. Next base: position 2,325,447 of record PYXC01002064.1, read on the forward strand.
TAGACTGACTGGAGATTCCAGTAGTGAGCCCCATTTCACTGAATCCCTGTCCAGACCCCAGCTGCTGACCCCCAGGCACAGAGACCTGAGAGAGAGAGAGAGTGTGTGTGTGTGTGTGAGAGAGAGCGAGAGATGTTGTCTATCAACATTTCAAGGTCACCCCCCATTTTCAGGTTTTTGCTAAAACAGCACCCAAATTAGAGCTAGCACAGTTTCTACATAATTTAATACCCAGGGATGTGTCTGGCATCACTGTCAACACTCTCGATGTAACACTCTCATGAAGTAGCTTCACAGAAATGAAATGATTCAACTTAAAAAATTGTTCAGAAAAATTGTTTACATAGATACTACTAGTAATCTGAACAATATTCAACACTATGGGTATCTTGCCAAAATCCATGACAAAACATTTCCTTAATGAGTTGGCTTTATGCCAAAGCTTCAAAATGCATAAAAATGTTATCATTTTGGCTAGTTATTATGACAGAGCCACAGAAACATTGTTAATATTGGCTATAAGAGAAGAAACATAGCTCCTTTGGCAAAAGGTTTACCTTGCAAAAGTTCCTGATAGCAAAAAGAGCCTTGACCTCATTTATGGTTTGTCTTCCTCATCAGCAGCCGAGTCAGCCAAGAAGCACAGGCATTAAAGGAGTACAGAAGAATGTACATGAAACGAACACCTCTGAGCGAAAGAGCGAAAATAAGAGACCATATCCACAGTAAAAGCACAAAAACACCCTCGGAACAAAACGGCAGCAGCTGATGACACAAGTTGTTGGCGAACTTCCATCTCATCCCTGACATCACAGGCCCGAGCCATTGCCACGGGCAACCAACACTGCTCTGAAATTGCAAGATAACCAGTCAAAACCTCACACATCCATACACACATCCTCTGATCATTTCAGGATTAAGCCTAGAGTAAGACCCAGTGTGTTCTATATACAAATGGGGCCACATATTGAGCTGCTGCAGTAGCATATGGGGACACCTACATGCTAACTTGAAGCAACCTCAAAAGAGAGATAATTAGCCTATTGTGAAGTTATATAGGTCAGCACATCAATTACACTCTTTACCCTGTGGCTGTCCCACTTAATGTAAATAGCTTGTAGGACCCAGATGCTTTGCAAAACAACAGTGCATTAATGTATATCTAAATGAATAAATCAACTATTAAATCTCATTGAAAAAATTATTTACCTGTGAATGTATTTCTTTAACATCTTTCAACAAATTCATGCAAATTACTGATGTCATGCAGGGTTATGCTTTTCAAATGCAGTCATGGCATTCATTAGGACTGAAACCACAGTGGGGAGAATGCAGTTAAAGGTCAGTCTAATGAATACAAAATGAGAAAGAAGGTGAAACTTTTTTTTTTTTGGCGAGGTGGAATAGCAGATAGTAGTACTCTATGCCCCTAAAAATATTAAGATGCTACAATCAGCACAAAGAGATGACATTGTGAGAACAATTAGAAAACAACATGGCCCCAGTAAGCCTTTCAGTGACACCATTCACGTCTTTTTTCTGCCTATTGCCATAGTAACTAGAATTCATTAAACTTGTGTAACTAACTGATTGCATTTAGAGCTATAAAGCACTTTGTATTACAAAACACAAAGCATTTATTACTTTACTAAATAATTCCATTTCAATGACAGAAATTTTACAGAGCTAAAAAAAATGCCATGGGCTAACATTATGACAGCACTTAATAGTGATAACATTCAAATTGGTTTGAATCAGGTTTTATAATTATTGATCTAAATCTGAAGCCATTTGTTAAGATTGGATCATGAAGGTTTCTTTTAAGCCTACTGTTCATGTAAATACAGAGCACTCTATGCTCTGTGAACCCAGACGAAGGTGTCATACGCTAGGATGTCCACAGATTCACCGCAAGTCCAGAGTGAATAAAAAATGTAGGCGTGTGAATGAGGTAAAGGGAATAAAAGATCCAGGGATGTAGTTGAGTGGCAGGCCCATGGAGATTACAAGGGGTCAGGCTTGGCTTGTCCCTCACCCATGCCTCTGTGTTCAGAGTGCATTCAGAAACTATGCTATTTCTGCACCTCACCATGACATGAATACATTAAACAGAGGCAAAGCACAGGTTACTGAAGTATAACCCAAAGCATCTCATGTACTAGAGCAGTTGTGCTCAGTGTGGGGTCATGTTAGGATGTCTGCCTGTCTTAAAATAGCATAATTCAACAGTTATTGGTGTAATCAAGATGCCCACATCCCACCCAGATCAGCCAAGGACTCGAACCCACAACTTCAGAGCAAGAGGTTTGCTAACGTTCCACACACACAGCTAGGCTAGTTGGCATCCATCTCACACATACACCGCCAAATCTCACCTGGGTTCATGGCACCAATGTAACCAAAGTCATCCTGCGAGGTCAAGCCTGGAGAGCGACCTCACACCTCATATCAACCTTGAGATGTTGTGAAAGAGGTTCACTAACACTCTACATGCACAGCTAAGCTAGCTGGCATCCATTACATTGCCATGCTTAAATTATGCTAGTTTGTATGAGTGCATGCTATAGTGGCAGATACGGACAAAACTACTCTTGAATGCTCAAATCAAGTCATACCTGGATGAATCCTCATGAAAAGCATAATTCAACAATACACTAGCCAAGCACGCTAGCATAGTCTTTGAATTGCAGTGTTAGGTTCTCGCCCATTAGCAGAACTTTGCTCAACTTTTGCTCAGCAGAACTTTGTTCAACTTTTGCTCAGCTCAACTTTGATCATTTCACTTTAGACAATTTTTTGGGGATAATTTTAAGAGAGGTCAAAATTGCAGCCTGCGATTGATGACCCCAACACTCTCCTAGTGGCAATGTGTGCAGCAGATGGAAAGACTGTAACTGCATCAGTTAAAAACTAGCCTGCTTGGTACCATCATGGTCTAGGGCATAAGATAGGGCCCATTTTGGTGAAGGAGTAACGTTATTAAGAACAATGATTCACTTTGTGAATCTTCTTTTTTTTTTATGTTTTTTTTTTTTGCCAAACTTGGCAGTACATGTTGGTGTCCACTAAAAGTGCAGCTGGCCTTTGAGGAGATAGCTGTTTTTTCCCTGGCCTGGAGGAACTTGTAATCTTGTGGGTTCAAGCATGTGTTCCCTTCAGATTTATCTTCTATTGATCTGTGCCCATCGGTCTCCAGGCCACCCCCTCACATTTTGTAACTGTAGTAACTTTGATGGAAGATATGCCATGACTTTAGCAGCCAGTGTAACAGCGCATGTCATTGCATTGCTCAGTTCAGGGGATGCTGCACTGATGTTAAGGAATGAAATATGAGGGTACCATTCGTGGAGACCAATGAAATACAGACATTTTCAGACTGAAACTACTATCATAACATTTCTCATGTTAAAACTAAGTTTTGATATTTGTATTTCATTCTGTGTCTTGTGTTTTGTGCCTTTCTTAGTGAGTACTATATCTGTAAACTTAGAAAATACCCTAATTAATGTATGTGCTGTTCTACTGGTGGACTTTTTGGTCCTATAATCATTGATTGGCATTCTGTAAATCAAGACCAATGCAAAAGAGTGAAGAATTGGGACTGGTGTCTTAATGGAATTTCACATTCAAATAGGTGGGTTTCAGGTGTCAAAAGTATTGAGAAAACAGACAGGCTTCAAAAGAACACTGCTTGTCCAATAGGTACTTTTCTGGCTGATGTAACATCAAGCAAGATACTGCTGATGCTGTGACGTGTTCCGCTTGTCATAATTTTACTTCTGAGCATATGTTTATATGCTGGATGGAGGCACCTGAAAGGTGTCTACTTTTCATATGTTCTAAAGGACAAGAAATGTTTGCAAGAACACTGCACTTGAATCATTAATAAGACTTTCTTAAAGAGTTATAATGCATTTATAAACCCTCTTAATGAGACAGTAAATATAACAAATGCTCCATATAATTTGAATGTTATCCTCTTCTGTAAGTCGCTTTGGATAAAAGCGTCTGCTAAATGCCTAAATGTAAATGTAAATGTAAATATAATGTGCCCAAAATAGATAAGACTGCAGTCACAGTATACAGATTTATGTGTAGCGATATGTCTTATTAATGCTTTATGAATTTGTTATAACAGCTTGCCCAAATAGTACTATTCTAGTTTGGTCACCAATGTAGCCTACATGCAAATTGAATATGTGGAAAACTGTTCCAGTAAGGAGCATTTTCTGATTAAGGTGTATACATGACACAGTATTATGGTTAATTCAGGCATAAACCAGGGGGTTTATTCGGGTTTTTAGAAATATGGTCAAATTCAGAATATGACAATTGGAATGAGGAGTTTACATGACTCATGCGCTACCAAGATATTAACAATATTCTGCTTAGAACAGGAATATGGTTTATAATAAGTGTCAATCATTTCTTCAGGTCAGTTAAATTCACAAAGAACAGGCCATCAGAAGATATCTTCCTCACCAAGTCTTCCATAACTGAGTGCTGTCTGAAGACATGACGCAGGCTTTTATGATATTAAAACCTGCCTACACAAGGCACAGGATACATCTGGTCAGCCATTTCTCTCACCCCAAATATCTATCATTTATACCATATTGAGCCAAAAGTCATTTGAATGAAACTCGCCTGTTCTTTAATGTACTCGACCCACCATTCACATGGTCTAGTGAAGTTGTTTGTCATGGATGGACATGTTTACTCCATTTTTTCTTCTTCTTCCATTTTCTTGCTAGCTCTCTTATCATTTACTCTCTGATAGCCCTCTGATAGCTATTACACAGATAGCTATTACAGCCATCATAAGAGGCTCTGAACACCCATAAAACGCACTGTGTCAGTGGTTTGCTTCAAATAGCAATGTGTGGGTAATACTTAGCGCAAGTCCCTCAGTACATCACAAAAAGCCCACATACACAAGCCTATAACCTTTTCCCTTTGGTTTTCAAAGGGAGTAGTGACTGTCTTTATACTAAACCCATGTCTATGTGATCTGACAAATTCATTTGAACACAACTAATAGCCTCAGCATAGCTTCCCCAAGGCTGACATCGGGGTCATATACCCAATATGCCATTGATCCCCAATGGATCTTGACATCAGTACGTAGGAGTCCTCACTACTGCACTGAGGAGGATAGCTCACCAAGCAACCTAACCAATAAACACAGAGAAATGGGCCGCCCTGTCAAAGGCATACACTGTTACATTCCCCCTGTATAATCAAGTCCTTGATGACGCCCCAGGGCAGCTTTCCGTATGCTTCTCTTCTCGCCGCCTTCTCTTTTCTCGACTGTGTCTGTGAATATACTCGACAAATGAAAAGCTATCAGTTGATTTCGGCAGGTGAGGTAAATAGTCCTCCTGCTTTGCCCATGAACTCTTTGAGTAGGAAAATTACAAACTATTTGTCATCTGACAGAAAGCTCTCACGCCTTGTGATTTTGTTGTGTGACTCTGTCAGCACCACTCCAAGGTCTTCTGTCTTCACACGTGGAGTCTCTCTATAAAGTCATATGACTTCATGTGAAAATGTATTGCTATTTTGCATTTCCTGTCTATGAGATAAGTCTTGCAAACAAATGTTTGACTTTTTTCTTTTATACCTCAGAGGATGTTGCTGAATATTAGTAGCACATGAAAATGTTCTTCCTTTGAAAATTACTTAATACGTTGTGAGTTATAGCTTAAGACTGCCTGGAAATTACCCAGACCTTCCAACAGAGCCAGACCTCATTTGGCTATGCACTAAAGAGAAATGATTTATGTGTACAGTTTGACAATGATGGATGTTTAATCCATTCTCATTTTTTTAAAAGCACAGTTATGATTTTTTTTCAGGTCTATCTATCTCCACTATGTGTGCATAGATTTGTAAAGAAAGTAATTTGACGGCCTAAACTGGAAGCTGGTCAAACTGTGATTTAGTCTTTGAAAACACTTTGAATTGAATGGAAATGGCAGTCAAATTCCATTTGTGCACCTTCTCTTTGTGCAAAAAAACACTTCCAAAAACAACATTATTATTAACCGGAGATCCCAATCATCGCAATGCATTAAGCTAAGCTAATGGAAAGGGGAGAATGACACAGCACATTTGCCACCTCACCAATAATAAACATGATAGAGTTAGCCAACTAAGGGCACTAAAGAGAGAAAAAAAATGCATAAAATTATGATGCATACCAACAAGTTTCTGACTTGCACCGGAAACTTTTTGTCATCTCCTTAAACGGCCTTAGCATACAATTGGATCATTAGCATATCTAGGGAGTGAGATATCTGTACATTGGGTTCTGATTGGCTCCAAGTTAACCTCAAGTAAATGATTTGTTAGGAGTGGTGACGCAGGTGAGGGTCTGGTAGTCATGTGTTGTCAGGGGTTTGCTCGCAAGTGAGGGGCTCATCCCTGTCTGGGCACAGGCAGGAGAGATTGATGCGAGACGATCCCTGAGACCACCCTTACTGAAAATTCTCATTTAGCAGTCACGGCGGGCCCCCGATCATCATGACAAGGCCAGGTACCTTCTGCCCCTCCCTGCCTCTTATGAAAACAAATGAGAGACGTTCTCATCACGGAGCCTCAGGAGTGCACGGCACGACACATTTATCTCTTCAATCACACGGCCATGAGAAAAAGATGGGGTCATATATATGAGCAATGAGATATGTAGGCCTAAGGTTCCCTCTCATAAAACACCCACAAACACTGACATATGTGAACACATACACACACATGCATACTCGCATTCACTTTTCCAACGTAGTGCACACGCAAATACACATTCACAAATACACAAATACACACACTCAAATTTTTCAAGCTTATTTTTTGTAGTGTTTAATGGATTAGTGCCATTCATATCAGTAGTATATATTCACCCATCTGTATGAAAGAAGCACAAATACAACACACCACGTTAAATATGCAGTGGTTAGCAGCGTTTCTTTCCACTAACACGGAAATATTTGAAAGAAAAAATATTTAACATTGTATTTGTTCCAAAATACAAAATATAATGAAAGTGCCATTTACCATCTGAAATCTCTTGAAGGCATGCTAGGTAGGCTACTGTTCAGGTCCATGTAGATTTTGATTCTGTTATAGGTACTTATTGTTCAGCTTGATTAGACTCAAGTGCCAGATTTCTGTCAGTGATAGTGATAGAGTTGTGCATCGCACAGTCTACTCAAATGTGTGCTTAATCATAAACATCAATCCACTTTCCAAACAGCTTAAAATCAAGTCTAAGCCAGATCTTTTTTGCTCAAAGTGTGACTAGCAAATAGCTTCATTGCAGGGGAACTATGTGGTGTGGATAAATTATGGGACCAAATTAAGGTCATGGTACGAATGATTGAATATCAGCAAGAGTGGCAATTGTGTCACAATGTCTTCAAAGTTCATTATTAAAACTTCCAGATGACAGTGCCTCTCTCTCTCTGGTATTTCATCCTCTGACACAATGAAAGGCTGACACAATGTCAAGGAATGATGACCTTGAGATCCATAAACACCTTCACCGCATTTCAACCAGATTTCAGTCACTGTGCACTGGTGTGTGTGTGTGTTTGTGGGCAACATCTGCTCCAATTCAATTGGATCACGTTCAGGGCCCCCAGCAGTCTTCACTGTGAGACGGTCGAGTGACCTCTGAAACAGGATATCCTCAGTGACAAGCTAGGAGCATCACAAAGACTCAAAGGCTCTCTATGGCACTCTCTCACTCTCTCTCTCTCTCTCTCCCTTTCCATCATTCTCTCTCTCTCACGCTCTCCATCTTTCTTGCTCTGTCTTTGTTTCTTTCTCATTTCCCCTCTTCTCTCTCTTTCTGTCCTCAATCGAAGTAAATTCACACGCCTGGAGAGTTTGCGGTGGTGCATGGCGTGGCATAGCGTGCCTGTGTGCCAGTGAGCGTTTCAGGTGTGGGATTTTTGAAATGATTGTGTCTGTCACCCACGCGCCGGAGGTAATGGAGTATGCTTTGTCTCCCTCGATGTGTCTCAAAGTGCCCATCTGGAGACGAGACGGTATTCATTCCCCGCTGTCGGGCACACGCCATTTTTCATCTCTCCCTCTCCCTCTCTCTCTCTCTCTCTGTCTTTTGCTCTCTCTGGCCCGGACAGGGCTTAGGCGGAAGCTAAGTGCTTGTTTGTGACAAGCCAGCCGTGCTGTTCACAGAAGTCAACGCTAAAAGGGGAAATGTATACAAAATACATTTTTGCCACCCCATTTGCCATGAAAGAATGAATGGTACAAAGTTACTTTTTTCTATTTTTTTGTTCCCTTCACTTCTCACTTTTTTATACATTATCTCTCTTTTACCAAGTTGACACTGATACTGAATAGATGCTGACAGCAGATAACATTCATCTCCGGCCACTTCTGAAGTCCACAACACAAGCGGAACTGAACTTGTGTCATAGCTCTCTCTCTTTCTCTCTCTGTCCTCATGTAAACAGTTTGACAGGCCTTAGACACTCAACACTTTCACAAGTTAGATCTCTGAACATCTGGTCTCTGTCAAAACACAGAGATGTGTTCTGTCCCATCACAATTACCCCCTCAATATGCATGGCCATCTATCACAGGAGTGACGAGGGAAAACTGGCAAAGCTCACTCACAATGGGACAATTAGTAAAATAGCTAAACTACACAAGTGATTCATCACACAAAACCGATAGCCTGCCAGCTTGTTTCAAAGTTAACAGAATCTCAAAAACTGCTTAGAGGTAAATGCAATTTTAGTGCACATTCTCCTACACAGAAAAAGGTCTAAGGATGAAGGGTCAATTCCAGAAAGTGTCTTTGTTGTGTTTTACTGAATTACATAGTAAAGTCCATTGGATAAAAGCACTCAATTGATGACTACATGAAAAAGGCACACTCGTTGTTGTCCTCAACTGGACCTCTTAACTCCACATGAGATTATGGAGAGACTGTAGATGATCCTATGAGCTCATATAATACCACAGCACATCTAGGAATGATTAAATTCCATACTACATCCATCACAATGTGTGTGTTTATGTGCGTGTGTGTGTGTGTGTGTGTTTGTGTTGGTGTATTGTGCTAGCCCACAGAGTGAGTGCTAGCTCACGTTTCAGAACCAGAGCCAGAGCGGCCAAAGAATCCCCATTTCCATGGCGCTCCCGAAGGTGCCAGGTCCCGATTCACCCGTGCGGGCCATGCTGATCCGACTGCAGAGAATGGCATGAAATCCCACCTTACTCTGAACAATGCCCCGTCGTCTCCTCTGGTGCTTTGAAACAATGCAGAGGCAGCAGACCTGAAGCCCAGCCAACAAAGAGGATGTCTCCACACTCCGCCTGCAACAACAATCTCTTTTGTTCAGAATGATTCAGATTTGTTTTTTGTTTCTCCCTGTTTAGCGATTTGGGGGTCTGTTCACTTCAAAGGCTGGGTAAAAGCACTGTCAGACTTTGATGACTTGGGATTGCTTCTAAATGCATTTTGCCTGCCTGTGGAAACCTTTTCACTCTTGACACATTGTGATTATTGCCACAGTTTTGGAAGGTGGAAAATAAAAACAACAAACAAATGAGGCTGATAAGCTGATGTGCAGTTAAACCATCACTTGAAGCAAGAGAGCCTTCTCTGGATGTGCTGTTTTACTGTTGTCATTTTGACAAGAGTGCTCAAATTTTTACTTTTACTTTACTTTACTTTTTGTCATTAAAGATGGTCATTGTACAACAATCCTTTCATCAGGAATCACATCCTTTAGCTATACACAGTATATGAATGCCTACCAAAGATATGTCTAATCCCAATAGAGTTGTCAAAGGACTTCTAAGTTTTTGAGATGTGTATTGCACACTGCATGTTTACCCTCTATGGTTCTACAAAGCCCTTTGGATCTTATCCTCGTCTTTAGCACCTCAGCCTTTATAACCGTATCCTGCAGTTGTATGGAACATGATTGCCTTTCAAGAGGAAAAAACATTGCATGCATTGCATGCAGGTCTCATCAGGACCAAGTGTCTCTCCAGTTGTAACATATGACCTTGAACTGGAGTGCCCCACTTCTCACATCACATCACCACAACACACTTTCCAAACACAATTCTTTCAATCTTATGGACTCTGCATAACATGACCAAGGTTAATTATATTTTTATAAGGAGTGTTAGTAGGCTTTACTGAAGATCACGCAACAATAGGAGAGACCTGGATGGGTGAACATTTCTCAACAGTGACAGGAATTTATGTGGTGTTTTGCTTTTTCTAATATAAACTAGATAATTTGATCAGTGTCGATTTTTCATTCAGATTTTTCTCAAATTCAAACTTTCAAGGATTTCACAGACCTGTAGGAACACTTCTTGAAAATCAAATCAAGGAAGACAAAAATATTTTTTATGGAAAAATAAAATGTTGTTAGCTGCCCAATGCCGCATTGTACTATTTGATTAAAATGGAGTGTAAATTGAATAAGCTATAAGAAAACCTTTGGCAAAGCTTATTAAATTAAATAAGTCTGTCATCTGTAAAAACAAATGTCTTCACTCACAATAAACAATTATAAATACATAAACAGGTCTCATAATGTCTTTCTTGAAAAACAAAAAGTTTTTTACGAAGCCTTTTAGATGTACTCCCTTTGCCCCCTAAACAAATGATGTCTGTGACTGTGTCTTTTTCTCTGTAACATCTTAGGGGAGGAAAAACATAGTGTCTCAAAGGTATAACCACAGTCACTGGGATCATAAGAATAACTGTAATTACTTTAAATAGGTTTTTAAGTTTTAATGAACAGGTGTATTTCTCTCTGTTGTTTTAATCATCACACCTTGTGGGTGTCATATGCACAAGGCTGTTTGTAAAGAAACTTCTTCATATAAAATCATTGGAGATTGCACTCCGTTATACAATGATTGTACTACACATTAAGACATATATGATGGAATTATTAGTGGGTTTGCACTGCCTGTCTGTTATATTTTCTTAACTTTTGCAATACATCGTTTGATGGATTCAGAACTGAAATAACAGAAAAAGAAATATTTTGTTTAAGAAACACAAACATACCCATGATATAATGACAGACACAGTATCTCACAAATGTGACTACAACCCTCACATGTTTGCAAACGTTCTGTCATATCTTTTAATGGGAAAACATGTAGAAATCAAACTTTGATACAACTTAAAGTAGTCATAGTACAACTTGTATAGCAGTATAGATTTATTGACCTCTGAAAAATAACAACAGACAGTCATTAACGTCTAAACAGCTGGCAACAAAAGTGAGTCCACCTCACAGCGAACATGTCCAAATTGTTCCCAAGCTGTCAATATTTTGTGTGATTTTTTGTGTCATTATACACTGCTTTAACCCCTATGGCCTTGATATTCACCAGAGCTGCACAGGTTTCTGCTGAAATCCTCTCCCACTTCTCCAATGACGACATCACAGTGCTGGTGGATGTTAGATACCTTGCTCTCCTGCATCTTCTGCTTAAGGGTCTTGGTGATCCTCACCAGGGTGCCACCACATACATTATTTTAACTACTGAGATCTTAATCACTTTTCAAGGGAGCTCTGAAAAAATAAATACACAGGAACAAAAACAGAAATGTATACACAATGTCAAGTCAAGGCAGTCACGAACATTTCATGATTCACTTGTGAGCCCTGTGCCCCATGAACCCTGTGCTCAGGTCTGTGCTACGTCTATCTGATTCACGAGGGGCCATTGTGTCTCACCAGCGGAAGTATCCTAAGATCTTCTTTGCCAACAAAATGGTCATTGAATGACATTTTGAAGATGTAGTTAAAGTGCGGCTATATATTTTGTTTGGGTTTAATGAGATTTATGTCATTTTTAATTAATTGTGACATTGGAAAGAAAGAGGAAATACAATCAGCGGCCACTCACTGTGCAATCAAGATCTTGTCGCTTGCCTGAGTTCCCCTGTGGCTGTTCCTGTTCCTGGCACTGATAAAAGCATCTGACACTAAAGAGTAAATTTTTCCACCTCACTCTTTCCTTTGAACATGTATGCAGGCTTATTCATCATAAGATATAATCTGACATGAGATGGGCCGCTACTGGAAACGTGCCTGAAATGCCCTAAATGTTCAAACCCAATCACACGTATTCAGAGACAGCAAAGGTGACACTTCATAATAACTGTGATTAATAAGCCATCACCAAAGCTATGAACAAATCCTCAGTCACTTAATTCAATTACAAATTATAGAAATGTTCGTAACACTTTCTATGAACCTAGTATTCATAATGATTTGGAACTGCAATCATAAAGGGTTATAATCCATTCACATAATATCCTATAATATCTGACATTTGTATGACAATTGTAGATCAGGGTACACATATTCACCATTAATTAGCAGCTTATTACCATGCATATTAATAAGATACTAGCCATTTGTTAGTCATTACCAGTCACTTATTAATACTTTATATTGCATGAACATATTCTACCCATAGTAGACCATTAACTAGAATTTTTCCCAATATAAACTCCTAATTACTGGTTATTCATAGTAAGTAAGCTAGTTGTTGCATGGTAGGTGGAAATACAACAGGAACAGTTACTCTCAGGAACAGTTACCCTCAATCAAAAATATGTGATTAGGACTTATTTAGACACTATTAGGCACTTGAAGTTTTGGGTTTTGTTCCTAGAATAGGCCATCTTTTCTAAACATTATTGAAGGAGAATAAGTGTTCCTGTTGTACTACTGCTTTATGCTTTATGTAGACTGAGATCATGGAAAGTGTTACCAAAATGTTTATGAAATATAGTTCATGTGTTTGCTAATATGATTGTTTGCTACTTTGACAAAATCAACATGGCTGTGAGCTACCCCACTACTGTTTTACATATGTAGCATTGTAAAGATTAGTGGTACATGTTTTACCATCCTTAAAGTGTGTGAATCAATCTATAGCCCTGTTGTTCAAGGTCACTGAATGATATCCGTAGAAAAAAAATAGATACAACATAGATCAAATAGTGAACCGGCAACTAACACTAAGTGAATGGGGCACAGAAACTTACTTTCAGTTTCATGTTGCTATTTCCCATTCAGTTAACATTAGTTATTGGTTCATTATTCAATCTATGTTACATAAACTTTTCTGGTTCTCTTTCCTACAAACAGCATTCAACAGCGACCTTAAATAACAGGGCTATTGACTGCTTGTGGGGCGGTGGTGGCGCAGGTGGTAGGGTTGCTGTTCGGCAACCGAAGGGTTGCAGGTTCGAGCTCCTCTCCGCCTGACCCCATCGAAGTGTCCTTGAGCAAGATACTGAACCCCAAATTGCTCCCGGTGGCAGGTTGGCACCTTGCATGGCAGCCTCCGCCACCGGTGTGTGAATGCATGTGTGTGAATGGGTGAATGTGAGGCATACTCTGTGAAGCGCTTTGAGTACTTGTAGAAGTAGAAAAGCGCTATATAAATGCAGTCCATTTACTGATTCACACAGGATTTCTCCTTTAACACTTAGAGCAAAGAGCAAATTCTTTTTTGAAATTTAAATTTGTGGTAAGAATTATGTACAGTATCCTGAACTTTATTGAACTGGTTATTTAGTCATAGACAATTCTCCTGTGCACCTGGTCACTTGCTAACATTAGCTCATAGCCAGCTGACACTACTAAGCAAACTAGGTGAACAGGTTTTTTGCCAAGTTTTTACAGTGTCAGAATTTGATTTCACAGAAAATAGGCTACTGTGACTGCGACAGATGTATGTACGTTATCTCTGACCCTTTGGAGAGCTACTCTTAAACAGGTGGCAAGCTACTGGTAGGAGACCCCTGATGTACAGTATGTACACAAATGATCTGTTCTGTCTTTTCAGAGATCTCTAAAACGTATCCTAAATATATCATAAATCTATATTTATAAACATTTATAGTTAAATTTAATTATTAAGTGTTACCAATACAAATAATTGGGTTTCTTTTTGTCACATTCTCATGCAAGCCTGACAATGATTTTGCTGTCCACATACTGTTGACTTACATAACATAGACACAATGCACAATGATGCATAAACTGAGAGAACATGTGTGGCAACATGCTACTGCTCTTTAGCACAGAATGTGTTGAGGCAAAAAGTAGACATTAACAAAGATATCACTATAAAGAAATTATTATGTAATATTGCACTATTGTGATGAGCGAGGAACTGATTGCATTAGCTTTCATCTCTGTCATCTGTGACAGCAGTTATACATGTGTGTATTGATTGCCACTTTGATCATCCAGATGCCTTTCACAGGAAATATGCAGACAACATGTGAATTAACGTGCGCCTTGGCAGATTTCTTGTCTCCCAGAAGTTCAATAAATGAGTTTCTTTTATATCTTTGATAAAACTGTAACCATGGTTACCAGCAATGGAAAGCTATGATGAGCAGTTGGTGTTTGTTTGTTTCGTCTGCCTTTATCCTAACTCTTTTCCGTCCTTATGGTAGACAAACCGTTGTCACATATGGTGAGTTTAGAGTTAGCTTCAGTGTTTTTTTTTGTTTTTTTTATGTTCCTTCTTTGCTCACTGACTTAACAATTATGCAAATTTGTCTTACATAACTCTGAGATGTATAAAATTTAATAACTGCCTATAGGAGTTGCTGTTGACGTCTCCCTGGGATGTGAAAACGCAAGAGGCACAAAAAAAAAATAATGGAATTTGTGATTTCTTCCACGTCAATGAAAGCAGAACATCCTTGTCAAGCTGTCGGGGAACAGGCGGAGTAGGCGTGCATACATCATGTCGCATTAATAATTAGTGGTGGCCAGTGAGTGTCGGCACCATATGAATGGGCTTGCAACATGAGTATTTTAGCCTGGGGCTTTTAGGAGTGTGCATTGCTAGTCTCTCACTTGCTTTCTTTAAAATAAGGAAACAGGGGAAACGAAAAAAAAAGGAAGAAAGAGGGTAAAATGGGGACACATCTGTAAGCTTTTAATCTTTAGTTAATAAGGGAGTTTTGTTTAAAGTGTGAGCTTTAATCTTTTTGTGAGATTACGAGAGTTCATAACCTAGGAGCGTGTTATGAGTACAATGACATGCCATTGCATATCATTTCACAGATATTAGTCTCATTTTCTCCTCCTTTGTAAGCAGCCACTTTTACCAATACTGTGTTTAGGATTTCAGTCAGGAAATGCAACACGAATGGTCTCATTCTTTCTCCAATGACCCATCCATTTGGTAACACGTTAGATTAGGTCACACATATTCACCATTAACTAGCAGCTTACTAACACGCAAATTAGTAACATACTAGCCCTTTGTTAGTTATTACAAGTCACTTATTAATTCCATATTCTACATGACCTTATTCTACCCATAATAGACCATTAACTAAGAATTTCTCCAATATAAATTCCTAATTACTGTTTATTCGTGGTTAGTTGTTGTATATGAATTATGATCTTAATAAGATTTGGTTAGTATGGGGTTTATAAGGCATTAGTACAACAGGAACAGTTATTCTCCTTCAATATTATTTAGAAAAGATGATCTATTCATAGGGACAAAACCCACAAGTACCTAATAGTGTCCAAATAAGTCCTAATTATGTCTTTTTGATTGAGAATAATTGTTAACTGTTAATAACTGTTCCTATTGTACAACCACCTTATAAGCCCCTTACTGGGCAAAGCATATTGAGATCATAATTCATATACAACAACTAGCTTACTAACCAGGAATAAGGAGTAAGGAGTAATTAGGAGTTTATATACTGTAGGAGAAATTCTATAATTTAGACTAAGAACATATATATAGAATAGAATATCTGAGTATAAGCTCATGCAGGATAAGGTATTAATAAGTGATTTGTAATGACTACCAAATGCCTAGTATGTTATTAATTTGCATGGTAATAAGATGCTAGTTAATGGTGAATATGTGTACCCTAATCTAAAGTGTTACCATACACTCCATAGGGACTTAGACACAATGACCGAGGTAGTTCTTAATAACATGTAAACACAAATTATTACATCATATTATGGAGCTTTCATTCATTCTCATGTGACAGATTTTTTTCCTCTGCATGCCACTTTATATATAACACAAATCGTCTTGAAAGTATTTCATCACAGGACTAATATCAGACACAGATCCCAATGTAAAGTCTGCCCTTTCTGTACTCCCATTGCAAGCTACCATTCATGGCAGGGCATGCTAAATTTCAAACTTTTGAATTAAAGGTCATCTTACGTGGCTCTTGTGAATGTTTTCAGGTATTTCTGGATAGGCATTTAGATTGTATGTGTGACCTTTGGAAGATCCAAGTCTTTGTTTGTGTGCTTTCCCCATGGCCAGCGTTGTGTGTCTCTGAAGATCCTTGTATCAGAAGTCTACTCCATTTCCTCTTATGCATTCTGTTTAGCAAAAGCAAAAGGTGCTGACATTATATTCTTTTACTTTTACTCGCTCTATCTGTTTTCCAGATCTGTATACTTCCACTAAATGCAGCCTATCTAAGCCTATCTCTACCTAAGGACAGCATATGTCTCTTAGTGGTGTATGAAATGGCTTTCCCCTGGCCCGCTTTTCGTTGAGACACCCCAACATCCTCAACCCTGAGGAAAATTCCAGCCCATTAACCACAGTATAAAAATGTCTCCTCCCAATATTCCATTGATCTCTATCCAATAGGACATTCCTTAATGGGTGCTATCTGAGGCAGAACAGATCTAAAGGTGTATTGGGGGTCCATTCTGATGAGTTGTGCTCAGCTCAATTGCTGGTTGCCAAAGGCTTTGCTCTGTTTAAGAATCACTTCTGCTAAATGGAAAAAAAATATCCATCACCCTTTTTGAGTTCACCTGTGGAATCTTGATTGCAGGAGGCATCATAGCCTGGCCAAGTCAATCAACAGATGAATAGTATTTGGATGTTTGCATTTGTTTAGCAATAACTTAATGTCAATCTGTCAATTCAAATCTCCACACCTGTGCCAAATCAACTTTTAGGAGAGAGAGAGGGAGAGAGTGAAAGAGAGAGAAAGCATTACTTTTTCCAAAAGCCTGTTCCACTAAGCTCTCTTTGCTTTCACTCTAAAGGTTTTGCACAGAAGTCCACTATAAATTTAGAAATGTCAGTGTGAATTCTGAGATTCACAAAAGAAAGATGACCCCTGTTAGTTTAAGAGGCATTTTACTGTTCAGAGAGCTGAGATTTTCATTTCACCACAAAATAATTGTGAGGGGGTTCACTTCATAGGGCTGCATCCTACCATTCATTTTTTTTTTCATTAGTAGACCACAGTGGACAGAATGTACCATAAAGTGTGATGAATGAAAGACACCACGGAGGCAAGGCACAGTTCCAATGGCTCCTCTGAAATCCAATGTCATGGAGATGAATTTGGCTGGAGAGAAACCGAACACATGCCATAGAAGGAAATGAGTGAGTGGTCTACATTTCAGTTGATGAGCTGTAATTCATCGTGTGTTTTCAAGTCATCAACAGTCAGCACATACCGATGGGGCTGCCTGCCTAGAGGATACTGCAGCTAGGTGGTAATGAGCAGACAAGTGTCCTGAGGATGGGGCCATGCTGCTCAGTCAAACAGCAATGATTTGATCCTCCTGATGTCGTACAGCATGAATCAAATCTGCGTGTTTGGAGATTACCATAATGCGGTCGCTGACAGCGAGCTGGTCATCAATCATATCTCCAAAGCTCCTGCTGGTCTAAGATGGTAATAAGGGTGACGAGCCAAGCTGGACAATGTTGCCATAGCAAATTAGAGGACCGGCTCGGATGGCAGGGAGCTTTGTGTTTGATAGATTATGTTGTGATGCTGTTTCCCATCTAAGCTGAAACTGTCTTTGAGACGTGAGACTAAAGTTTTATGCTGAGTGGTGTCCTCTAAAAAGAAAAGACTGGAGGATTATTGGGGTAATTATTCTATGTGGTTTGGGACTAAACACTGAATTAGTTATTG
The DNA here is from genome assembly GCA_015244755.2 of Tenualosa ilisha. Taxonomy (NCBI): domain Eukaryota; kingdom Metazoa; phylum Chordata; class Actinopteri; order Clupeiformes; family Clupeidae; genus Tenualosa; species Tenualosa ilisha. The sequence goes on from PYXC01002064.1 coordinate 2,343,436, forward strand.
CACTTGTACAACAAAAATAACGGTTGCATTTTGTATTCACAGTGCATCGAAAGGAGAAGGAGGTTACTAGGCTTACTGAATTATTAGTCAGAAACAGAGGGGGCCAAGTTTTGGTCCTCAGTGCCTACCAGCTTCATTTGACTTTGACAAATGGTCATCATGGTAGGAGCCAGAAGAGCAATGCAAGGTAGTGAGTATGTAGATTTGTTTTTGGTCTGATACTTACATCTACACTATTTCTTGATATCTAATTGACATTCCACGAATGTGGGTACTACTATAAATCAGTCTGCATGTAGCACTGAATTGTTTAACATCCCCTTAAAAAACTAAATTGAGTGAGAAAATAGTCTAAGGTTAATATTAATTTTAATTAAGGTTAATGTTAACATTCGGTTTAGCATGTGATTGAGGCCGTAGATAAGAAGACTATAGCAATATAATATGCACAAGCACACAAAGCCTCTCTCACTGAACATGGCTTTGGAATGATCTATTGTGTTGCTATGCAACAAAAAACTCTAAGACTAAGATTGATTTTTTTTTTTTTTATTTACAGCAGAGAATGAACACATATAAATAACCTATGGAAAACACAACTTGATGTCTTTACTCACAATGATTTGTGGGCAGTGGAACAGTTCTACGAAAGGAATGTGAACACTCATGATCGTGGCATTGGCTAGGATATAGCCTACTAGGCCACTGCTGTGGTTACCAATGGCAAAACCACAAACCCAAACCCACCATTACTAGTGACTTGTTGCTTAAATGTATGAGAAAAGTTGAGAAAATGGAAATGGCACATTAGCATCAGTTAGAAATGTTGATGGGACATACTAGTTGCCATTCTGTAGCTGGATCTGTTGTGTCAAGGGTTTTATGTGAATACATGAGATTGAGAGCAGAGTTGCAGACATTGCTAGTATCATCCCCACAATCGCTCTCCATATATATTTCTCATTCATGCATGCAGCAGCCACCAATTAAACATGCAATCATTTATCCGTTTGAGAAGGAGCGCGGCATCGACACAGGTAGCATCAGATGGTTTGTTCCCTAATGACTCTTATCCAGCGTGGCCTGCCACCCTGTTCCCTATGCCCCATTATAAGTGAGACACTTAGGCTCTGATGTGTCTACCCATTAAAACGAATTGGCACAGAGCATTTAATTCCCCCGCTAAAGGAAGGATCTTTAGGCATCCCTGAGATAACCTGAGCTTCTCTATTACACTGTTGTGTCCCCTAATATTACCTCAGTGCAGGCAGGGGAACCAGCATCTTCCTTTTTTCACAACAGAATGCAGGGGAACTCATTCCTAAGGTTAGGGTTAGATAGACAGATAGACAGACAAACACCAGAGAAAACATAACCTCACTGGCAAAGGTAATAATTTAACAGAATGGTGTTGGTGACGCAAAGCCAGAGGCCGTCTCGCACTCAACGAAATGTTAACAGTTTCGTGAGGATTATTAGCAATAAAGTGTCTCAGTGGGAATGTCCTGGGTTGTCATCACCTTGGGTTGTCCTGGGTTGTCATTACCTGGGTTGTCATCCCTTCGACTGGACAGGCGACACATAGAACGTGTCCTATCCTGTCGAATTCCGTGCATACTAAGCATCAGTCCAAATGACCTTGAAATCAAACTTCGTTGCATTTAGTTTGCTTTTTGGTTTTTAGGTACAGCAAGTTCCCAAGATCTTGGGAGCTGCTGTTTGTCATCATAGCTCTTTAGATTACTTTACTGTATGTTACATGTCATGACATGTATCTGCCATGGGGATCTGATTTGGCCATTGTCAAATGAATGACTGTAAGCTCTCTGGTCAACAGTTTCAACAGTTTCAATGCAACTTTTTTAAAGCAGCCAAATAAAGAAGGAGATTACATGGCACAATGGGATTAGGTAGTTATATTTAGTTATAATTGATTTAAAAAGTGACTTCACAAGTAAGCAAGTCATTCGTAAGTCATTGAAGGCAGTAAGGTGGCAGTTAGCTTCTTACCCCGTTTCAGACAATGTTTGCGGGTTTATTAAATTAAGGGAAAACCAGGCAACATTTTTAGGTTCATTTACCAGCTTCGTAGTCAGGTTGATGAGTAAATGTATCATCACAGGGTGAATGAAGGTTCTCTTGACTGCCTCTACATATTCTGCTGTTACTACATATATGATCTTCTTAAACGGCGAGCCAACGAAACCAAAACTGAATGAAACTGGAATTGCGTTTATTACTTTGTCAGTCAACATAATTCTACGAAAATTATCAGCGCTGGTTCCTATTCTTTGGTCTGCAAACAAATCCACATGGATTGGTGAAAATGTACAACATTGTTGCTATTTTATTTATTATTTAGTCGGCAACTGTAGGGGAAGACGTAAAAAATGACCAGGCTTGCCTGGTAGGCCTTTAAAAGGTGCAGATTTGTTCTGAATGGTTTGCATTGTTTGTATATTATCACCTTTATTTGTGGGCATTTCAGCTGACATGAAAACCAGGCTACACACAAAAAAAAACATGCAGATGTGCCCCAATGCTATTATAAGTTCACTACATAGTTATCCTAGTCTTACCCATGTAACTCAAAAATTCTCTCGAATAAAAAGTATGCATCTGTGGGGGTGACTTTGTAGGGATGAGTTAGACAACACACTGTGATTTAATTTAATTTAATTCAGAGGCTCATAGGATACCCCTGTTGCTCAGACTCCACACCTCTGTGTGCCTTTTTCTTTCATTATCCCAGCCTGTGGACATCTGGTCGATGTCAGGGAGATGAGTGCCTTGCCAACACACCATGCACCGGCATCACCTGTCCTGCCACCCTCTAATAGATCGATTTTAGAGAGGGAGAAAAAAGATCATCAAGCATCATCACACTTGCAGTTCTAAATATGCATAGGAAGATAGCCATTTATATGTGCAAATGGGGGATATTGTATTTAAATGCATATATTGGCTGGCCTCTCAGTTCAAGGAAAATGTCATTACAGACAAGCAGTGGGAGATGATATGTGTTGATGCATGGCCATTGTTTCTTTCATTTTGAGTCAATGTATTGAGGGGTCACTTCAAAGTCAAGCCTTTCCTTACACCCACATCTGTCAGATTGCAGTGGAGTATACAGCTCGTTTACAAAATTCTTAATCCTTAATTACTCAAGTCTATTTTGTGTGATGTATCAATATTTTGAGGATGCTCTTACCTTTTTAGGTTTCTCTAATTGACAACTAATAAAATGAGGAAAAAAACAGTTATGTATAGTGCTCTTCCAGCTCTTGGTGCTGTCACGGTCCATCCTGCTTGACTCACGTTGGCATGCAGGTGAGACTTAGTCCCCCCACGTGTCCTAACAGAGTCCAGCACTTCCCCCTGGTGGTCATCTTTGTATACTTCTTGCTGAAGTGACCTCTCTCTCTCTTACACACACGTCTCCTAATGTGTGTCAGTGTATATTATTATATATAAGGTTGGGATAGCATGCGTACACACACACACACACACACACGCACGCACACACACACACACACACACACCTGTGATATTCCCACTGTAAAAAATTGGTGGAAACTTGTTGCCTCGAACGAGTTAAGTAAACTTAACTAGTCTCGTTCAAGTTATGGTAAAGATAACTTGAAAGAGACCAGTTACGTTTACTTAACTCATTTGAGGCAACGGGTTTTGTTTTGTACAGTGCAGGACAGCAGTAGATAAAAGACAGTGACATTTTTTACATTTAATATTAGGGGTGTGCGTAATACTCCATGATATAAAAATATGGTAATAGCAAAGGCCAACTAATATACTTCAGTAATGAGTGTCCTTTTAATGCATGAAACAATAATTGCCATAACCTTTTCATAGTTGTCTCTCACCAGTTTCCTCATGTATATTTGCTTGTGATGATTAATGTTGTTGTTTGTAAGATAGCATAATACCCATTAGGTTAAGTAGTCACAGATCAATGCAGTCATAGCATTAAAAGGTATGGGTTTCATTGTGGTAACTGCATGAAAGACAATGAAAAAAGCAATAATCTGCCAATGTAACTGCTGCTTCCTTATATGGATATTTGTTAATTAAGTCAATGTGACTCTACTTATCCAGATGAAGAAGAGCAATTTAGACTTTAGCAACCATTCATTGCTACTCTATTGTGTTGTAAGGGCAACAGTGGACTCAACATGCACAGTGGCTGGCAGGATTTAATCACAACAGTGCATCACTGCATTTCAATTTCCTCTAGGAAAATAAATGCAAGGCAAAAAAGTCAGCATCCCAGACGAATTGAGTTATTGTTTTAACAGTCACCCATCCTATTACCGAAAGAGCATAAAGAGCTACCATATACTAATGAACAATATTAGGCTATATAGCAGTGTGGGAGTAATGCAGTCTTCAAGACTTCAGTGTAGTTAATAAGTGTAGGTTTAGTGCATTTAAATCCTCACAATGTCATGAAAATCCATATGTTGTGCACAGCACAGTGTGCATATTAACATTGAAAAATGGATCTAGAATGAATAAATTAAAGATGGAAAAACAGGCACAGTGAGAGTGGAATAGACTGGAGGCTTTTCAAGGAAAAAGTGCAGAACAATTCCTCATTTCCTTATGTGAGTGACATAAACATATCCCAGGTCCGTGTTTGACTGTTGTTGTTGTAATTCATGTATATGTGGCTTGAGTTTGGCAGATACAGAAGTCTTAGGCTTGGACCCATGCATCCTAAATGCATTCATATACTGTAAGGGAGTAAGCTTTAGACCCATAGCACAGGCCAGCACCCTGTTGGTCTGGTGCATTTAAACCACAACAGCTATATAGCTATTTATAATTCCAGCCACTAAGAATGTGTTCATTATCGAGGTTGTCTGGTTATGTTGATGGTCAGATCATAAATAACCACAGCAAGTAAGAGGAATAACCAAAGAATTTGTTAGATGAGTGCAGAGGGGCTGGTTGCAGGATGCCAGACACCACTTCTGGGAGTGTTGTGGGCCCCATTTAATGAAAGACAGACAAAGAGCCTGTTTAATAACCTCTGTGAAATGCTCACTGACAATTGCTTTGTTGATGTTGAATTGCTTTTTTGCACACAAAATGGATTTCTTGTTTTATTTGTTTGGTTGTGCATGTTTTACTGAGAAGGAGGGCCTTTACGGATCCCAGGTAGCTTACAGCATGCACCATGTTGTTGGTTTGTTCCTGACAGTCACCCTTGTGGATCAGCCACCATATCTGTTGATCAGCTAAATCACAGTCAGCTGAACAGCATTTAACTAATTATCTGATACATATTGCAAGCTAAATAGGTAGCTATGTGTATTACAATGAGCAACTGAATTCATTAAAGCTCTAATCCAACCTGGTGATATCTCTACATGATATCTGGATTTGAATCTTATCGCTCACCACCCATTTTTGTTTGGTTACACTGTGTGAATGTGTTTAATTCTGTAGCATGGTTCAGCATTCTCATTAGTGCATTCTCTTCAGGCTCTTCTATGGAAACAAGCCTCTCTCTCCTGCAGAATATGAATTTTATATCTGCATTGCAGCTTGCATGGTGCAGCCCTTCTCTCTCTCACTCTCTGCACAACGGTTGTCACTCAGGCTACAGGCGCTTGAAGAGCTGCACTCTGCTTTCCTCTTATGAATGTGTGTTTGTGTGTGTGTGTGTGTGTGTGTGTGTGTGTGCTGGAGGGTTACTAATGTGTCCTGCTGCATAGGTGCTTACTGTGGTCCAGAGCATGGCACTGATCTAGTTTCGGCTCTGGCATGTGGTACAGAGGTTCAAGAATCTCTATTGGCCTGAGCAAAAATAACTCATCCTATGTTTTCCTGTGATAGTACAAGGGAAAATAGCAGTATCTTCTAATCCAGTCCTAAACAATTACTTATTTCATTTCCAAAATAGTCTTGCAGAGACACTAGCAAGGACCATTTCATGTATTTATTTCAGAATGTCTATGATTCACAGTTTGTGCTAATTTAATATAGAACCTGATATCATGCAAGAGACAATATTTATAATTTTGCATTCAGGGAGCAAGAAAGACCAAGAGTGTATCTATACAGAGTGATGCCTACTTTAAATTCCTTGAAAGCTGAAGTACATATCAGCAAACATTTGTTTGTTGTACAGCTCAAAAAAAACGGAAGAGGCTTGCATTTCTCCTGAAAAATGACAAACCGTGTTCACTATACATCTGATTAGGAGAACAAAATGAAATTGGACATAAGACGTTGACCTTGTATGTTTCAAAAGTCTTCAAAAAGCTCTCTTTTTTGGCTTCAGTAAACACTATAAAAACATGTCTTATTTGTCTTGATTCCTCCTCCAGGTTTACTCCAGGACATTTCAAAATTCTCTGTTTGGTGGTATATTTCTTTCATATACAAAATCTTTTGGACCTGACCTACGCCTACAAATACTAAACCATATACATATACCTGTCTTCAGTATTCTTTTGACATTCACCAGCCACATCTGATTGGCATTCACTGTGACCATCTGCATCTCCAGGGAGTCTATTTTACCTTGTGCAACTTGGTACTTAATTGGCTGATTAAAAAAATCGATGAGAATTGGAAGCCTTGGTACTTTAATTAGAGATAAATTTCAAGGTTACTCCACAAACTTTGCAGGGAGAACAATTTCAGGGTGACTGGATGTAGACATGTCTGCTTTATAATTACCTAAAATCTGAAACAGAGAAAAAAAATCTTCGACAAAAAATACCATTAAATTCTAGATTATTCTGAATACGATCAATAGAGTCAGTATAATCAATGTGTTTTAGTTCTATATTATGCTATATTATGGCATCTATAACCCATAAGTCCCTACAAATCATGCAGATACTTAGGGCCACATTACTGTGAATGACATCTGAGACCAAGTTGAGGGCCTACATCTATTTAGTCTGTACAGCAGGACAACCAAGAAACCAGACAACTCAACTTAAAGAAGATTCCCCTCAGGGTGTTGTGACAGCCACTTGGAGACTGAAGCAAACTGATCTGGTGCACTTATGTCAAACCATTTTATAAATTTGTGGCAGTTAATTGTTTCTCTGAATGCTTATGCAGTGTGGCAATGGTTGTCTAATTAGAAGCTGTTGTTTGTGAAAACATTATTTTATCATTCGATTGTGTTTCAGGACCTTGGAACATTAGTGTGATGGAGTAGTTTTGATCTGGGTGAATTAAGAAGCTAACTTCAGGTTGGCCAAGCAGCATTTCAGTGTTTCTTAGGCTTGCTACAGAGAGACTACAAATGAAACAGTTTCAATGTTAAACCCTGACTTAGAATAAAGTAATTACATTTGTCTCCAGTGTCAACAAACACAACAAGAAACTAAGTTGTGTTTACTTTACATGACTATTTCACATTTCCTTTAACTCAGGGCTTAACACAGGAGAGTTGAGGGCCTACATCTATTTAGTCTGTACAGCAGAACAACCAAGAAACCAGACAACTCAACTCAAAGAAGATTCCCCTCAGGGTGTTGTGAGAGCCACTTGGAGACTGAAATATGACATCATTCTGATATCATCCAAGTCTCCGACAGCACCAAACTGCTTGTTCTTGCCAGAGGGAAGATGTCTTTGGGAAGCTGGTTTTGGAGGAGCCTCATCACACAGCCAGCTCGCCAAGTTCAAGTAGCTGTCAGCAACAGTATAGAGAGAGAGAGAAAGAGGGAGCAGCATGGCCTGAAGAAGAAGTAGGCACTGTGTATGCCATTGCAAATCAGCTGTCGGGGCTTTGTGCTTTGGCCTGTCTCTCCATGCACAGCGCCTCCAGCTGGAGTCTTTGGGAACGAGAGGAGAAGGAGGAGAGGAGATCACTTCAACAACATTGAGGTGGGAAAGTGAACCTTTAGGCATGTTTAATGTCTGTCTCACGAGCAAAGGTTTGGATAAACACCAGTCAGTTTGTTTGCAAGGCTAAGTGTTAGATACTGAAGGACCCAGACTTTTTGTCACCTAAGTTAAGCTAGGTATGAAAGTTTTACTTGATTTGCTACCACTTCAAAGGTAAGGGTTAAGGCCTTATTATGACCTTTTTGATATCTTGCACATTCAGATCAAATATGAAATGACTTCCTCGACTATAGGCCTAGTAAATTGTGCTAATCCTTTTTGTGATAAACTGACCCGCCTATACTATTTCTAAGTCACTTTAAAAGCTGAATGAGACATCCAAAATGAAAACTATTTAACCAGAAATATTGATCTCACCCACTTATTGATAAGAGGTTCACATGTCACTCATCTCATGTGAAAAAAACAGGGATATGGTTAGCTTGAGTTTATGTCAATTACACACCAGAGAGGAAGCATCAACCAATTTTGTTTTCTCTCTCTAGCTCACAGTCACACCATCTCTCTCCACAATATTTTAAATCAGCAATCAACATTACAATGTAATTATAAGGCCCCTTGATTACAGAGGATTGGAGAACGCAGCTTGCCGCAGCACTGAATTCAGTCTTGATTGTTTTGGCAGGACATTGATTATTGCACAAGGTAAGTGAGTGATGAACACTTTAAAACAGCTGAGGCATTAATCTTGAGATAATTGGATTGGAAATTAAGGAGACAGTTTGGCATTCTATCAACAGCATTTTAATCAGCTGTCTCTCTCTTCACTCTCTCATTCTTTCTCTCTCTCTTTTCATCCATCCTTCTCTCATCTGTAATGTGTCTTCCTCATGGGGGCATGCATCTGTGAATGGGAGGGTGGCACCTCGTAGAGGACCTGGAGTCAACAGGTAAAGTGGCCTCGTCACCATGATGAATGTTTCAATTACTCCTCTCAGTAGGACTTTGGTGTGAGTACATGTGTACACTGCCAACTCCCTGCACCGTCATCTCTCAAGCATCATCACATTTGCTCATCAGGAAAAAAAAGAGTAAAACTGAAATAAGGTTGGCGCACACAAGGGAGTGCACCATCCGGATCACTGCCAAGACATGGTTTAGTGCTGCCTGACTGCAAACAAACAAAGATACAGCAACATGAGCTTGCAATATGTGATTGAAATGACTTTCATTTAAAGTTCAAGCACGTTAATGACATTAAAAACAATCGGTAATACCTTATTTGAAGGTGTCTACATAAGACTAACATGAGCCTGTAATTAGCATGACATGGCACGTATCATGAACATTAATGACACTGTATTAATGCTTATGACTGTTGTCATTACATTTGGTTTTTGTAATATCTGCACCCCAAACAGTGTCAACTTTACATTACAAAAACCAAATGACATATCATACACATCTAAAAAGTGTCATCAATGTTCACAATGCTTGTCATGTCATGCTAATGTCAGGCTTGTGCACTCTTATGCAGACGCCTTCAAGTAAAGTGCTACCAAATAGATCTGGTGCACTTATGTCAAAACATTTTATAAATTTGTGGCAGTTAATTGTTTCTCTGAATGCTTATGCAGTGTGGCCATGGTTGTCTAATTAGAAGCTGTTGTGTGTGAAAACTTTATTTTATCATTCGATTGTGTTTCAGGACCTTGGAACATTAGTGTGATGGAGTAGTTTTGATCTGGTTGAATTAAGAAGCTAACTTCAGGTTGGCCGAGCAGCATTTCAGTGTTTCTTACTACAGAGAGACTACAAATGAAACAGTTTCAATGTTAAACCCTGACTTAGAATAAAGTAATTACATTTGTCTCCAGTGTCAACAAACACAACAAGAAACTAAGCTGTGTTTACATTACATTACTATTTCACATTTCCTTTAACTCAGGGCTTAACACAGGAGAGCTGAACAAGTCTATCATTTTGGAGTACTAGCATGCTGGCCATTTGTTCCTGACAATCTGTCTGAATTCACAAAGTTAATAAATAGGCCTGTCGACTCTCTCTAGGAAAACATGTTCTCTGGGTCCTCCCTGAGCAGAAAAGATCATTGACACTTACATATGCTGTCATAGGGATTGTATAACTTTGTTATAAACTTGTAATAGAATCCACTGTCATACCTCTTGTGATTGAGCATCAACTGGTGGGATTTTTTGGGGGAGAGCTTTTTTTCAGAGATCATCAGATGCCATTGGAATTTTATATGAACTTAACTGAAACTAATAACAACTTCAAACCTATTTACTTTTAAACATATTAGTTTGAAAAACTATGAAATGTGTGATGCATGGACTAAGGAATGCTAAAAGAATCAGTATTCAAAATTCTAGAAGCTTTATTGTTTCGAAGTGTGATGAAAACATAGGCAACAAATTCAAGTGACCAAATCAAATGTTTGTGAACTGATTTATGTAATTTCCACATCCCTAGGTCTTATGCACAAGCATACATTTCAGAAAGAAACCACAAAAGGCCATGCGTTATTTTACAATGGCTAACGGGAGTTGTCGGGCACAAAGTGGCATGTTATTTTGTGTTATGAAATGGATTGAATGTACTGAGATAATATCTACAGCCAACCAGACTTACTTTATCCGAACACATGGGAATAATATACTATGTGTAAGACAGAAGTATGGAAAATATATTCTATAGTGACAAGTTAGTTGAGAACTAACTTCAGCAGCAGAATATAAATACCTTGAAAAGCAGCTCCAGTCACTTGTAAGATGGAAGATCTGAGTGTAGGTTAGAGGTGAGGAATAGTTACTAACAAAGTTGCTCTATTTTTCCCTCCTAATAGCCTTGGCCCCAGCATCACTCATGCTGAAGCCTCTTTTATGATTGTTTTTTTTTTTCCTCTTTGTCACACAGGAGCGGGTCAGACAGCAGGAGGTCGTCAGAAGATGTGGTGAAAAGACTGGCATTCCTTTGCAAACTCAGTGAGAGGCTTTTTGACTCTTGCTTTATTGTGAGGGCGCTTAAGGTCTTCAGGGAGAAGAGATTAAAGTTTGTCTAAGATCTTGGAAGATTAAAAGGGCATCATGTTTAATTGGAGATTAGAGGATGCCAGTGGTGATTTGTGATTTGTTTCACCAACTTCGGTTTGCCATTAGTTATATGCCACCTGCTTTAGTTCAGGCATTGCTTCGATATTTACATCAGGAATCATATTTGTACTTCTGTCTTTCTTAGAGTAAGTCGAGGATAAGCAGTGTGTGTGTAACACAGTTTGTGTGTTTGCCTTACACACACAGTTCAGTTCATTGATGCACCATTTCATGGACGGTGGATATGGATTTTGTACAAAGAATCTGAGAGTATGCCGAGACGTTCTCCACTTAATGTTCACATAACATTGGGAACAGGCTATGCAGCTGTTGCACATTTTACAAGCTGAGTCCATAAATTCAAATTACTGTGGGTATAGTGAAGGCTGATGGAGTTTACTTTATCTGCTTGCTGGCACTTTCCTGCCAGACATCAAGGTAAAGACCTTGTTACTTATTATTTTGTACTGTTCTGTCTGAGCCCTCTAATCTGTTTTTTTTTTCTATCCTTTTTAAAGTTCTGGCACAGTGTTTGTCTTTTGTAAACAGCATCAGGTGTTTGAAGGCCTTTGGGTGATGTGGCTTTAGTTATTGTTATAACAGATGTTCAGTTGATTCTGCTGTTTTGCTGTTACCCCTGTCAATCCCATCTATCTTCCACGCACTATGCTGGACCTGTCTACATAATATGATACATTCATATCACAAAGTCTATGTTTCTTTTCTCTTTTCACTGCAAATAACTCAGGTTGTCACACAGACGCTGCATAGCATTTCAATAGCTCCCTGACTTGTTCCCCCTTCCAAAGGCAAACACAGACTGATTGATCGTGCGAGCCTTGTGTAACTAAGTCTGAGGCACGTCCTCGGCTCGTCACATCAGAGTCTCATCAGAGTGCGGTTCAGCGACCCGGCTGAGCCGCCGGTGCTGCCAAGATTGGTTTCGGCCTCCTGCCACCACTACAGTGCCACCGCCGCTGCCGAAGACACGCACGCGTGCAGGGTGGTCAGTGTCACACCTCACATTTTTCATGAATCTCTGGTCAGCGACATGTTATAAAGGAAATGGGTGTGTAGGGGTAAAATATATGTGATCACTCAGAGTTACTTCCACCTTACTGCGCTTGTCTGCAGAGATACCTGATGTAATGATAGTGGGTGCGTGTCCATGGAGAAAGACTCTTATCAATATTCACATAGGCCCGCATGCAGTGAACCTATATGCGGACTCACAAGTGTTCCACATTTAATAAGACACATTAACCGTTCCACATTTAATAAGATTGATAAGCAAATTTGGTCAGAAATGTCACACATAACAACCTCAAATTACTATTATTTTTTATTATTTATTTGCAAACAAGTAACGTGACAGAGACAAAGGTAACAAGAACAATACAAAGTGCAGCACAGAGATGCACAGATAAAGAACCTGAAACACCATTACAACTGTTACAAAGACTAAACATTACAACGTACATGTTGACAGACTGTGTAGTGCAACCTCTAATTATAAAATTTGACCTAATCCAACTAAATTATCAAGCAGATTGATCTGAAATGTATCTGCTAGAATAATGTGCAATGATGTGAAGTACTGAAGTGATGTGGGTTAAACATACACAAGTCACTTTAAGGAAGTGCCATATTTATGACCATCACTAGTGCAGTGGGCGTATACGTGTCGCTCGAGTCCCCTTTCTACCTGTTTTTTTTTCTCCAGTGATTGTTGGTCATCCGTCCCCAGGAAACCGAAACACAGGGCATTGTGTAACTCACTGGGCATGTAGATCCACTTGAGTGTTAACGCATAGTAGCTTTTCATCCTGGGGGGCCGCTCACACCCTGCTGTGGCCCACCCAGAACACAGGGTGGTCCGACACACTTTTTGGGGAATAACCCAAGAATTGTACCAACTGAGCCAACAAAATTTGGGTGGTATGTAGGTCTCAAGGAGCTGCATCAAACAAGCCATCACACGCCCATGTGTGGTGTAGTGCCACCTAGTGAAAACTTTTGGGAGTTCTTCTATTATGTACTTGTACTTAGTTATGTGTATTATGTACATATAGTTTTTATAATGGCTGTCACACATAGGATTTGGTTTGTATTTTCAGTTTGCTTAGCATTCTAAGACAGCTAGGATGCACCCTATAATTATCTGTACAGACACCTACTTAGTGTGCTCTTTTAAAACATGAAATGACTTCTCACAGTAATATGATTTGTGGCCACTGTAATTTTTCAGGTATTTTTTTCTCTTTCTTTCTATTCCTTCATTTCTCTTTGTTTTCCACTCATATTTTGGAGGGATCTAAATTTGCATCCACCAAGCACTTCTTCATGTAAAATTCAGCAGTATCAGCAGCAGCTATACAGATATATCTCCTCTGTGATCAAGTGTGGAGCGTCTTCCTCACAGTCCATTGTTTCAAGTGCCTAGGAGCACGTCTGTTGTTTCATTAACAATGGTTTTCCGCGCTTTGTCAGAGTTACCAGTTATTCCCGAGCCCCATGGGAGCTGTCGCCCTAGAAATGGATATTGTGTTGGCGACTGCTGTGGCTACCAAGCTTCAGAAACTACTTTTAGAAATTTGTCATGTCAGTGTCTCCTCTCTCTCTCTCTTTGTGTGTGTGTGTGTGTGTGTGTGTGTGTGTGTATGTAAGTTTCTGCTGAGTGTTGTTTAGAGAGTTTAGAAAGTATTTCCTCAGGTGAGTCTTTGGAATGTAATGCTTTGTGACTGTGTGAATGATGGGAGGTATTCAGCAGGTCAGTTTGTCTTGACAACTTGCCAGGTATAGAGAGAAAAAGGAGGGATTTATTTTTTTTTTGGATGCAGAGAGCTTTTTGGTGTTTGGTCCCTAACATCAGCAGACAACAAAGCAGAAAATGCAGATTGTAAGTGGCGAAATGATGGCCTTTTGTCAATCCCATTAAGCCATTTATCTGCCGTGACCACTTCTCACTCTCTCGGCCCTGTCTTCCATGCTCACAAGCGCATTTTCCACATTTCAAAAAACGAACTCAACTCACAGGGTTCACCGTGGGGTGACAGATGAATTTAACAGTATGGTGCCAATTTATCTCTCTCTCTCTCTCTCTCTCTCTCTCTCCCGCTCTCTCTCCTCTTTATTGGTGATGTAGTTAATGTTGGGTTTCTGTTGGGCTGACGAGTGGCTGGAGGACTGGCTTTGTGCTGAGTTCCCAGGAAGCAGGCACAGAGAGGCAGGACACGGAGCCCCAGGAGGCCCACGGGAAGCCCAGCAGGCAGGCAAGCAAGCAGGCGCAGCTGACGGTGGCTTCTCTTCCTCTCTTCCTCTTCCCCTTGGAGGATTTATCCAACCTGGACTCAGAGGAATTAAGATGCGACAGTCGCACATGCATTCACACATCTAAATCTCTTTTTCTTTTACATTTTAAGGTTTACCAAAAAGTGGCTAAGGGAGGTATTGGTGATTGTGATTAAGAGATCTTTCCAATGCAGCCATGAAAAATTGTTTTGCGTTTCTATCACATAGCAGATTTGTATTAAACTTACCAATTATAATGAACATATCCAGAAATAACATCACTTTTTACTGTTTTTGTTTGAAGTAAAACAGGCATCTTGCACATGATGTGAAACTGTGGAAATATAATACCCTTGTGTTTGTGCATTTGATAACTCTGATAATACACAGCTGTGGTGTCTAGAATCATAAGAGGAATGTGGATTTAATTTCAGGCAGCTGTGGCCTAGTCATAGAAAGTCAGACTAGTGATCGAAGGATGCCTAGTAATAAAAATGTGTAGGGGATATGAACGTTGCTATGTGTGTTCATTTGAGCTACGCTCCTAACCCATATTTCCTGGGTGCTACTCTGTTCACTACATATTGGTGTGTGTGTGTGTGTGTGTGTGTGTGTGTGTGTGTGTGTGTGTGTGTGTGTGTGTATGTGTGTGTGTGTGCAGATAGGAGAATTTTCCTTGAAATTAATGATCTATCAGTCAGAGGTGATCTATCTATCTATCTAGTCCATCAATTGAGTTTAGGATTCTGATTCTGAGATCTGCTGAAGTGTTGATATCCAGTGTGGCTCTTGATTAATTCTCTTCTTCCAGGAGCTACTGGAGCTACTGCACAAACACCATGGCAACAAACAGCACTGTGTCCTCTCCAAGTGTTCTAAAGTTGGCTTGGGCCCATATGCTCAGTGCACTCATCGTGGCCGTGTTGTATAACGATATGTAAATGATACGTAAGTGCATAAGTCCCCAGTGCGGTGTGTTACCCCACACAACACTGGCTTTGATTCGCCGTACTGGCAATACTTACTCGTCAAGAACATCAGGAATCCCCAGAATTTTCTCTTTTGCTATTCAAATGAAGCCCTTCCCGCCCCAAATCCCCATCCTCCATTTTTATTTTGAGACTAAGCTCTCTTTCTTTTTTTGTCAGTATTCATGAATAATTACTCTGCATGCTGAATCAGAATGTAACTTTTCTGATACCACAACAAAAGAAAATACTCCAGTTTCATGTCAGTTTACTTCTGGGATTTATCACGATAGCAGTGCCAGTTCACAGTCAGAACACAAACCTATTCTTCCCTTTCAAACCAGTCAGTCCTTTGTGTATAGCTTGTGTGTCTTGGATAGCCCTACACATATCTGGTGTATATTCTTGAGTGTTGTTTAAACATTCTAGATAAAGCATAGTGCACTTGTTTCTCAGCTTTATATGTTGATTTACCATAATATGCAACCTCTTTATTGTGTTTCCTCATTTTATTTTATTTTATTGTTTTTTTTTTGTTTTTTTTTTAATTAGCCTCATATGATATGTTAGCATTTAAGATACTTATTCAAGCTGAAATACACACATTCATACACAAGGCTCAAAAACAAAGAAAGACAGAAAGAAAGAAAGAAAGAAAGAAAGAAAGAAAGAAAGAAAGAAAGAAAGAAAGAAAGATAGAAAGAACAAAAAAAGAAACAGGCTGAAATATGAAATCATTACAGCAACTATTCATAGAACCTCCTACTCTGCTCTCTGCCTGCACAACCCTTGGGCAAAGTTTACTCATGAAAGCAATTATTCCATCGCCAGGTGGTAAGAAATAAAGTGGCTCCGTAGATTTAGGGCCTTTAATTACCTAAATCTCAAGACTACCTGACAGTATATTAGACTGTTGTGGTAAGACTCTAGACACACAGAGACTTCCGCAGAGCAGACAGAGAAAGAAAAAAAATCTCATTCTGAGGAACGCATACACAAATCCCAGTCTATCCTCTGCTATTTTCTCTCTGTCTATTGTAATTCCCCTTACTTTAAAAAGACTTGATGACACAAAGAGTGAAAGAGGTTATGCACACAGCATTACAGACAAGGCCAAATGTCTTATTTTTCAGTTTCCTGCTCATTCACTTTCATTCCGTCCCAGTTACTGTTGATTTACTTTTTTGACATCTCGTGGTCTTTCTTTTAGTCCTTTTCTATAGATTTACATATATTTCCATAAATCAGATAATAACAAGACACTTTACTTCACTGAGTAGTGTTGCGAGAAACAATCTGATTTGGAAAGCTGTGGCTATGTAGTATGCAGGTGTTTGAAAAAAAAGAAGTGATGAATACATTTAAATGAATTAAAGTGTTTTTACGCCAAATGACTCAAGATGAACTAATCTAGATGAGGATTATCAAAACTCATGCCCCCAGCTTCCTTCACATAAGGCACAGAATTATGATGAACTGTAGTATTGATATATCAGTAAAAAGAAAACAAATATTGCAAATTGAAATGTAGTCTATTAGACACACCAAACACACACACATACACACACATACAAACGCACTTTCAAAGTCATCTATTTGCCTCTTTGCAAGGTCAGTAATGAAGTTATAGGAACTGTTGACACTGTGTCTAGTAGAATGAAAAGTACAAAACTGGGAGCAGAAATAGCATAAAGTACTGGCAACGTTTGTCACATGCAGGCAATCAGGAGAGGTGACGACTACACAGGAGTGAGGCACTGCACTATTCACAGGGACCCATGAACTGTAAATGAGCATCATCACTCTGTTTACACAGTTTCTGCTACGAGGCATCAGGAGCAAATCACTGGGAAGGGGTTCCAACAGCAGCTGAGGGGCTTTCAAATGTGGGCCTTGCCAGGGTATGAAAAGTGTCAACCTAGCTGACAGTTTGAATGAAAGCTGTCTCTCTCTCTCTCTCTCTGTCTGTCTCTCGCTTGAGTGTGTCAGTATGTGTGATTGCGTGACTGACCCCTTACTGAAGAGGCATCTCGCGTGGCATCCCAACAGTGAAGAAGGCAGGAAAAATAAACCTAATGTGTAATGTCTTCTTTCAGGGATTCCTTTGGATAATTGTGAAAATACTATGCAGGGGATGAGGTGGAGGACTGATGGAGGGATAAAGAGAGATGGAAAGTAAAAGAGAGAGAAGGAGTGACAACTACTCATGCTTCATCAACTGACTCAGCATTCATGAGTGCAGAGAGAGAGAGAGTGAGAGAGAAAGAAAGAGAGAGAGAGAAATAAGTGATGTAATGTTTATAAAGGTCACTGGTATGTTGATAGCCCAGTAGGATTCCTGTCAGCGGGCACAAACCATCACGGCACACACTCCCTGCTCTCCACTCCAGCATCTTCTGATATGCTTCCCCAGCCAACCACTCGCTTCTTTATTTATAGGCTGTTGCTACATCCTTCAAGGTAGCGGCAGCGTGAGCAACAATATGTCTCCAGGGTATGTTTACTGTAGCTCTTCTACGTGCTGTCTCTTATCGAAGACCAAGAGTCTCGCAGGGGCCTCTCCTTCACACACTAATAAAGTCACAGACAATATATATATATAAATAAAATATAATAAAATAAAACTCCCAGAGCAAATTAATATATGAGGCTTTGATTAGATTCTCCAGCTTTTAGTTCCTCTCTATACATCTTTGTCAGCTTCTGCACAGAGATATAGGAGCATTTTTATTCGATGCTGTCAGTGCGCCGCTGTGTTGTTTGCTGGGACAAAAAGAGAAAGCATCACAGTTTTGTCTTCTTTTGAGGCAATGTGGTGTAAATGTGTTAGGAGAGAGATATCTTGCAAGCTTATTGTAGGCCTGCTATATGTCTTTATGCTTTGTATCTTGATAAGGGGTGTTGCAGTAATTCAACGCGTGTTCGTGATTCTGCTCCTGGTGTTCTCTCTTTTACTGACATTTTGATTGGTTTATAAAATGGTGTATTACGATATCACCTTTAATTACAAGTGGCCTAAAGCAGTAATTGCATAATTATCTCAAGAAAATGCTCAATATTGTGTGTGTGTGTGTGTGTGTGTGTTGGTGTGTTTATGTGTGTGTGTATGTGTGTGTGTGTGTGTGTGTGTGTGTACATGTGTGCGTGTGTGTGGCAAAAGATGTAAAGACATGCTTGCATTTTGTATCAGAATGGAACGCTCTCTAATTCATATTCTGGTAATATTTCTGTGTTGACTGCAGTCTTAAGAGACAAATATGCAGTAGTCAGCTTTCAGCCTTTAGGTTTTGTTTCCTTTTCATATTATGGTGTTATTCAAATGCAAATGTGATGTAGCAGTCTATAAGTACCCAACACTTCTTACCACAAACAATGACATTTTTCATAAACAAATCTGTCTAATCATAAACTGAAATGAAACAGATTTAAAATACTGATGAAAGCTATGATATTGACTATCAGTGATGAACTGGCAATTGCATAGTGCTCAATCTGTTGCAAGGGAAATCTTGAAGAAGTCATCATATTTTAAACTGATGGTTATGATTGAGTCAAACAAAACATACAATAATTATGTTATGCCATATTGCTGCTGATCACTTTTCAAGATTGGGGTGAATTTGTACCAAGTACACAAAAGATGTGTAAAGTATAAAGTGAAATGGAAGGAAAGTGTAATATCACTAATGTCAATGTAAATGTCACTTTCAGGGCTCTCTGAAGTCCACAGAGGTACTGTAGACAAATCCGCCGGAAACTTGGGTGGAAATTTGTGGGTGCTGCCATCGCCGCGGTCCAACCACTGAGCTAAAGGTTGCTAACGTAACTTGGTAGTCTATCAGAGTTTTATTCCAAAGCTTCTTCCTTTCTCACCACTACAAGAACAGCCAGACACAGCACAGGATCTTCCCGACATCATATGGAATGGCATGTGATTCAAAGTAAAAAAGCAAAACAGAATAACAGGTAGATTGATAAATTCCACTGGTAGCCTCCATTGACACGTATGGCATTTCTTGGACAAATGGACCGCAGTAGTGGCAAAAGTGTGCAATCAGTGGTCACTTCCGTGTTTTATCTTTCATCAAATGTGATGAACAAACGCTTATGCACAAGAAATCAGCTTTCTTTAGAAGGTAACACCAAAATGAGGGCCTACGCCATTTTCACTATTACTGTATGTCACCTGCAAGGTCTTGAAGTGTGAGTGTGTGTGTGTGTGGGGGGGGGGGGGGGGGGGGGGGGGGGGGAGAAGGGGACAAGTATGGCAACTTTAAAAGTAAATGCGTGGCGTAAATTAGTATTACCAAAAGCATGTGTCCTCCTGCTTCTGGAGTGCTGATGCCTTACGTGATCATTCCGCCTCACTGGATGACAGATTAAATTAAAACCTGAGCGAGATTAATTGGGAGCAACGCTCTGTTTCATTACATCTGGTGTCACCTGCCCCGCGGCTTCCCTTGTTTGTGATGCTCCTCGCCGCGTGTTGACTTTGCTGTCATTAGTGGCAAGGGCCTACGTTTTCTCATTCAATGTCAGACAGTTTTCACACTTTTGATTATCACAGTGTGCGTATGTTTTTCTTTTGTGTGTGTGTGTGTGTGTGTGTGTGTGTGTGTGTGTGGTGTGTGTGTGTGTGTGTGTGTGTCTGCATACTGCACTCTCAGAAAGGTTACTTGTAATTACAACGTGTTGTAGCAGTTAGGCACCTAACTTGTTGTGTTTATTGAGGCCACAAGATCACGAAGAGTCATCTTGGACAGCAGGCTACTTTAGATGGGTTGCAGTGAGGTCTGTTCCCAATTACACTGATGCCTGATGCATGCACTGATGACTTCTAACAGTGTTTGAATGATTTGTTTGTTTGTTTTGACATTACACAAAAATTGTTTGTAGTCTCATCTTGTTTAAGATGGTGAGAGAAGAAAATGATTATGATTGAAGTTGCTTTTGGACAGTTTCTTGCATGGATTACATGTAGTCCTAGTCTAAAAGTCCTCTCAAGTAATGAGTGGTTTTATTCTATACATAAATCTGGCCCCCAATGCAAATCCACATTATAGTATATGTATATACACGAAAAAAAATGTGTGTGTGTGTGTGTGTACATATATATACACACACACACACACACCTTACTCCAAACAAGTAGGGCAGCCCTGAGGCACACGTTACAAATGCAAACTGACCAAGCTCACCAAAGCGCTAGCGGTGCCTCATAGAAAAGAGATGATGCTGCCCTTAAAATACACACTGTTGCCAGTGAAGTCAGCCCTGGCCGTCTCCTTCAATGCCAAGTCTGAGCAGACCGCAGACATGTGATGCATGTGTCCCCTTGAGGAAGGGGGATATTAATAAGAGCTTGTTTTCAGATTGTAGGTTCCAATTAGCGTCATCGTTCCTGCGGTAAGTCACCTGGGCCAAATGACACAGGGGAACCCAACCCTATGACGACAATGACCTTAATTCTAGCCTTGGAGGCTAGGTAAAAACAAACAGACAGACACCAATACATACACAGAGATAGAACGATATCACAGACACAAGCATGGACACACGCATGTACTCAAAAACTGCTGTACAGTCACATCCAACAGGCATCTACAAATGCCAATTAAAGCAAGAACCTGTTACTGATCCATCTGTTGACAAGTAGCATTTTCTCCTGGCAGGCTGTAACAAGTCAGTGTTAACAAGTTTATGATAATGGTGAGTTTTAATCAATCATGCACTGAGATAAAAAACAGAAAACAGCAAAAAGAAGCGACTGCATTTCTGATATAAAAAGAAACTAGACTGCATTTCAGCATACTGATATGCTGACACAAAATTGTCTGCAAACTGTATGGTTTCCAACAGGTTTTTGATCATTCATTCTCAATTGTGAACCTGTTTTTTTCAAACTCCTCACACCCATATTCTTCTAAGAGTCCTAAGAGTTTGAAGTAACACAAGTGATGATGGAAGTCACACTTTGTAATGATGTTTGTGTCACCATATCAGTGAACATTACTGGTGAGTTTCAAACAAGTCTTTACAAATGAAAGTTTAATAAGATTGCAGCTGTGCACCTATGCAGCCATTCTGTAGGTGGGGAGATGCTACTGCAACAACTGAAAATTCTCGGAACAGAGACATTTGTCAAAATTTTAATCTTACCCATAGTATTTCATCATAAATAATCAGAAAACAAGGCTTTAAGTGTGAAAACATGAACTTCTCAACTGAACAACTGAAGTTGGATCCATCGGCATCTCCCTGTGATGTCGGGCTGGGTGATGGTCATTAGACAGCCACAACTGTGCTCTGCGCTAAAGAGATGACCAATTAACTGGTTCAATTTGACTTCAATTGGAA
>PYXC01002064.1:2370000-2397500 GCA_015244755.2 Tenualosa ilisha
ATTGGATTTTTAGACCTTGAACTTAAGCGGACACCAACTGACATAAGACCAATTGTCAAGTCAGTTAATAACAGAGATATTGCCCTGGCTAATTCCAGATAATTTCTCAGGCATTGTTTTGGAAATTATCATTTATTCCAGGTGGAATAACCAGCAGTAAAATAAATTACATAAATTGCATTGAACTCTAATTGAATCCTTTCCAGTGTATAACATATCTTTTAAAGTTTAGTATGCCGTTGTTTACACAGTGTCAAAGATATTCTGTGTAATACTGATGCTTACGCCATCACTCCAGCGATTGGTTGTGCTAAGCACATGGCACATCCTCTTTGTCGGTCGCCATATAAAGACTGCCCCACACCTAAGTAAATGGTTGTGAGCTGTTCCTGGAAATTTAGAAACCAGCTTGAATGGGAAGATTGCCAGACATATCTGCCAAGAAATGCAAATGCACTCAGTGTGCAGAGTTTTGTCTGGTTCCCAGGCAAGGCATTTGTTTGCAGTTTGGTAATTGAATTGTAAACAGACATGCCATAAAAAATAACAATAAGTAAAGGTTTGTTTGTGCGCTCTGGGCTTTTATTGTCAGTTTTCATCCAGGTTCTGGCTCAGGGAAATACGAAGTAGAGAGAGTTAAAAAAAAAAAGAAAAGATTTGCAAGATTTGTGCGTGCCTTTGTATGTGAATCAGCATACATAAACATGTCTAACCCTAAGCTACACTGCAGCTCATGTTTGTTCAATATGATGCCACCTTATCTGTGTGCCACTGCCCTCTCTGTGAACCATTCATTTCCCTCAGAATAATCTGGACCTCCTGATTCTTTGGATGGCCTCTTTCATTGTCTTTGTGTGCTATTTGTGTTCCTTCGAATTGCAGGCTATGTATACAGAGGGTGATTATCACACACCTGAATGGCAGATTGACAGACTGAAAAAAGACAGTACACGAGGAATCCAAACGTGTATCTTAGTACCAAAGTGCATCTTCCATTGTTATTCAGTCCTGGAGCCTTTATGGATATATACTGTATTTTTAGAATTGTGTGTGTGTGTGTGTGTGTGAATGCTTCATGTTTCTGTGCCTGTCCACATGTTGTGCTTGCTCTTTCATATATCGAGGACTGTTGCAAAACTGCTGAGTTCACGTGGAGGAGACTCAGATGTCCCTCGATCCCCCCTGAGGTGTCTATTAAACCATCACTCCCTGGCTGTCACCAGCACTACAGTACAATCCAGTCTGCTGCTGTGCACATACTCATTCTTGAAAGCTAAGCGGAGAAAAACGCAGAGAGGGATTTACGGCCAAAGTATTGTGAAGGGCTACACACACAATCAGTGTGGGTTCAATAATATAGAGGTGTCACCTTTAGGGTGGCAGACAGTGGCTAGTTGAGGTTTAAAGCACAATTTATCGAGACACAAAGGTTTCTTTAAATACTTAATGAGCTGAAACACACATTTCAAGGACCCTTTCACCCAGAGAAACATGAGATTGAACATGGGTTGACAAACTGTCAGGGAGCAATGCTAGAACTGCTCCACCATGCCTGCAGGTCCATACAAATCCACGGACAATACTGACATGTAGATCCATGCACACATATTCTTTTTTGTTACCTATGGAGGAATTGTGACTAGCGGGTAGATTCTAGGGACTAACCTTTAAGTCTTCCTGCTTGAGCTCATGTCGTGGTGCACTGACAAAGTTTAGAACAGAGATCTATCTCAAGCCCATAGAAATGGGTGGTTTTTCAATGTAATTCTAAATATTTTCATCATTTTTATCCATTGGAGCAAAATGTTTGTCACTTTTGGTAATAAATGTGGCTTTTGTATCAAGTTTATGATATGATGATGATATGCAGCCACTGTTACACCTAAATGTGGTGTTTCTATCATTATGAGTTAAAATTGATTGTCACACTGACACAATGAACAGAAGTTGCTGCCAATGACACTCACAGTGGGTTATCGCCTCAACAGAAATGATCAAGAACTTATGATGGAATCATATATTTTCTGAAAGTCATTAATTGACTGCTGCAATGACTGCATTTCCACCATTTTGTCAAAAAGTTCTTTGATCTTCTTATACAAGCCACACCCATTTTTTTTTCTTCAAATCCTACCCCGTGGAGATTTATGGTGTTGTGTGAAATTCCTCACTCAGACTTCCTAGAATTCAATTTCCTATCCATTCCACAAATTGTATGCATGGGGACTTCGCTATAGGTCCCCATCAGGTCACAAATCCCCGTGAGATTGGTGTGCAATCATGCTGAAGTCCTCAATGGTTCAGGGAGACAAGTATTCAAACACACACACACACACGCACACACACACACACACACACACACACATACACACACCTACAGTGCACACACTGACATGAACACACAATTTTGTTAGCTTCAATTCACTCATGTGTGCTCTCTCTCTCTCACACACACACACATACACAAAGAAACATACTCAAAGACATACAAACCGTTATATAAATTTCTGTGAATGTGTCCTCCAAAGTTAATGTTATTCCCGATGTGCTGTGCTCTGCCAAGGGCAGAGAGCGGGCAAAATGGATATCATGAATTTTTATTTCCGTTGCGTGTGTGAGTTCGACCTGATGAATGAAAGGTTAATGCAAGAATTCGCCACAGAAGTTCATCACATATGATTATCTTGTTCATTAAACGGAGCATACTGCCCAGCATGGAGACAGCTGCAGGTCATAGTCAACTGAGGCTAATTGCACTGCGTGTATGATAACACTGGGAGTCATGGAAATAGGGAGATGATAAATGATTTTTAGTTTAAGTATTTGAACTAAGTAGGAGTTGTCATGAGAATGAAAAAAGATGATTTTTTTTTCTGCAGAGGGATTACAAGAGAATTGGTCTGAGATGGAGGACAACCTTCTCTGCTGTTTCAGTGTTTGTGAGAATATGAAAGAGTGTGATTTTTGGCTGTAGGCAAGCAAAAGAATCAAAAAAGAAAGCACAAATGATTACATCTGTGCTTTCTGGAACATGCTGTATGGTTGGCCAAATATTTGAATACAACCCTTATCATATCAATACTTATAACACTGAAAAATAATACAGGAATTAATGCTATATTATGCAACAAACAAGTTGTGGAAGTGACGGTCAGTGATGTACACAGGAATTACGACTAAAGACTAAACTGTGTGTACAATGAGTGACCAAAAGCACCAGACATCCTAAAGATAAAAACGTTTATTTTTAAAAGGCTTCAGATAAAAAAAAATAAACGAATGAGAAAATTATAAATTTAGGGAGGTGAGATGAGAGGAGTTTTAGTTGTTACAGGTAAACAGTATAAAGGCATCCCAAATATAACAGACTGATTAATGGTAATTGAGTATAGTCAACCTGGCACATAATACAGACAGATCTTTTAATAAACTGATTGTCATCTATTAGTAAACAAGAAAATAAGAACTAATACACTTATAAGAACTTTCTTACAGATTTGTAGTATGTTTTGCAGTCCCCTAATCTAGGGCGAGGATTATGTAGCCTATACTTAGCTTACTAAAAGGCTACAGGCTCGGTTTAACTGTGAGTAACGATTTTCTCTAAATACCACCCCTTGAAATACCTGAATTGAATCCCAGTCTCCAGCATCTTAGTGTAGACTGATATAACCTTAAGTTAACAAGTTAACCTTCAGTCCTGAAAGATCGTGAAACTATTTGTATTCATTCCAATATTCCAATAATCTACATTTTTTCATAACAGCTAAGATACAGCCTAAGTGTGTTTAAAGAATAGTGGAATTAAACGTTTTGTGTCATAATCTAGCATAATTCATCATAGAAAGACAACAAAAAAAAAAGGAAAATAGTGGATAAGAAATTCAGGTATTTATAATATATTTATTACACCTTTCCTGCCAGTTTATCTGAATGGAGTAGACTTCGAAGAGATGCATTTGTTTAAAGAATTTTCAAAACCTCATGTGCAAGCCAGGACTTAAACCCTGGTCCCCTGCATATCAGTAATTCTTTTATTCACTTCCATCTTCACTTCAACTGTCACTTAACTTCAGTTTCAATTTTGAAAAGAAGGAGTTGAGCCCATCCCACATCCCTTCCCATCCCACAAAGACCAACATACTGCATAAATAACTGCATAAACAAACAGAATGAAGAATTCATTCACTTTCAACTTAGGTGTTTTTGGACCCTATTTGAAAGCAGCATGGCAATGTGGCACTACCAGTCCAGGTTACTATGGCACAACCTCAGACCTGGTGCTTTGCCCTGTGAGTCCAGTAGCCCATATGGCTGAGTGGTTTGGTGTCGTCCACGGACAGACCGGCTCTGGCCGGGCACCCGGCTGCCAGGGGCGTGGACATATGGACCTGCTGTGGGCAAATGAAACACACACCACACCACCAATGCTATGGTGCTCCGTGGCACAAACTGGTAGCATTGATCTGACATTGGATATCTGAGACCTCTATCAGAGACCTCTGGTCTATGATTTAAAGTGCAGGCACAACTAAACTGTGACTATTGCTGTATTCACTTTATCCCTGTAGAAACTTTGATTTTCATACAATCAGACCCTTCATGGAAACCTTCCATCTAAGATTAGCTTACAAACACAAGAGTCAGCGTCGACCTCAACCAAATTCCTGCCAATCTGAGTCACTCTCAACCAGCACTGCATTGAGATCCTGGCAGAAGTCATCTTTTCATCCACTAATGTGATCCCCCCTCAAACCCCTGGTGAACATATTTGATTACACCGGAAATGGGAGTGGCTGACCTACTTGATAGCTCTCAAGGCCAGTGACTTCCTCTACCCACAGCTTCCATGCTCAGCGCGTAATGAAGAACTTCACACACAGCGGTGGCTTATTAAGAATTCAGTGGCAATTTAACAGCACACCTGCTGTCTCGCAGGTGATGTACCAAGCTAATTAGTCATAATCTTTGATGTAATATCCAATTAACCCGTAAGAGCATTCCATCATTGGATGGAAGTTATCAGTAAGCTCTGCTTCTGGGATAAACATTACATTCTATGATCTTTTTTCAGTGATGTTGTTTAAATAATAATGCTTTCTCTCACCCTGGGGAGTTGCAGGGCAGGGAAATACAGCTCTAACATTAACTGTATTACTCAGTAGAGGAAGCAATATGAGGCTAAAATGAGTTCTCGCTAGACAGGGTTGTTGGTAAACAGGATATTATTAAAACATGCTAGATATTAATAAAGCAACACGCACAAGACATTATGCTCAGAATCTGTTGACGTGCGCAGTCACTTCTCACACCAAGTATATTTCCCTTGGAAATTAAAAGGCTGCTAAATATTTTAGGGCCCTTTCAAATTTGAAATGCAATCAAGAGACCGAACTCTGAAGGGTCTATGCACACATCGCCTCCTCACACACACATCCACACACACACACACACACACACTATGTTACCCACACACTTCCTTTACCCAAACACGTCACAATTTCATCACTCTCTCCCCCTTTCTCTCTTTCTGTTCATCTCTGTCCTTCTGTTTCTCATACTGTTGAATGGAGAGAGAGGGAAAAAAATGAAAGAAAGATAGGGATTGAGCAACTGAGAGGTGTTGTGAGAAGGACAAACAGTATCATTTCAGTATTCATTTCTATTTCTGTCTCTTTCATTCTCTCTGTAGAGTGCAGCGTAAGAATGTGATGCTGTGTGTTTGATGGGGTTCTTGCTGCCCTCTCTTTGCCCCCCATATGACGCTCATACTACATAGAGACTCTGGCATGGCCTGCCCGACAGCTGCCACAGCAGGAGGTGCAGCCCACTAAAATGAATTGCAAACATCTGCACTCCACAGATTAATGGAGCAAATGATGGGTAAACTGGGCCCAGTGGCCACAGAGATACCGTGACTACCGGAGAGGATCGTATCTATCTACGATATGGTCCTCATGTTTCACAACTTGGAATGTCTGAGCATCATCATAAACTGTTTTGCAGACTTTACTGCCGTCTTTTATTTTATTTCTCATCCCTTTCAATTCATTTAAGGTGTTCTGATTCATTTATTGCAGACATTTATTATAAAAGTAAATGGAGCCTCATGTTGCTCATGTTTCTGGTACCTCAAAGGCTTTGCAAGCTGGGAGACAAGACAGCACGCTGGTATATCATGCAGAGTACACATATTTTCTTTCACACAGTCAGTGAAATTGAAAGTTCTCTTTTAACACTTTATTGATTTTCTTCAAAAGCAAGAAAACATTACAGTTACGCATTGCATTTACATTGATCATAATAGTCAACCTCCAAAAAATCCTACCCTCTTACCCACTCTCAGCCAGCCTATCCCATACATTCCACAGACACACACAAACACACACAAAACGAACCGCAACCAAACATACAATATATGTACAAAGAATTACACTACATGTGTAGAATAATATAAACACACACATAGACACACCCACCCACAAACACACATTGAGGAATTTGCATTTGGCAGAAGAGATTTCATCAGTAAAGCCAAAAATGGCACATTGAGATGTAAACATGGAGATGTAAACGCCACACATTGTTGAATAGGCCTGAAAATTGTCTGCCCAAACTGTTCTTGGGAGTTGCAGGACCAGAACATGTGTATTAGTGAAATTGAAAGTTGAACATTTTAAAATATAAATAGTATACACAGACATAGTATTAAAGTAGTACATAGGTATAATACTGTCATTTTTTTTGTTTAGCAAGCGAAAATGAAGAAGTGACTATTTTGATGCAACGTCAGAAATGCCTGAACTCTGACTTTCCATGAAGTTCATCATCCAAACCAACTGTGTCTTTATTAATACAGCACAGCATTGTATATCGCCCCTGTATAGAACAATGAGCAAATTGCTCTTTATAAATATTCTTTAAGATTTTTAGGCTTTTTGTCAGTTCAGGGTATTATAGCATTTATAATAGTTTGTTTTATGTAGTGTGATAATTTTATGTTGTATCTGCACCAATAATAATGTCTCTTAGTTTCCCTTTGAGGCTGATGGTGTTAGAAATGCACTCAGTACCAAAATTAAACTTGAAGTGATGGGATCAGCCTTTAGCAAGCAAGTGACATCAAGTTTCTCTCCCTGCCACTGATCATCAAAACACTCTTCTCTCTGATGTCATCATCCAAACCCTCCCCAATCACTCACTGCTGGGTGGGACAGAAAAATCTGGGACTTGAAAACTTTCTTCAGACCTCAGGGCATAAGAAGCATGACCCAGCTGAACCCAAGCACAAACTTACTGACTTTTTTTTATCCCTGTCACAAAGTGAGTAATGGGTATGTGAGTTTGACACTATTTCTGACACATTTCTTTGTATGTTGTTATACAAGGTTGTTCATGTCATGAATGACAGAGTGGCAAAGCAACAGAACACTGAGTTTTTAATCTAAAACTGAAAACAAAGAAATGCCTTTGTTGATTTTGACTATTCTCTGGCAGATCTAGATCAAATCTAAGATCCCAGAACCCAAAGGCTCCACAGATCTTTAGTCTGTCAAACTTTTCAACTTGGACTCTCATGTGACCCTTCTCACTCAATCCCATCTTCCTGAGGCTAGACTTCTTTTCAGCCCGTGGGAGAGTTTGTGCCTCTCGGTTTTGGTGCTCCCTGCAGTTTAGGAGCTAATTAGAGACGACCCCATTTCTGTGATTAGGAGATGCTGGTTGATTGCCACGCTCTGGGTTAATCAACTGCAAAGGCGGTCAGCGGTGGCAGGGGCCCCAGGACCCAGCTAAAGATAGTGGAGCAAGGTGTTTGAGTTTGTATTATATTTATTTATTTATTTATTTAGGTTGGTAATGACTTTGAGTTCCCCTCCATCACTAGTTACTGTGGTGGGGAAGAGCTGATGGGCAATGTCCTGCAATTAGCCAATGCCAAATAATGGGATCACAGTCTTTTGTTGCACAAGATATGTTTCTGTTTCTGTGTGTGCATGCTGAGGCATGAATATGCTGTTTGCACTGTGGTGTGTGTGTATGTATGTGTCTGTGTATGTGACAAGGTCTGTGCTAGTATGTTTATGTGATGACTGTGTGTATGTGTGTGTGTGTGTGTGTGTGTATGTGTGTTTGCATGCCTGTATCTGTTTACACAATTGTCCATGGATGGCCAACCTGGCCGCGAGCTCACCTCGCACCTGTCCGCGATAGGCTGCAGGTGAAATTAGCAATGAAACGATAAGCTCCGTCACTGTTCCGCTTTGAAGTGGCAGCACATGAAGGGCCGCTCACACGGCCCAGGAATTCAGGTCACGTTTGAAATGCTAATTGTGTGCTCAGCTCTCCGCTCGTGCATTAGCAAGTGCGTTTGAAGACATCATACTGGGCCAGTGTTTCTCTCTTTTTTTGTGTCTTATGTCTCTTTTTTTGTCTTTATGTGTTTAGCTTAAATCCGGCTATCTTTGACAGGCAACCTGTCTTGGGTGAGGCTTTCTTCAGGAGTGATAGGATTTCAAAGGAGATGGTGCAGATTGGAGGAGTTACAGCTACTGTCTGACTGTTCCATATCTAGCAGCCTGGCGGATGGCTTCCGGAACCAGTGGCAGAAAGTGATAAACAAATTACGCTATTCGAGAATAACCTGCACATTTCAGTTGTTGTCAATGGTTTTTTTCAGAAATTTAAGATTGCAAACATTATTTGCATATGTAAATATCATCAAACATCAATTTTGTGCACATATCTTGTATGTTTACTGTTAAAAACCTGCTCCAGGCATTGTTCAACTTCTAAAAACTCACCTCAGTTCCACAAACAGAATAAGACATTTATATTTCAAAAATATTCATGGGAGTACAAAACTCTACATGCTGTTTTATGTTGTATTCACAAACCAATAGATAATATCTGATAACACTCTCAGCATGCAAATATATTTCTTAATTTGGTATAACTGCCCTTCACAAATGGATGGTATCAGGTGTGTTTGTTGTTGCAATACTGCTTAATACCCGTGCATTGATTTTTTTGTTCTCAATTGAGAAAGACTTATCAAAGATTTATTCTTGTTTTTTTTCTAGGTGATTTTGTGATCAAGCCTTACCCTCCTAAATCTACTCAAGTGTAACAACTGGATTTGATCCCATTGAGCTTGTTCTCTCAGGAGGCATTTCAACTTGTCCAATCAGTGAACAGAGGAAGGTGCTGTGAATGCAGAGCTAGCAAGCTATCACTCAAAGCAAGCTATCAGTCAGGGGCTGATCCAATCTTTTAAACTTAAGCACCTCAAGCAAGCAATCGAATCTCACTACTGAATGTCCAGACCCTCTGTACGAAATGAAAGTGTAGAATGAGGGTCTGTGTTTTTTTTTACCGGGCTAGAATTTAAATATGTAAATGAGTTAGTTTTACACCCAGATATTCCAATGATAATGATTTTCTATCCTTTTTTAAATACAAAGTTAGGTTATTCAGTTTGAATCTACCTCTTGTACATTTCCTAAATTGGCTGTTTGCTGTTGTAGGCATGTGGGAAACCGAACACCACATAGGAAGGCAAGAAAGCAGCTGGGGCAGCTGAACGTATGGCACAGTTCTGGGCCACAGCTGACCGCCACACCCCAGATTTATTCCAGAGTTCAGCCTTCATGACTAACAATACACTGCAAAATGAGCTCAGGCAATGCATATTTCAGGAGACTCCCGCACAATCACAATCACACAAACACACACACACACATACAAAAAAAAATATTGAGAAATAAATAAATGAAAATGTTGTTTGATGTTGAGCCTGTGAGAGCTCCATGAATGTTTCAGACTTTATTAAGCCCATAAGCGTCTTAAAGACCCCTCATGATGCCACTTCTTCCTCTGGGCTCTGTGCTTTAATCAGTGTCATCAACAACACACACATAAAGATAAACACACACACACACACACACACACACACAAACCCAAACAGAGACACACTCAATACACCCACCAGTTGCTGACACATTGGGGCCACATGTGAGGCTTTTACTGAAGCCAGAAAAAGATGAGAACATGTTGGTTTAGCAGTACTTGTCCTTCAGTGAGTTCATAACATGCGTGCATTTGGACTTCCCAGTTGTTTACTTAAATGAATGTTGTTGTTTGTGATGTTGATGAACAGGGAGAGACTTTATGGTCATTTAATCCTCAATCCCTGTGCACAGGACGTGAGAATGAGACAGACTCTGACTCGTCAATAATTTTTGGTACACACACACAAACAAACACACTGGTAGAAACACTCAAACTCACACATACGCATGAACAGCAAAAGCATGGAAGAAAAAGTGTGTGTGTGTGTGTGTGTGTCTCTGTGTTTATAACTGAGAGACAGAGGAAAAAGGGGAACAAACATAGCCCTGACACCCCATTTTCAGTTCAGTCATGGTGCTGAGGCTTTGCTGTGACCCATATTAGTACTGCACCAGTAGTGACAGAGCTCTCCCCATCTCCCAGTTCTGCTGTCTCCCTTCACAGATGTAAAACAGTCACATTACAATAAGTTAGAACAAGCATAAGAAATATAAATATAGATATATTATTATATTTTTTAGATTTAATCATAAAATAGTGAAACTGAAGAGGATTAGTAGTATGCTTCTAATAAATGACTCTCAGGGCCAGACTGGCACTGTTACAGTAATGTTGCGTTTGCCTTTCAAGTTATCTGTGCTGTGTCCACAACATGATTGAGTGGGTTGTTGAAATGAGTCAAGCAGAGACATTAGACTTTTAGTGACTGGAAATAACATTGTCATGTAACTGTAATGTCATCAAACAGAGTGATCATGCCAGACAGTCATTCAGCTCTTGCTATTACCAACTTCAACTACCAAAGTCAAACTGGCATAGCAGTGCATGACCTGAAAAAGCAAGTAAGGCATTAAACTGCAAACAAAACAAAACTTTGCTTTTGATGTGGTTCTACTAAGTTAATGTGATGCTTTGAATTCTGATTCCATTATTTCTGAATGAAGGCAGGAATGAAGTTTAAGCACAAAACAGCCAACAGCAACAACATACAACGGATTATCTAATTAATTGCAGTTAACACTTTTCCACCCATTTGTTTGTGCGAACCTCCCACATTTCTAAAGACTTGCCTGTGAATGCCTATACATGCCTATACAAGTGAACAAAAAAAGTGCGACATGGCTCTTGGAAAGCGAATGGTGCTTTCTGTTACTTTGTAGATATCGCATCATGTTTTCATGTGGTACGAGCAAAGATTTTAACATGAGGAACACGCATAACAGCCTTTGTACGTCTGATGCTCAATTTTATTGGGAAAACAGTTTTTTTGTTGTTAAAACAGTGGAACAGAGCATCACAACAGCTTTTCAGCTGTTCTCTGATGTTATCTCTGTGTTTCTGATGAAAAGCGAGCGTGATCAATCTTTCATTTATCCTCCACTAACAGCTGTTAGACTCATCAAATTCAACTAAACTTACTTTAAGATTTCATACACGCATCCACACACACACACCACAAACACAAGCTGCTGAATGACTGAAATTTTAGACTGTGTGTGTTTGCGTGTGCGTGTGTGGTAGCCTGGGTGTGTGGGTGTGTGTGTGTGGGGGGGGGGGTTATTGTTATTATTATAAACTGCACTTTGCTTCATTGCATTTAGAATTAGTTTTCTCTTTCCTGTGCATTACACTTAGTCATGGGATAATGACTTATTGATTTCGGCAAATGGCGTTGCATTCACAGGCCTCAATAGCCAAACAAATGCATAATGGAAGGTAAATCATTAGCAACCCATCATTGACCAAGCCAGCTGACATAATTGATGTTTATTCTTCTCCAATCATTTTATACAACATTAAACTCACCCCAAACTCATGGACAGCAGTGACAGTTGCTGTTCCCCAAGCGCAGAATATGCAGACATACTCATCTATAGCTCAGACATGACGGGAGAAAAGAGCATTAAAGAAGTGATGAATTATCATTCAAAATAGCAAAGCTGGATATATGTATGGGGAAGCCGGAAGAGAAGCTATCTTTCAGAATTATCAATTATCACAAATTAGTTCCACCAATTAAGTGGAGACGTTTGCATGCAGTGAATTTAAAAACACACACACAACTAGCTTGTATTACGGTAACTGTCAAATTTATAACGCAATATGAGTAAAGGCTTAAAACTGCGACAGGCTCAGAGGTAATTGCAATGGGAAATATCGATCACCTGTTAATGCCTAATATGTACTTATCTGATGTGGGTAGTTCATCTGCTATTGTACAAGGCGTTATCTTTTTTTTGATATTGTGAGCAGGAGTTACTTCAGAGGCTGATAACATTGTGCATGTGTTAATAAGGTTGACAAAGGGGTTTGGAGAGATTTTTTTCTTCACTTGCTGAAAGAAAAGAAAGAAAAAGGTGTCATTAAAATTTAAATGAGTTCATTAAATATGAATGGCTGGTATTAATAACTCGCCCTATTTGGCGGGAGATGATAGCAAGGCCAGCCTTCAACAGCCACCTTTTACTCCGAGGGTCCTTTAGAGAACGGATGGCCATCTGATAGAAGGAGCTAACAAATGAGAGTGGAGCCACTGAAATTACGGAGGTGTTCATTTTTGCATGACAATGGTGCTGCAACGTGCCACATGTGATAAAACACAGACACACACATCCACCTGTCTCTCACACACACACACACTCTCGCTCTCTCTCTCTCCAGTGTAGTGACATGCTGGAGTTGGGCTTATATATCATATAGACATTATTGAAGCTCTATTTTTTAAGTACCGTACATTAAATAAGATGGTATGTATGATCAACAGAACAGAAATAAGCCTACATGGCTCTGGACTACAATAAAATATCACCGTGCAATACTTTGTGTGTGTGTGTGTCTTGTGTGTCCTGTGTCGTCTTTGAGTCTGTATGTATGTGGTTACCAATGTGTGGAGGTGCAGTATTGGGTAGTTGCAGTAACTGAGTAGTATTTGCAGTCATTTACAAAAAGCTTTACCATGACCTGTTCACTTTTATTGGAATAACAATAAAGAGCAGATTTTTACAGCTTTAGAAATACATCCTACGGTGGCCCCAAGCAGACAAATAAACTTTAGTTAAGCCTGTGAAAAACAGAGGAAACACCTACATTATAGTTGATTTATTGCTCCCTGGTCTTCAGATGGTCTGTGGTCCTCAGTTGGTCTTGTCTGTCCTTCACTACTCTACACATTGTCCTTGTTGAGGTGGCTCAATCAGACCAGATAATGGGGTGTGTGACAGCTTCATGTGATCTTGACAGGGTGATGTCCTTGAACCACATGGCTACAAAGAGAGGCTTCACCCAGCTACACTTGGTTCAAATGGCTCGTAAGGGTGAAATGACTCCTGCCAATATGGTTTAGAGAAATCTTAATTACATGGACAATGAGTGTATTGATCTCATCTTAGCGTGCATTTCAATTACAGTTGGACTGCTATTTGTCATCCTTTGTGCTTGTCAGGGTCACTCAAATGGACACAGGTGAGCCATGAAACAGATTCACAACGCCTACTGTCACACTGCCATAACCTCCCACTCACACTAAATCAACCTGTGGTAATCAAAGGAAGCGAGATAGCAATGACAGATCTCACTGGTGATTTACCTACACTTCAAATGTCCTCATCTCATATTCTTTTTGTTGTTTTTTGTATTATTATTTTATTTTATTTCTCTTTCAACCCTGCAAAATAAGATATTCAAGGTACTCTTGCTCTCATCTGCAAGAGCTGGAGGGAGTTATTTCCTCTGAGCGTCTGCAGTCAGCTGTCTCTAAGGGTCTATTAGCATCAGCAAGAGCCAGACTTCACAGCCTACACCACAAATAGGCACAGACTGAAACTTCTCTCCACGGCCTCAAAACTATCATGCCTTTCATGGTACTTACTGGCTGTACTCTTTCCACAGACAAAATGACAGACATCATAGGCCTATCACTCAGCCATATTAAAGGCATGTTTTATTTTTACTTACGGCACTCTTCCTACAGTCACACAGTACATATACATTCACTTATTGGCCGGACTTAGAGAGTAATTTGATTTACATCTTAATCAGAGTCCTTTGTCCAAGTAATCTGCACAGAATAGAATCGATTTATTAACCTAAATTATTATATGGCTCTCCAAAATGCTGCAGGAGGTTCCATTCGCTTTCAATGGGCCTTCCGAATGTTCGGAGGCCAGTTATTTCTGTATAATCACCACTGCGAGAGTATATTGACTGCAGTCAAGGGCAACAGGTTTTTTGCTTCAGATTCACATCTGCATATCATTCCGCAAATAGAGATCTTTCACATATCACAATGGAACTTTGTTGAAAGTAAAAGGAGATCGGCTGCATTCTGAAGAATCTTTCAAGTTCAACTTGCGTTGCGAACTATTTGTTTATCCGCAGAAGCCAAGAAACGGTAACAAATTAAATTTAGACGTTTGTGTAAAGTTTTCTGTCAATGTTTTGGCAAGGAGCCATATAATCAGACAGATTATGTATTGTCTGCCTTTGGCGTCGTGGTTTTGTTCGTTCTGTCAGGAAATATTTTCCTATATTGACCAGCGGGCATACACTATCCCTTACCTATCCAACTCCACAGTATGATAGGTGTTAATGTCCCCTTTCATAGCATATACTTTTTTCCATATGCAGGCTGCTCAAGCATGCCCTGCATATGTGCAAGTTTGATGGAGTTGATGGAGGATTTTTGACAGCCAAGGCACTGCTTCCTACAATGTAGCCTGCATTTAATTTTGGCTAGGTTATCAATTGACAGAAAAAAAGGTTTACCCTATACAACAGTATAGACTTTAATAACTTTAATTCTGGCTACTTGCACCCGCATTGTTTCCTATTACTTATTACTAAATCCTGAGAAAATATTAAGCCCCATCGGAAGAAGTTGCAGAAGGCAGCTAACATGGCACCCAACTCCAACTGTGGCATAAATGCAATTAATACGACTTCCTATTGCATTATCTGGGTGTGTTAGTTGGACTATGAGTAGTCCAGTTTGGTTCAATTTCAGCTGGCCTAAGGTATTGTATATACATGCATTTTAAAAGTTTGACTGCAGTTTAATCTTAGTGCATGTAAACGTACTGGCATATTTTTTAAAAACTAACAACATCGCAATTTCTCACCAACAAACGTGGATTTGTTTGCAAACCAATGAATAGGAACAGGGATGATTGAGTTTCGTTTGTCAACCTGCAAGTGTAGGGGAGCCAAGAGAGCCTTCATTCACCCTGTTATGAGTCATTTAACCATCAAAGTGACAACTACTATTGTTTACATTTATGTAGCATTTTTTAAGATACTGAAAGTATCTACATTGGAAGAGGGACCTCACTAACTACCACCAATGTGTAGCACCTATCTGGGTGATGCAGGGCAGCCATTATGTGTGAGAACACTCACCACACACAAGCTTGAGGTGGAGAATGAGGGAATAGATGAATGAGCCAATTACAGTGGGGTATTCCTGTCCCTGTCACTGTACTGAGTCATTGATCTGGCATTGATCTTAGGCCAGAGGGAAGAGTGCCACCTACTAACACCATTTCCAACAGCAACTCAACTACTAACAAAGCCCACACCTGCTTAGCTTCAGCTTAGCACACCCCACATCAGATCAGATCAGGCTATAAAAACAGCATAAAATGTTGCACATTATGCTTCTGTTGACACAAACAACATTCTAATATGTTTTTTTTCTAGCAATGAACAATGTAGACATCTTAATAGAGGGCAAATGACAATTCTATGAGGAAACTTGATCTAAACCTTTAAACAAGTATAAATACTCTGCATACACTGAAGTGATGTTGCTACATCTACAAGTGCATCAATATTCCTTTATTTGTAACGACATGGGCCAAGGTGATCTCGGGTGCACTTGAGTTTACCTCTAAGAGCGTATCAGCCTCACGGGCCTGATGGAGAGTGCACTTAAAGCCTTTGACTCATGCATTCAAGAATCTTCCCCCGAAATCTATTAAAATGGCTTTGGAGTGTTGGACTAAGATAAGCAGAGCGAATGTGCAGTGATGTCCTTGGTGTCAGGACATACAATCCCAAAAAAGGCATCTCTATTAGCTTAACACCTCTCTCTCTCTCTCTCTCCATCTCTCTCTTTCTCATCTCACTTGTTCTCCTGCATTCTTCTCTGCCTCAGATTCTATTATTTCACTGAATGGTTCCACGGCCACAGGCCAAACATACGGGGCTTTTATTTGCACGGTCAGTTTCCTTGGTAAATTGTTTCCCTCACTCCCTATTTTTAAATGCTTTTATCACTGCCCAGGAGCAGCCATTTCCATACAGATTAAAAGTGAAAGTTGCCCTTAAAAAAGGAAAGAGAGAGAGAGAGAGAGAGCAACTTGGGTGCAGAAAGGGGAATCAAATAAACTCCAGGGACACGCAGTAGTGGCGGCAACGGCGCATCTCAAGTCCCCGCAGATATATCAGCTCTCTCATAGTTTGTGATCCATGAAAGCTATTTGTAAGTAAATGACCTCTGCTCGAATGATTATGTCAATCATCTCTGCCGTTTTGAGAGGATGCTGTCTCAGAGTGTGAGACCTGGTTCCAGGCGCATGAACACAAGCTTTTGTGTGTGTGTGTGTGTCTTCCTGTCTTTGTACACCTGTGTGTGTATATGTGTGTGTGTGTGAGTGTGTGGTGTGCATGTGCTTGCATACCTGCGTGCATGTGTGTGTGCCTGTGGGCGTGATGCATATTCCTGACTCCTGAAGGTTAATTGTGACAGCTTTCTGTCATGGCGTTGCTTTGCTGATGCTGCAGCTTTTTTATGACCATTGCTGTCCTCACCTGCTCCTTTCTATAAAGCTGCCAATCTATTCCCTCGCCTCGAGACATTTAACACTCCTTTCACATCAACTTTTGTGCCAACATGAAAGCTTGACAAAGACACAGACCCACAGGTCTTTGTCCTCATCATCTGTTCATATGCTATTCTTCATCTGTGTGTATTCTTTTCTCGCAATGTGTATTTTCTGTCAAGGTCTGTCTTTATCTTTGTGTTTTCTTTCCTTATGATGCTGTGAAGTACATTGTGAACGTGTGTCAATGTATTACCAACGCCAAGGATGTTGTTTGTTTTGTTTGTTGTTGTTTGTTTGTTGTTGTTTTGACGATGTTTGACTCTCTGTTTGTGTACAAAATAACTTGTAAACTACTAGACAGATTGGATGAAATTTTTGTGCAACGTTGGTATTAGGACAAGGAACAGATGATTAAAGTTTGGTGGTGATCAGGAACACCGTCTGGTATTTGTAGTGCTTCAGTGATCCTATATTGCCAATGGCGGATTTCTACACTCTCTAAGTGCTTTTCTAGTTATTTATTTTCTAGTTTGTTTGTTTGTTTATAACTCACTGGCACACAGTAATTAAATGATGTTACCCTCAGAACAAAAGAACGGCAGTTGCCATTTCAAGGCAAATAAGGTCTATACTAATTAATGTTGGCCCTTTTAAGTTTGAGAATGTTGAACCACAAATTCATGACGCTTGTATCTTCGACTGGCAACAGCATTATGAAAGTTCTCTTATTTGCTGATGTTTCGTAACTTTGCTTTTTTCTGATTTATGAAGTCACTCAGTCTGGCAACGTAAGGCATTCAGAATTGTCTGTCACGTCACTCAGTCTGGCAACGTAAGGCATTCAGAATTGTCTGTCACGTCTTTCCGCTTTCTCTCTCTCTCCCCCTCTCTCTCTCTTTGCTTGACTCATCTTTTGGTGTTGATAAGGACAAGGCCGCTGAATTATTTAACCATATGATGTCCTAAGGCTGGACTGCTGACGAAATGAGTTCATTCATTTCTCTGAGACGTATGGCCTCGGATAGACTGGTAAACTGTGCATTAATGATTTAGACTGGCTTTGATGTTTGTATATTCCATAGCAGCTGTCGCAGTATGGATGCACATGCAGTTCAGTACAGCTTCTCTCACAGCTGTGTCTTATATAAATTGAATCTAATGTTTATCATGTATTTATTTATTTTATTGTTATGTATGTCTTTATTTATTTATTACTTTCTCTTTTTTACCCTTTTTGAAAAAACTACCATACACAGCGGGAAAGACGTACTTAGTCTGTGGTATGTGCAGCAAGCATTCAACCTTTACAAATTTATATTCAAGCATTCTCGCCATTCTTCAAAGAAGGCAAAAGGCACAAAGATGCTTTTGAGTAATCTGATGTCTGGCCCTTTTTCTATTAAATGATAAGACCCTTAGAAAAAAGGAAGCTTTCTGAATGACCTCAGTGGCAACAATACTGTCATAATCCACTGGTATTATGAAGCTTTGGTTTTGCTTGCACACAATATCAGTGCTAATTTAGCTCAAAACAATGAGTTGTCATCAGGCGATTGATCATCCAAAAGAACGTCAGTATTAGTGTCCAGATACTTATTTCTAAAAGTTGAGTAACTGGATTAAGTAATGATTTTATATATATATATATATATATATATATATATATGAAATCAGGAAGGCTAAAATGTGATAACAAAGACAAAAAAATTACCTGATCCACACATATTCATCTGTACAGAAATCTGGCACTGGACAATAAATATTTCATCTGATATGATAAATGTTTCACGGTCACACACATACACACACACACACACACACACACACACACACAGTATGTAAATATTATGAAATATACATCCAGTATAGTTTTAGCTTCTTGAAAACCGCAGTGTTTCAGATGAATATTCTTCTTCATCTGTGCAGCCATTTTGTTCTGCAGGCATTTATGGGATCATCATTCATGCAGAATATTTCATCATGTGATCTAGCATCCAGCAGAGGAGCCGTCTATACTGTTTACTAACTTATAGATAGTCTCACTTCTTCAACTGTAAGCATCAAGATACATTATGACAGAGTAGAGTGGAAGCTCACAAACAGTGAGTGCAACCACAGCTGTCATACACTGGCAAACATCTGTCATGTGCGAATCTGGAACAGGGATGGTTAGGCAAACTTGCATGTGTGTTTGTTTGTATGTGTGTGTGTGTGTGTGCATGAGCGTTACATTATATGATTCTGTTTGTTGTCTTTGTGTGTTATTTGGGTTATGATTTCTCTAAATGTGTGTGTGTGTGTGTGTGTGTGTGTGTGTGTGTGTGATGTGGTTTAGGCATCCAGTATTAAGAATGCTTGTTAGCCTATGTCACTGAATGACAGGGTCAGAGATCCTCCAAATTTGACAAAAGTGTCAAGTGTCGAATTTTTGAGGATCCTCGACATGTATCCTCGACATTCAAAAAATACTCATAATCTTCTCTGTACCTTTGCAAGATGATTAATTTTAAACAACAGCAGCACACATTTATCTCAAATGCACAATGAGCATCCTATCAGTGAAGCGCCGTTGACACAGAGAGAAACCGTGATTGTGCATATAGCCTATATATGGCTGTGTGTCACTCAGTTCTGGCTCTGAATAATAGGCTGCGTTAGCTCTGCGCAGCTTTAGGGTGGACCATTCGCAAGACTAGGAAAGTCATTAAAAACAACTAAAGCTAAAAAATGCATCCCCAATGTACACGACTTCAGAATGCGTCTCAATGCACATATGCATTAGTTATATTTTTGCCTTAGGCCAGTCTCAGCACCGCTGTTCTGGGAATCATTCGTCTCCCACTATATTTATAGCCAGAAATGCCCTTAGTGTCCTCTGGCAGGAGCCGTAGCTCTGATCAGAAGGTCAATTGAGTCGGTCTGAGTTGGTCCATCACGCTTCATCATGCACGACATTAGCATGTGCTAAGGGTCGATCGATATGCCACACGACTCCCCTGTATGTTGAGCTCTTGTTCAATTACACTTGAGTGATCTAAATCAGCCCCAATTTATTTGTCTTGTAATCAGTGCCAGAGAGTGATCTGGCCCATGCTGAACGAGCAAACTTAGTCCTCCGTGGAGGAGAAGGTAGATCAATCTCTCATCCTTTCAAATTCGTTAGCATGGTCTAGGGAAGAAGGAAGGGATGAGGGGTGACAACAAGAGGATAGTGAAGCCTGGGTAATTATTCCACATTGTTAGTTAGGCTCTCTACACTTAAAGCTGGTGCAAAGAAGCTGACACTGACAGGTAGCTGCAAGAACTGATTAGGCTGTCAGTCCTCACCAGACATACAAGATTGCGCATGTTAGATGCAAGAGGATTTGCCAAGGCCAAGGACCCAGCTATATAAACTAATTACATGGCACCTTTCACCAAGTTAAACCTAGACTGCATGCAAGTCAGTGTAAATAGATCCAAAAGGAAAAAGGTGTGATTTTTCTGATCGGAGTGTCTATTTGCATCTCGAGTACAAACTGGCAATAGGATAATAAAAAGCTATTTACACATTTGTACAGGCACCAAAAACACTGCAAACTACTCAAGACTACTTCTAGAAAACATTTGCAATGGAAAAATAAGGTGTTTTATTTGTCTAATCTTTCTTTCGGTGAATGTATACAAATTCGTTTTTATACTTTGGCACAAAAAATGTGTGTCCACGGTATAGGTCTACTAATGTCAATGAATGAAAGTTCCTTCTCCCTGTCATTGAAATATACGATAGTAACAACAACAATCAAGTGGTTTTATATTGTGCTTTTCAATGAATTACTGAGGTTGGAGGGAGATGTTTGGGGACCAAAGGCTTTGCTGAAAAGGTGTGTTTTAAGATTTGTTTTGCACAGGCCCAAAAAAGGGTGATGACATATAGAGGGGTAGCTTGCTCCACAGAGAGCTTCAACATGGAAGCTCCCATGTTCAAACTCATGGCCAAATGGTCCTAATCAGGGGAGATCAGAAAGTTATTGGGATTGTGTAAATAATTTGTAGAGGAGCAGGACTTTGAAAGGTATAATTATCTTTTAGATCCTCATACTCAGAGAGGAATACTTTGTAGTTCGTTTGTAAACCGTACTTTGGACATATACTGCTGCAGTGCCTGCTCAGTAGCAGATTCAGCTTGGCCTCATAAGGAAGCATCCCCATTTTCCACTTTGGAAAGCCGATCAAGACTCTGAAGCTGTTTTCATACACGTAAGCATGCTCAGATGTAAATAGCACTGTTTGCTGCAGACACCCGGGTTCTTGTCTCTGCTACTCTATGCTATATACACCTGGGTATAAATAGCCACATTTACCATGCCCACTGGGTATACAAAAAAACATAGTTGGCTATATACACCCTGGTGCAAATAGCATCTGTCTTTTCGGATTTACCACAGATTTTGACCAAGCTATCTCTGCTGGGTCACCTGAATCCTTGTGCCCTGCTAAATCAGAAAGAGACAGCGCTGCAAAAAAAAAAAATGTTCACTCACTGTCACTCACATGACTGTGACAAATGTTAGCTGAGCGCTCTGTCTCGTTTGTCATATTACCCCGCCTGTCAGAATCATCATCTCCTAGTCACTGACACGGAATACTCGAGAGGAAAGAAAGACAAGCCATCTCAGGAGCAGCTGGAGGGGAGATATCCTGACACTTTAACTTGAACAACAAGTGTGCTCAAACGTGTGACCTACAAAAAAGAAAGAAATCTCACTCAGAAGAAACACAAGAGTAAGCATGCAGACACTTTGG
Source organism: Tenualosa ilisha (assembly GCA_015244755.2). Classification (NCBI taxonomy): domain Eukaryota; kingdom Metazoa; phylum Chordata; class Actinopteri; order Clupeiformes; family Clupeidae; genus Tenualosa; species Tenualosa ilisha. The sequence continues at coordinate 2,391,675 of PYXC01002064.1, forward strand.
CAAACAGCTTGTGCTCGTCGCTAGTAGCCGCAGTCAGGTGGAGTCATTGCTGTGTCCCGCCCCCCCCCCCCAATACACCTCAGGGAAGGAGACCAGGACAGTTGTCTGCAGGGGCTGCTAAGTTCTGTCAAGGGGAAATAAAATGTTCCTTTGGCTGTGTTTAACCCTGCTGACGCTAATTGGAGAAACCAAAATGGGGACTTGTCTCTGTGTCCCTGTTTGTGTGTAAAGACACCTCTCCCAGGCATTGTTGTGACAGTTGGGTTGCTCATTTTTTTGCCATAGTGCAGCCTGTAACCCCAAAACAGAGTTTTCTTTTACACTGGCATTATCTTGAGCGTTTTAGATTTCAGAGGTACACAATGAAAAAGGCCAAGAAAAGGAGCATATCCCATCCCAGCTTGGGCCTTGGTGCCCAGGTACACGTGAACCTGAAAAAGGATACATGATCACACGTTTTAAGTATGATGCACAATGTTCCAACTTCAAGCAGCTGCACAATGCAACATTAATGTGACCCTATTTATGCATTTTTCATCCTCTCTTTGGTTGCTGACACAGCATATCCTGCTAGTCTAGAGATAGCATGTAATCAAGTTTTGACACTTCATTTCAAAATCTCACATCATTTAGAGGCTTTAAAATTGCAGATAAACTGCAAATAATCCCTTATGTAATGTCTCGACAGAGCGGAACGGTCCTTCGTGGGGGGAAGGGGGAGGGCAGAGGGTGAAACAGCATTAAAATTTTAAAATTAGAATTTTCTCTCAGACACAGTGAAAGGATTCAGTTTAAGGTTGATATAACCAGCAGTCCAGTTTCTTGATCACCACACTTTAACACCACACTGCCTCTCACAAATACTTTGATTGGTGTTCCTGTCACGTCAAGGGCATCCAACTGTGTAACTGGGGGTTTAAACAAAGGACAAAAGATCGCTGAAGAGTTTCAGTGGAGAGAATGATGTTCTTTAGTTTTGACTTTGGCTAGATTTCAAAGATCTTGCCACACCTCAAATGGTGCATGTAGTCAAAAGTAACCTAAAGCACAAGTTCACTTGGGTAATAGGACTCTATCCTAGAACCACATTGCACACAAATTTAATGGTGTGGCCTTTTACCTTGGAGCTGTCCTTGATTTGCAATTCCTGCCTATCAACCTCTTGCTTTTTGGAGTTAGTAAGGAGTTTGACTGGCTTTTTAGGTAAATATTCACAACCTTTCAAAGAGTGCTCTTTTAATGAGAGAAATTAATCAGTGATATCTTCTTTCAAAATGGTGAAAATAGACAACCATTATCAATTGAATGATCAGGGAGTGACAGGAATAGTTACCCCAGGGATTTGCTGGACAATGTTCATGCACATATTCCACTCCACACATATTTGTCATGTGTAATGACAGCCTTTCACTTGATCCCCTTCCCAGGGGCAGGTGAAATTGGGTCTGGTTGTGTGCCCTTTACATTTCAGCCAATCCATCAACCAGAGCATTCACACATGCCAGCCCCTTGTCAGAATGGACTCCTGCCGAGCATCTGAGAAAGACTGGACAACATGTTGCCAAATATCCACAGCTAGGCTCATGGTTAGCCAGTTTCCTGAAACTGATGCCAAGGCACAGGCATACAGGCCTGTCATGAGTAGACCATAATGTGGGTTTCCAAGGTGACAAAGTGTAAGTCTATAGCCAATATTTTTTATGGGATGGGACATGATGGCCATCAGGGGAGCTCTCAGGTTCAGGTTCAGGAGAGAAGTACACCCCCATATGTGTGTAGCACCCCATACATTTACATCAGTAGTCGTTTCATATATAGTGTCACTGTTAAGCCAAGTGTTTAAAAAACATATCTGTCCTAAATGCTTAAGTGTCCTATAATTTTAGTCACAGTCTTTAGTGGTGATGTTTGGCTGGCATACTCTATCATCTCTTGGCTGTCCTGTGCTTGAGCCAGGAGTGCTCTTGGGCCTCCCGATCTGGCATCTGCACACAGCCTAATGGTTCAAAAATGTCAGCATAACCCAACAATAGAGTGATCAGCCGCTTCCCATTCAGCTTTTCAAAGGTCTCCTGGCCACTGCAGGTTTGTGGTCTATTCAAACAGAATTGATATTGTTTCTCGACAGCCATACAGCAAGGCACAGAAAAATGAGGCCATTTTGTGAAAATTTAGTTAAATCTCTGGAAGACTTCTTCCATAGGTGGGCATTATTAAACTTTGAACTACATGTACAGTATAGACTAGGGATGAGACGATTAATTGATTAATCGTGATTAAAAACATTGCAATTAATTAATCGCAAAAGCTCCCTTTAACCATTATGATGGTATTCATAACACAAAAAAAACAATATAATACAGCCAGTAGCTGCAACTTCAGCCTAAGTGGCGCAACTTGCATGGAACAAATAAAATTACACCAACAGCACAAACAGGCGGCCACTACACACAACTACCGTTGTTTAGCTGCAGTACTGCTAAATTAGTCAGGAATATAAAAAGATAAATCATCTGAGTCACAACCATCCGGCTTTATACGCTCAAATGGAGGTAATGTTCAATAACAGATATGTTAGTGACAAGTTACTTGCTGACACTTTGAGTTGTTAGTGAATATTAATTTATATGTTGCTATCAGTGTAACGGTGAGAGCTTAGCGGTGAGAGTTTTATTGGGCAAATGTTTGGCAGTGTGACATATGCTAACTTCTCTGGGAGATAACGGTAGACTGGACCCCAAGTGGGTTACTGAAGCATGAAGTCAGGGCTTGTCAAAATACATTTAGAAGACTGGCCTTTGTATGATCTGCACTTTTACAGTCTGTGGGTCCACAGCGCTGCCACTTCAAGTGCTGCCATTTCCACTGAATCTTATCAGGGCTGCTAATGTTAATTGTTGCAGCATGTAGCCTACCAACGCAACTTTGAGAGGAAGGCTACACCAGGTAATCAGTCAGCGGACATGCAGTGCTTCTCCCCGTATGCATCAGTTGTAACGTAACATGGAGTGTGTACTGTTTCAGTTGCTAATAACACTCCAATCGTCTAATTTCTCTCCATAAGCCCACTAGAGCCTCAAACTAACACACAAGTATGATTTATAACTATTAAGTTAAGATGAAAAATTTTCAGAAACAATAATTGCACCATCAAAATCTGAAATCATCTTTTCCCTAGTATAGAATTTAAGACTTAATTATGGAAACCCAAATCCTACCAACAGGAAGGCTATTGAGGCATTTCCTAATCCAAATGGCACTTTGGTTTATTATTATATGCAAAAAATGCCCAGCAGATCAGGTCCTGATTAAAGTGAGGGGTGCACTCCATACACATCACCTCTTGGATATCAATGTTAATGCTCCCTTGAAGGCACTACTATAGAATCTCAATAAACTGTGTGTTTTAGGAAAAGAATGTGGCTGGCCTGAGGCCCTGTTATGCGTTAGGGAATATCAATGGATGGAGTTTATGATGCGTGTGTATGTGTTTGTGTGTATGTGTGTGTATGTGTGTTGAGGTGGGCTTTGTAAATTTTAAGCGGTCCCACCCTTATTGTGCTAGAATATTAAGTGAGTCACAAGGGCACACCCCTGATGATCAGTCAGTTAGGTGCACACAACAGGGAACAATGGCAGGCAAACACGCAGAGCAAAGGGACCTCTTAGGGAACTGGACGAAGTGCCTCTGTCCCGTGGGGATTCTCTGTGTTGCTGCAGCTGTAAGCCCTTTATCATGGGCACAGGAACAGAGCCTTCTCTGCCTCAGTGGTACAAAGGGCCAGAGACTTATTTCACCTTGCGGAGACAAGACTGCTGTTTATTATCTCCTTAGCTGGCCACAGCAGGTTGTACCTCCTGGGAGTAGAGAGAGCTGTAGCTCTTTGGCAGCAAACAAACACCCTGCTCTCACTCCCTCTCTGAGCCAGCGGGTACCTCAGATCATATATTTCCCTTGCAGTTATCAAAATACTGCTCAGCTTCAGCAGCAGAGCTTTTGATTTTGCCTGCAGTATTGCAGCAGAAATATTTGTACTATTCAAACAGTCAAATATTTACAATGAAAGGTAGCTGTTCCAGAAACACTATTATTGTTTTGGCACTTTGATCTTATTGATTTGGTTATGGCTTATGTAGAGACTAGCAAAAACTCTTTGATCCTTGACTCTGACCAAAATCTGAGCACACCTCCCCATTGTTTATAAAGCACTTTTACCTTCACCATCCACGATTACCTTCAGATCTTTCAGTCAGTGGTGAGGCATGCTGTATATATTTCCATGCATTCATAAAAGGGAAAATACAAAACCAACAAACAACACACTGCAAACTGCAAACACACACGCTCCATGCAGACATGACAGGGAGATTTTGCAGTCTTGTTTTATCGCTAGCAGAGGAGCCTAAATAGCTACTTGGGGAAAAATCCTAAGCAGTTTACCCTTGGACAGTCTCCTTGTCTCCACTTTCCCAGAGGACAGTTAATATATTGTCAGATGGCAATAAATAAACCCAAACAGCTAACATAAAGTGATGGAGGTTTAATTGTATTTATCTAGTTTTATGGTGCCACTTAGCGGCCCTGACTTCCATGCACGCTTAGCTGTTTGTAATGGCTGCATAATTACTCAGCAGTTGGTAAGCCATTAAGAAGCAGATGCTAGAGTCTGGGCATGAACAAAGACAGCGTGCATGTCTCTAGTGTGACTTAGTTCGTGTGTGTATACGTATGTGTGTGCAGCTAAATCAGCGTGTGTCTACATGTCTGTACACCCATTTCTTGGTGTGTGTGTGTGTGTGTGTGTGCCTGAATGCCAGTCCATTTGTCTTTAGGCCTGTGCCTATCTATGTGCGTGCGAATGACTGAGACTAGGATGGGTGCTCATAGTGGCAGAAGGACAGGAGGTGGATTCATGCTCACTGCTCCCACATATAGAGCTCTGTGTTCAATCCCCATGTAAGTCTGGTCCCCACATGACCTACATTTCACTGCTTACACACATACTCGCTTAGATTAGCATATGCATATAAATAACACTGGTTTTGTTTGTTTGTTTTGTTTTATTTTTTTCATTTTTGTTCAGAGGCAAAGTGGACATACTAACCTCAGCTCTCAATCTCAACATTTCAGTTTACAAAACGCTATCAAACAATCCTGTCCAAATCTATTTAACAACGCTCTAATATATATCTACTGTTCTTTTTTCAGATTTCCAGATTTTCCCCCCGACATTTAGTGTTGTTTTGCACTGCATAAATATTTCAGTCAACCTGATGAGTGATTAAAGTGGAGATAAGCCTCCCTCCCCACACTGGTTCACTCAGAGTTCAGATCATCATTATAAATTGCAACCCCGTTGTGACCTGTTCATCAAAGGCAAAGCATCCTTGGAAGTTAGCAAAACATGGCATTGACTTCAATGGAGTGCATACACAAGGTACAACACTTTAGCCAGGATGAAAATATTGTCCTTAAGACAACTATGGTTATGCTAGCTAGTCATATATACATGTATAAATATATATATATATATATATATATAGAGAGAGAGAGAGAGAGAGAGAGAGAGACAGATAGATAGATAGATAGATAGATAGATAGATAGATAGATAGATAGATAGATAGATATAAATGTAGACATAAAGATATATATATTTCACTTCAACCCACCTGAGGGAAGACATGTAAAGTAAACCATCAGAAAAATATCTGCAGCTAATATATTTTACTATTTTATTATGTATTATTATATATAAGTATAGTTATGTGCTATACTATATGTTATGTGCTATATGTTGCCTTTAATCAGACACATTATCAGATAC
>PYXC01002064.1:2400000-2427500 GCA_015244755.2 Tenualosa ilisha
AATAATGAGTTGAAGTTGGAGGACGAGGACGAGAGAGAGATCCTTCCCACACATCTGTGATGAGGGATGTATGTATGTTCACCCTGAGGCAAGCCCACTGTGTGAACGACTACTTAGTCCAGGGGACAAAATGATCACCAGATCACACAAACACCACCCCCATACACACACACACACACACACACACACGCACACACATCCCTCGGCACACAGCATGGTTGCTGGTCATAAGATACGCACAAACAACCCATGTTTCATTAGTGCTCTTCTCTCCCACACACACTGTAATCACAGACATTTTTTCATAGGACTCCCCTTCACATGCTCATCTCAACTCTTTGACCCCTCCTGATGAAGGAAGGTCCACTGAAGAGATGAGACAGAGATCAGATGGAGCAACTTTATGTCAGAGTGAGAGAGCAGGAGATGAGAAGAAGAAAAGAGCAAAATTCTCCACCTCCTTTCTGTCACAGTCTCTTTCTCTACTTTTTTTTTCTCCCTTTGTCTCTTTCCACTCTCAGCATCTCCATGGTTGGAGCGCTGAGAGGCAGTGACTAATCAGACAGCAGCATCTGGCCCAGATTTGGGCCAAGCCCAACCTGAAACCAACAGACATTCAAGAGCGCTGGGTTGTGAGCAGAGCCACGCTGAGCGCATCGAAAGAGACTTCTGGAAAAAGGCCGCGCTCACACTGAGTGCCCCACCGCTGAGTGAAATAGAAATGACAAAAATGCTGGTGGCGAGATGGAGGTTCATTTTGCGCTAATCTCAGCTATCGGCACTGCACATTGCTAGTCATTTTTCAAACAATAAACGGTTATATTCCAATATCTCAGGATTTATACATGCAGTCATTGTAAGATGAAGTGAAGGTATGGGAGTGAAAATGGTGGGTAAATGAGACTTTATTGTATACTAATTTTCAGCACAGCGCACGTTATTACTTATTTGCAAAGACACACTTTAACAGACTACAATACCTGCATTCATTTAGAGCTCCCGCTAGAAACAGCCGATACCACGCCAGTCCTGGCGAGGGATTCATTTGGCTCTTTTGGCCAGGTATTTCATGCTTTGTGAAAGATTCATTAAGCATGGATGTTCTTCATTATGTGCAGGTGTTTTATAATCCGGCCAGAGGATGATGGATGGGGGGAGAAGCCGCAGCGCTGTAGCCAACTCCAGCCTCTCTAATGGCCCTCCAGGCAGAGAAAGACCGCTTCAAAATGGAGTCCTTTGTTTCTCTGAAGGAAAAAAAGAAAAAGTCTGCAATTCCAAGGTACCTTGGCAGTGTGCTTTCCCTAGCTTATACAGTAGACTTGCTTTTTGAGTAAGGTAATGGTTAAAGTGTCAATGGGAAGGTCAAATTAAGTTTGATCAAGTACAACTAGGCTTCTAGGCAACTACAGATATTGAGGTATTGACCATCCTCACAACCTGCATTCAATATATAGCTTAAATGTCGCTCGTTGTTGAGATGGATATTGGCAGGTGTGCCATCGGGTAGGAATACAGGAGGTGTTATTGCCCAAAGGAGAAAAAAAAAAAGATATGCTGATCACGGATAATAACCGATCAAAAAGGTAGAAAGCGATTTAAAGTTAAAAGCAATCAGGAAAAATAAAAGAAAGGTAAGGATGCAAAGAGTCCAAGAAATAAAGAGAAAATGACGAATCCCTTGAAAATGGTTACTCATTTAAATTCTCTCCTGTCTATATCTTGTCCCCAGAACAGCAGTCTGTCAACTGAGAGAGTGGCCAGCGCCTTTGATAACACTACTTACTATGTCAAGAGAGATGTTCCTCTCGAGCTGTCACCAGCCATCCACGATGACAGGCTCTTTAGTCTTACATGTGTAATCTTCACAGCCAATGCAAAGGCAGCTGGTGAGAGGGTGCGCTGAGGACGCGGGCTGCGGCAGATCATCTGACCCTGATAACTGTGCTCCCCTCTCCTCTCTCCTGCAGTGTCTGAGTCTTTGTGTTTCTCACTTCTGCAGCAGTTGTCATCTGCAAATACTTTTTTAGGCTGTAGAGAGGTTTGTTCTCTTAGAAATGTTTCTATTTATACCTACCAGGCCATATTCTTAACGCAAATGCAAAGCAAAGCAAGAGATATTTGAACGCAACAGGTCAGAAATCAATAAGCTTTAAATTATCTGGTATTAAAAATGCCCTGAACAGTCTTTTTAACAGATTAATTTTCAGTGGTAGTGGACAGGTTATATTTCACTTTCTTACTCTTTATCTCCCATGCCAAAAGGCACCGACTGCTGCAGTCCACCTTTCAGGTTTTAGTTTTTTCCTTTAGAAATAAAAAATAAAAGAAACACTCAATGTCACCTCCAGAAGTCTCAGTGGGGGCTGTGTTCATCCTCCAGACATCACGTCCGTGACCTACTCTTCCTCCCAGCCTACTGTGAAGTCTCACCTTCCTAACACCGATACCCACACCCCTGCACTTTTTTCATTTTTTTAAGGCGGATCACCAAGGGAATACTTCAAACAAGCCTGAGAATGGATTCAGCCATAATTGTAATTACAGGGCAGGTTACTTTATGCTAACAGATTAAGGAAGGTGGGTTTCCATATTAGGGTGGCTATTAAGGAATATGGAGGGACCATCCTTGGCAAAAATCAGATGGGTGGCATGGGTATCTTTAGGAATTTGTTTGGACTGATTTTCATCTCGGTTGTTTTGTCTATCTTTAGTATAAAGGTGGGAAACCAGCATATATGTGAATACAGACATACAGTGGCCTAAGTCTCCTTTTTCTGTTCTGTTCTTTTTGAATTCTTAGTAATGATCACACTTTACTGTTATACGCACAACCCCTAGACCTCAGTGTCTCGAAGCTCAACTAAAATCCCTTTATAGCAGTGTAGATCTGCCTCTGACAGATAAGTCAAATAAAAATTTAATCAAAAGTTTAAAGGCTGTTAACTCACCACACACACATTAACGAAGGAGTGATTTACAACAACCGAGGGCTCTGCTGTAACCCCATCCAGTCATTAGTGTGATGTAAGGCTGACTGTTATTGTCATTTTACTTAGTGGCTTATGGTGTAAGTCTCTGACATGCACCAGAATAAGGTACCCTCCTGGACTTGGAGTTCTTGTCCTGATGCACAGAATCTTTTAACAGCACACCAAAGTGCCATTTACATATTAATTGCTGTCCTCAGATTGAGGTCTCAGACACACCAAAGAGAACAGCTCTGTCTTGTGACAGGGTAAAGCAGAGACTGAGACGGGGGCTCGTCCATGTCTGAGTGCTTCTCTGATCTCGCTCAATACCTGGGGTGTGTCAGAGAGCAATGCTGGAGGCACCCCGGGGGAGCAAGGTGTCTGGTGACTGGCCCCCTCTCTGTCAGTATGTGTGTGTGTGTGTGTGTGTGTGTGTGTGTGTGAGAGAGAGAGAGAGAGAGAGAGAGAGAAAGAATGGGGGAAGGCTGAGGGAGTTTGAGCAAGAGTGAGGTGTTTAGTGAAGTGGAATTTTATATTTTGTATAAATATTTTATTTTTTGACAAGGAGAGCGGGACAGGGGTAGTCATGTGGAATTGAATGCAGCAGAGGCCTGTTCATGGTTGCTAATCCCACAACGCCATCCATCCATCCATTCATCCATCCATCCCTCCCTCCACCCCTCCCTCCTTCTCTCTCACTCTCTCTGTCTCTGCCTGCCTTGCCCGCTCTAACGGCTTGCAGACAATGCCTGGCACAGAGCCCTCCGGAAAAGAGCCATGTGACGAGGAGCGGCCTGACTCCAATCCTGTCTCTGACACACTGTCCTTAATTCTCGCCGAGATTTGTGACAGAGTAGAGTAGGGATTTCTTTTTCTATCTGAAGAAAAAGTGATGAAATCTTCATATGGAGGAAGTGAGCTGAAGTGGAGACAAAAGGAGCTGTGTTGGACTTTTTTTACATGACGCAAGGGGGATGGCCCAAATCACTAAGGATGCATGTCCCACACTCACACCATCTGTGTTGGGCTGTTTACACCAGATTTGGCTGTTTAGCGTGAAGGAAAACGGCCAACTTTTCCCACGCAGTGTAGTGGGTCAGAGCATAATAAAATCCTTGCTGAAAAAAAGGCTATTTCTCTCTCTTTTGGGGGGGATTTAGTGATTAGGTGGTTTGTATGTAACCTCTGCCGCAGGGGGCTTTGAGGAGGATGGGTTTAAAAAGCGTGAGTAAGCCTTTTGAGTGGGACTCTTAGAAATATATCTCTTTTGGCTTTTCCCTCACCTACAGTACCTGCATTCCATCCTTCTCTCCCTCCTTCCCTCCTTCCTTCCTTCACGTCTTTCTTCCTGTCTGCTTTTCTTCCTCTCAGGCTTCCCCTGCTGGAACACAAATGAGGTCAACGCCTTTGCTGTAATTGACAGATGAGTGAGGAGCGCGTTGTGTTCGAGCCCGGGGTCGACGTCGGGGAAAATGCCAAAGCTTTAAAAATCCACCAGTCTTGTGTTTCCACACACAGCCCTCTCACCTCTTATGGCTGGTCTTTTTTCCCCTTTGCCCGCAATGTGGTTTTTTTTTTTTTTACGAGGCCAAGTAAAGCCTTCAATAGCTGCCCATCGGATTAAACTGTAAAAAAGAATTCTTTACTATCATACAGACCCATTTCCTATAAAAAGTAAAGTTCTTTTCCTCAAGGTAAGTTGCTCTGCTGTTTACTTGTGAGCGATGCAGGTGAATTCTTTTTTTACATGGAAAGATATTAACTGGAGGAAATGTAGCAGAAGAGGAGGGAAAATACTATGATGAGTCACTAGAGCTTGGTGGTAAACCACCTAATTAATTTCCGGTCCCGGAAATACTCAGAGGTTATTGTTTCATTGCCTCCCAAAAAACCCACACTGTTCTGTTCCTCCTTGCAAAACACACACGATTGTACTTGTTTTTTTTCAGGACATTAATTTATTTGAATTTCAGCTGAGGTATTAAAATAAGCACTTTGCCTGCGTGCAAAGTATGAAAGTTTGAAACCAACACTAGATGAGGAGAAAAAAATAAAACCCCTACTAAAATGTGACTTTCAGTGTGACTTATCCAATAACACTGCAATGTGGTTGGGTGGTGTTGTGGGGACGGGGTGAGAGCTTGGCAGGGGGAGTACAGGGTGGAGTGTCGGACCAACTCCTCAGGGTGCTGTGGCCCTGTGTCGCCAGTCCCCACAATGATCCACTCTCCCCCAGGGCACTTCTGGTGCAGACTGGTGGAGTTAGTGGGAAAGGGTGTGTGTGTGTGTGTGTGTGTGTGTGTGTGTGCGTGCGTGTGTGTGTGTGCTGGGGCAGGGTACTAGGCGCGTCAGGTCACCATTGCCCCAGGATGACGAGCAAGAAGTAGGCCGCTGCAGCAACTGAGCGAGTGTGGGCACGGGCTGTGTCGAGTAGAGGAACGCGGGCATGCAGTCGGACGGGCACGAAGGAAAGCGCGTGCAGGCAGGCAGGCAGGCAGGCAGGAGGGTGCAAGTGTGAGCGTGAGCGTGAGTGTCATTTTCCTCCCCTCTTTAAAGTGGGTCGCGCAGGTAGCAGTTCATTTGTCATATTTGACAGCTCTATTAATCATGCCGCGCAGTATTCACTGAGCCCCCCACGCCACACCGCTCCCACCCCCTAGGGGGAGCCCTTCCGCAGGTGGCGTGTCCCTGAGGAGGAGAGATCGCCAACCCGCAGGCAGTAGGAACATCTCTCCACCCACACCTTTCAACCCCCCCTCCACCACCAAGACCACACTTCCTACACCCTCCTCCCATTCTCCAACACACACACTCACGCGCACACACACACACACACACACACACACACAGAAACTGCAAAAAACTATACATAAGCTTGTCACTCTAACTCTCTTACTCTCTCACTCATATACAGATTCACAAACACACACACACACACACACACACACACACACACACACAGAGAGAGATTCCTGACAGTTCGCCCTGCTTCCCCAAGAATATCAAATAAAGAAATTGTAGAGTGAAATAGTGCGTCTTTTACTGTAATGCTGTCTCCAAAGCTGCTGGCAGATAGCGAGCATAATTCCATTTTATTGGGGAGCTGGTGTGAGAGTGTGCCTCTGTGTGTGTGTGCATGTATGTGTGTGTGTGTGTGTGTGTGTGTGTGTGTGTGTGTGTGTGTGTGTGTGTGAGGCTTCCACGGGTGCTCTGGCCAGCCAGTGCGAGTGAGACAAAATCAGCAGGTTGAGTCACATGGGCGCTGCATGTGAGTGTGTGTGTGTGAGGCACTGACGCTTAGCCGCTGGGAGCATTCTTTAGTGTGGGCTAAGTGGCAGCAGTGTGCCACACTGGGAATGTGTGGTGTGTGTATGTGTGTGTGTGTGTGTGTGTGGGAGGATGTTGGTGAGGAGGAGTTGGTGGTGGTTGTGGGAGTCATATTCAGACTTGCACACGCAGGCGCATGTTCATGTGTTCATACATGCATACGTGCTTGGATTGCGTGTAGGAGGATAAAAGTGGATGACATATGTTTTATCCATGTGCTGAGTCTCTCTCTCTCTCTCTCTCTCTCTCTCTCTCTCTCTGCCTCTCTCTCATGCTCGTCATGTCATGTACAATGATCTGTGAGTGTGGATTTAGATTACTGGGTTTGTTTTGGTGCGTGTTAGTGTGATTCTCAGAGAACATATACTGTATATAGTTGTGTACAAATACAGTTTGTGCAATGTGCTTGTATGTTTGAATGAATTTGCCTGTTGGTCTCTCTCTCTTTCTGCATTTGAGTGTGTGTGAGTGTGTGTGTGCGTGTTTGTTTGTGCGTGCGTGCATACATGCGTGTGAGAGACGTGCAGCGAGGGAGCTGCTTGTATTATTTGTGCTCAGGCACTGTTCTGTTCTCTGTGCGTTCTCAGCGATGAGCAGGGTGCCATATCACCATCTGTTCTCCTGCTCTCTGAAAATGCCCAGAGGTGACAATAAGCAGGCCCACTCGCTACCATCACATGCCTGCACCTCTCCGCCTACAATACCCCCAGACCCAGACCCAGACCCAGCCTTGGCCTCAGCCCCGATCCCAGCCAAACAAGCAGACAAACGGCTCAGCCCATCTCCATTAAAGGGACTTTCACATTAGTCTTAACTCTCAGCCTCCAGTTAAGTGCCACAGTGGGCCATTTTCCAGGCATTACAACAGATAGTAGAGATCCTTTTATAGCTGTTGTTTATTGCTTTTTCTCAGAATACAAAATAAATAACATTTCTTTTGTTTGTCTCTGGGCACTGAAAATGTCTAAAGCCCAGCATTTAAATGTCACAGAAGTCACATTTTAAGTTTGCATTGTGTTTTACATTCATTGTTTATGATGTACCCTAGAATGCAGAACAGACTTTTTTATTGTCCTCTGAAGCAGTCTATCAATAAAATCTCCACATTTGTCCATTTACGTGTCACAAACAGCAGGTTTTAAGCTATAAAACAGAGAGAGATGCTGTCTTATATTTTTCATCCATGATGTGCCTTCGAACACAACAACAAACATTTCTCCATTGTCCACTGAGTCCCATAGATCAATAGAAGCCCTGCATTCCTGGCTTAAAGCACAATTTAATAATCAGAGGGTAGCTGTAGCCGTTGGCCTCTGGATGTCTGTCTATGGCTGTGGCGTCTATTGGTGTTTGATCCTCATAAATGACTCCTTGGAGAGATGTGTCCTACCTGCTGCCTCCCTCTCCCTCTCCCTCTCTCTCTATATATCTCTTTCCCTCCCTCTCTCCCTTCCTGTATCTTCCTCATGCTCTCTCTCTCTCTCTCTCTCTCTCTCTCTCTCTCTGTATCTCTCTCAGGGCGCGGTACATATTTCACTGCGACCCCACAGCCATATATCTGGTCGGCTTTGAGACGCGTGATAAGGGAGGATTTATTGCGCCCGGGCCCCGAAAGAGTCAAGGTGAGCTGCCAAGATAGGTACAAGGCGCTGGCGCGTGAGAGAGTTGCCCTGCAGATCACCGATAAAGGTGCCCATCCTATTGGGTAAAACAATGGCTCTTGTAGCACTCCACATTGTCTCAGATGGATGGATGGATGGATGAAGAGGCCTGAGTCTCTGAAGTGGGTTGGACTATGGTGCCTTAGAGCTATTGCCTATTCTAAGCTCCCTCTCCAAGTCTTCCTCATGATTTAGCTATCAAGCCTGACTGTGCCTCCTTGCACCTTGAGAGTTCATGTGCATATTTGTAGGTGCTTTCCACTTATAATTTATATAATCCAGTCCAAGTGTACTGGATTGGCTCCAAACCTATTGGATTGTGGTACGCGTGAGTGAGGGAGAGAGAGCTGGCATTGGGGTGGTGTACATATGCTTATGACTGTATGTACTATATCATGTTATTTGTCATTTCTATGTAGCAGGCTTGGAGAAGTTTTGGAGCACTTGCAGTTCCAGGGGAAGTGAGTTTGTTAGTGCTTATCAGCATGGTGCTGCTCTGAAAGTGTGTATGTGTGGGAGAGTGTGTGTGCGTGTGTGTATGTATGTGTGTGTGTGTGTGGGTGTGTGTGTGTGTGTGTGTGTGTGCGTGTGTAAGGGGATGCTGGGGCTCGGTGCCACGGAGGCCTCCTGGCCCCATCTGTTGAATGGTCTTTAGGGGTGCCAGAGATCAGAAGGAATAACTGGACCCGCTTCTGCTCACGTCTCATTCCTGCAGGGGCGTCAGCGAACACCAGTGCCAGCGCAACGCAACGCAACGCACCGTAGCACAGCGCAAATAATTGTCCCTCAAACACACACACAGACACACACAAAGAAAAACACACTCCTCCTTGGCATCTCTCGGAGTGCCAGCGACACACTGCAAAATAAATTTCCTCTGTCTCATTGTCGTGGGGGTTGGGGGTGGGGGTGTTGGTGGTGGTGGGGTGGGGTGGTGGCGAGGGAGAGGGTAAGAGGGAGAGGGAGAGGGAGAGGCAGGGGGAAGGGGGGCACGACTGCAGCACAAAGGACACCTCTCTGCTCCACGCGCCAAAAATGGAGCTGCTAAAAAGCGAGTCTCTTGAGGCGCTCTCTCTATCTCTCTCTCTTCCTCTCTCTCAGCACGCTCTGCGCCGGTGCCGTGCTGTTCCGTTGCGTTGCGTTCTGTTCTCTGTTCTCTTCTTGTTCTGGTTGACTTCTCTCCACTTGAGCTTCGTGTGAAAGTTTTTACTTCCGCCTCTGTGGACATTAACTTCGAGGCGCAGCGTCTCGCAACTTTTGTTCCCGAGATCGGCAGAGGAACTTTACACCTCGTCCTAACGCACAGCTGTCAGCGATCACCACAGCACTCGCTGTCTGCTTCTACGCCATTCTCACATTAGACCTTAGACACCTTATTAGAACTCTCTTCCCGGTTCTAGTTTCGGCCCATAACCTACAACACCTTCTACAGGAGGATGCTAACTTTGCATGTGTATCACTCCCAATTCATGCCCTTTCCAACTCTTGTTTAAAAATAGTCGACTGTTTAACATTCCTTTCAGATTCGCACGACTCTGTTCACAGGCATGGCTGGAAATGTCAGCAGTGAGGTGGTGGGGTAGGGGATGGGGGGGCATGTTTGCCAAGGCATCACGGTGTGAAGCACACATGGGCTGCGCACTTCTTATTGCCATGGAACATAAGCTCTCATTTAAATAGAGAATAAGAATGCCGCCACATGAAGGCAAGAAAGAAAGAGAAAAAGAAAGAAGTGATAGTGCCAATTATTAATAACGAAACCATTTCTGGAGGGGGGGGGGGGTATTTAAATCAGTTTCCCTCGCATGAAGAATCTTAGTAATTAACCTCTGAATTCCATCTGAAAGCAAACACACACACCAAACACGCACGCACACACACACACACACACACACACACACACAAAGGTATTACAAGTTTTACACCTATGATTCCCTCCTGCCACCTAGAGGAGAAACCAGGTAGAGGAGCACGGCTCCACACCACTCCGCTCCAGCAGCAAGCCCAAAGCTCTGCTTGCAATCAGATTATTTATTTGTCTTAAAACCACAGAATCAAAACAAATAAACAAACAAAACATTCTGAGGTTATTCTTGGCCAGACAAAACAACTGTCCGATCAGACCGAAAGGCAGGTGGTCACTGAATTACATATATGTTAAAGGGGATGACATTTTTTATGAAGGCATTTTATTTAGCGGAGAATGAGAGAAAAAACATATCCATCCCTGGAATGATATTACATTTCTCTGTCAAACATTCTCACAACAGAATGAGATTAAATAAGGAAGCCCAGCCTCTCCAGATGGGGCATCTCTTCCTGCTGCCCTGGGAGAAGGCCGTCAGCCGAGCGGGAGAGAGCACTAACTTATAATTATGTATGCTATCGGTGTTCTTAAAGGGTAATTATTACTGAAGTCGGCACTTTTATCAGCAAAGTTGGATGTGAAAGTACAGTAATTAGATATAACGCAAATGTAATTAGGTGTTCTTTTTATAATGAGTGTCGTTTTAAAATAGGGGGTATTCCCGAGCCAAAGAATAAAATTAATTAGTTCTGGAGTTTGGATTGATCTCTCTGGGCTGATGTAACTCATGTGGCATCCCCAAGAGCTGCATTTTCATGTTTGTGTGAAGCGTTTAATGAATCAGCTCATGCATGACCTCACTTGTGTGTGCTTGGCATTGTGTGATTATAGGGTATAGGGTGTTTTATTTTTGGTGCGTATACACCTGGGTGTACTTCCATGCTTTGACCAGCTTTTGGCTCCAAAGGTGTAATATTTTTCTGATCTTTATTTAGATGGAGATAGCAGCCAAGCAGAATGATCTTGCTTTTTTTTGAGTGACTTGCTCAAGGTCTTGCACAAAAATCTCATCGGCAACACTGTGTGTGTGTGTGTGTGTGTGTGTGTGTGCCACAGGTTGTCTCCTACTGTGAGCCAGTGCTCCCTCTAGGCCACCCCTCCTGTTCATCCTGACACTTTGCCACGTTCTTCCTCTTCATCAAAGCTCTCTCTGTGTGTGTGTGTGTGTGTGTGTTCATCTGCTCCCTCCCAAAGCCTAGAATGTGTATGTGTGTGTGTGTGTGTTTGTGTGTGTGTGTGTGTTTGTCCGATCCCTCCCAAAGCCGTGGCTATGTATGCGTGTGTGTGTGTGTGTGTGTGTGTGTTCACCTGCTCCCTCCTCTCCCACCCGTGGTGAGTCACATTCCCAGCGGGGCGTTGTTGCGGTGGAACCGGACGGGGGCCAGCATCACACACCCGTCCCCCGAGGCCCGTCGAGGCCTTTGATCAATATGTGATTGACTACGACGTGTGTGACATTCATCTCACCTGTTCAATCAAACACACAGGCACACAGACCCACACAAACACACACACACACACACAAACAGCCTCCTGGAGGAGTCGTGCAGATTGAGGAGCTGTCGGTTCTTCACCTGCTGTTACGAGGGGGGCCACGGTGTACCATAATAACTCCCATCCAACCTGCAGCCGCCACCCCCACCCCACTCAACACACCCCCGCCCCAACGCCAGGTCACCTTTCTTGTCCGGCACGACATCTCCCCTCATTCGTTCTGACCGCTTGCCATGACTGAGAGCGCCGTCAGGATCACAACTTGCTTTGAAACAGAGCCGGTGCTGAATCACAAGGCAAAAATGGAAAAACAGCTCTGCACTCAGAATGGAATATCTGAACCCTGTGTAATGAGAGAGCCGAAGCAACTCTTTTATTAAAACTTCTATACCATCACACACAGAAGTCAACATGGTGTCATTTTATCTGGTACTGGTTTCAGTGTTGATAATGTTTATTAGCGATGCTCATTTTATTAGCTTTGATTGGTTCCTTCTCACACACAAATAATTGGAATCCCTTGGTATTTTCTGGGTCAATAGATTTGTGTGCTTATGAATTCTTTGTTCCACAGCCTTTGACTGGCAAGACCCAGAGTATTTTTAATCCTTTCGGACAAATGTGTCTGACATAGTGGAGACCTGGAACTAGGAACTTGCAGTTTTATTCCTTCAGTTGGCAAGTGTACTTCTTTAGTCTGACAATTGGGTGACCCGGGTTCGATTCCCACACCCCATGTTGTAAGTCTGCGTAGGTTTGGATAAAAGCACCGACTAAATATCAGCTTTACTGTTACTGTTCAGTGTTTAAATGATGCAGATGTTGTCAGAAGTCTACATGCGCTGTGCCTGTAGCACCAAAAAAATTGCTCACACTAGTACAAAGACAGGCGCAATTTGGCAACATCCACACACGTCTACATTGGGCGAAGATGGATGTCTGCAGATGTATGTTCCAGTCCTTAGAGACACAGAACACCCAGGGGGGCAAAACACTGCCCCCTACCTGTGACTTATGGAGTGGACTCACACTTGTCTCCAGTGCCCCCCTTGCTGTGCTAATGTGACCAAGATAATTCTCAATCCTGCCCACCAAAATATGTAAGTGAATAAAATGAAGAAAAACAACTACATCTACAGCGAAAACATAGGTGCTACCAGAGAAGGCAAAAAGCACAAACATGAAAAAGCACCTTATGAAGCAAGAGATACATATCTTATGTGTCTGACTTCTAAAGCTACCCGCCATCGGTTTCCATTTTCCCTCTCAGAAAATAACATCTGTCAAACCTGTCAGGTAACGGTGCACTTAATGAAGAGGTGAAACATCGCAGCCGTGTCTTCAAGATATCTGGCAGCTGTAGGCTGATCAGATTGGAGCAAGGGAAAAAAAAATTATATATATATATATATGAAATATTATATATTTATATATAGATATTAGATAAGATATTACTCTGAGTTATTTACCTTCTGCGATTCTTCTTTCAGCAGTTTGATTGTTAGGTATAAATATCATTTGATTTCCCTCAGTACATGGCAGAGGGAGTTTGGAGAATTAGAATGGATTTCATGTCTGGAGTAAGTGGTGCATTGCTGCAATTCGAAGAAGGCGGGGAAGAAGTGAGAGACTGACTGAGAGTCTGAGAGAGAGAGCGAGAGAGAGAGAGAGAGGGTGAGAGAGCAGGAGGGGAGAGCTCTGCGGCCTGTTGCTAGGAAACACTTGTGGCATCTTCCTCCTCTCCTTGAAATGCCAAAGGAAGAAAACTGCGAGCGAGCAAACGAACGAACGAACGAACAGAGTGAAATGTCAAACAAATCTCTGTGGACTTTTGCAGCAGACTTCACATGACCCTTTCAGAGAGAAATGTTTATTAAAAATATGGGTATTAGGCAGTACAGACACACAGCGTGTGTGATATTAAAGCCAGCATTTCATGAATTCCATCACCATATGTTTCAAACTAATACCTCACCATATGGTATATTACTATAGGTGTTTCATAATCTCCTATCCAGACATATGATGGAAAGTCAATCCTAGTCCAGAGAATGTATTCAGCACCATGGAGTTAAAGCCTGAATTCACATCCCTTCACTTAGTCCTTGTTTGTCTCACATCTCCATTTAACACATGCTGACATAGTTTGGTTAAAGTCATGTATGCACTTTATGTGTGGAATCTGTGTGTAAATGTCTGTTTGGTGTCAACTGGGTTGATGTTGTGCTGTCTTTTGTGGCTCCTGGGTTTTACTTTAAACTTGCTGCATGTGCTTGAATGACAATTAATAACCTCTGAACCTGATGCCTACTTATACCCTCCTACAGCACCTCCTAATATAGTTGACTAAGATAGTCTAAGTTCCTCAGTTTGACACAGCATAGAAAGTGGGCCTGAAGACCTTAAGGCATGTATGCTGTATTACTGTCTTCAACACCCGATCCTGATATTAGACAGATCATAACATGTCCTGCCCAAAAAGCAGCCCTACCCCTGCATCCTTTTCAGGGATCATACTTTCTTCAAGGCACTTAGAGGAAAGAGGCTCTTGATTCTCTATTCTTTGAGGCTGCAGAGTTGTGAGTTTAGGACTTTGATGTGAACAACTTCACCATCAAACCTCACTACAGTCCTGGCTGTAGAGTGTTGGAAATGTAATCTGTTTTTACTGGCTTTATAAGGAAAACAGCTGTGATCATTAAATTCACTAATTCTTCTTAGGCAGGAAACTTGACACAGTGTGAGTGTGTATTGGCATGAGAGTGCGAATGATGACAGAATTTCTGTTGTTTTGTTGAAAAGCCCCTGGTAATGATGCCAGCATTGATGAAAGTAGCTGATAACTGATCCTAATGTTATGTTATTTGACATACAAGTCTTTCCACAGTGTATAACATCTGTTGTGTCCTTTTAATGAGAAGGACTGATGTAGCTTTTAGCAGCTTAACTAAAGACAAACTCCTGCAAACTAAGTCTCTGTAAAAGACTCTGTGGACATGGATTTGTGCTTCAGCAGAGTTTGATTGCAACACCAGATTCATTTAAAGGGGACAAGAGGGAGTACTTCTTGTATCTTTAAAAGAGCAACTTTACAAGGAGAATGAAGGCTCTGCCGGCTCCCCCAAGGGCCTCCTGGCAAATCCACAGTATTTGCAAGATGCCATCATCGCCCCACTGAAGGACAATACTGAAAGTATCTCACGTATGAGCCTTGAAATTGTGTTTATTACTTTATTACTCTTAAAATATTGTCAGCACTGTCTCCTTTCCATTGGTTTATTAACAAATCCACATGTATTGGCAAGAATTGAAGTATTGCCACCGGAGAGGTAGCTCTATAGTCAAAAATCCCCTGACTTTACACCCAAATCTTACCAGGACCTTACAATAAGGGCAAGCATTTGTATTATGTAACTTTTCACAACACCTCTTTCAGGTCCCCTTCTGTGATGGAAAGAGGAATATATCTTTGCTGGCCAGGATCAATATTGACTAAAGCAAACCTCTCTGTGGCCTGGTCTGGAGTGGACTACATTCAAGAGAGAGAGAGAGAGAGAGAGAAAGTAAACCCTCACTCCACACAGACTAGTCTTTGTTGCTGTTCAGAAGTTCAGCAGACAGGTAAGCAGTGTTTCATTGAAGTCACGATACGGCTAAAAATATACTATAAATGAAAGCTCTTAGTAAGCTGTGTTATGTATGAGCTTTTAAATGGAGGGACAACATAAGATTCAATGCTCAGACTATTTTTTTCACCTACACCTCTGCCGTCGCTTCGCATATTCTTTTTGTATCCCAGATCACAGCCTCTCAGAAATGCTGGGGAAAACTTCACTGCTTTTGTGCTGTAAGTACAAGTCATACCAGGTTTGCAACTCCCGAAACAGGACACGTGTTTGACTGTTTTTAATCAGGCATTCAACTTTTATGCACCTCCATGCATTATTAAACACTGAATGCAGAAATATTAATTAAGCAAAACAGCTTCTGTATCATATGTATATACACATCTTATGAATTCTGCATGAATTATACTTAAATGAAGTGGGTACTAGGGGATCTTAATGGCATGGGCACATAGTTATGAAGCATAATTGAGTGTCTCATGCCCCATTATTGTCATTAGGAATGCCTGAATGCCTAATCGTAGAGGATACTTCAATACCACCAGATTGCTGGCTATTATTACAGAGGGAAATGAAATGCCTGCATTGCACTGAGTATAGGAAAACATAAATGCATAGAGACTTGTGGCTGTCATTCTTTCTGTAAGTGTGTGTCTCTTTCTTGTTTCTCTCTCTCTCTCTCTTTCCATGTATGTTTGTGTGAAAAGAAGAATAGAGAGAGAGAGAAAGAAAGAGAGAGAGATAACAGTAAAATTTAAATCCAATTTTTTTTTATCTCTGCAGTGTCCATCGACTTCTCAGGGTAGTGTAGGCAATTAAACTGTGTGTGTGTGTGGGAGGGGGGTTCTAGATCATCATTGTATTACATGGTCTGGTGAGAATTACTTGAGTGAGAAAAAAACACCTTGATAAGCAGCTCATTTCAATTACCCTGCTGCCCCCTGTGTTCTGGTCATGGGGAGAGAGGCAGAAGATTCGTCCGAGTCAGTGGTGCCAGGGCAGTTAATGAACAATGTAACATACATTTCTGTGGGGAGAAAAACCTCTCACACACTCTCCATGACCCCTTCTGGTAAACCCTCACTTTGAAGTGTTCGCTCTCTCTCTCTCTCTCTCTCTCTCGCTAGTGAGATAATCTTGGTTAATCCCTGACACATTACAGCGACACAAACTTAAAAAAAATAAATAAAATAGTGTAATCCAGTATTCTTCACCTACCTATTCTTTTGTTCTCCCTATTTTTTCTCTCTCTCTTTCTTTTGCATCTCAAGTGCTGTTGCTAGGCCTCGCTATGGGGATTGAGAGGGAGAGGGAGAGGGAGCGGAAGGTGAAAAAAGAACAAAAAAGGAAAGAGTCTCCCCACAACAAAGCGCGCAGTGGAGGTGGTGGTGGCAGAGATGTTGGAGGTGGTGGTGGTGGCAGTGATGTTGGAGGTGGTGGTGGTGGCAGAGATGTTGGAGGTGGTGGTGGTGGCAGTGATGTTGGAGGTCGTGGTGGTGGCGGAGGTAACGTGACAGCCACGGCTCGAGCCCAAGCCAGGAGTGGGCCCAAGCAAAACAAAGGCCAAGCCAAGAGGCTGGGGAGCGACAAAATGGCAAACAGTCAAAAGAATGTGGCGGGGCCGCGGAACGATGCCGGCTGCACCGCCATCGGCGGCATATGCCAACGCAACACCTACATTTGCCAAGGCAGATACGTAAAGGAGAAGTGTGCCGGCTCGACAGGGCGGCAGTGCTGCATGCCAGGTTCTCTGCATCACACGGAGCCTGCTCTGAATGTCTAAATTTCCTACTGTTTCTGTTTTTTTTGTTTTCTTTTTTACTTGAAAACAACTTGCAGTCACACAAGCTGAAGTGCTTCTCTCTCTCTCTCTCCTCACTCTGCAGCAGGGCCCTGGGAGGTCTTCTGTGCTGGCCACCACCAAAACCGAGTGAGAGCCTGTGATGGGTTTGGCTGTGGAGCCTTCAACTCTGATAGGTAGCTTCCCTCGGACATTCCTGTCCATCCCACACGCGCAAACACACAGTGTCCTCCCACTAAACTTCCAGCTGTCTGAAGATATTTATCCTGCCCATGCGCTTCTTACTTCTAAAGGGCAAGCTGCACTGTTGTAATGCTGTGCAACAATTAGCTTTCGCTATAATCAATGAAATATTCTGCACCAGATGTGAGAACACTGTGTTCAACTGAAAAAAAACAGACCAGTCTTACAAACTGGTATATGTTTACATAATGCACATATGCTGCTTTAGTTGCATACCCGGTATAGCCCAGCCGTAACAGCACAGTCTTTGGGGCTGTGCTAAGCAGCTGGAAGACTATTGTAAGACATCTGCACTCCAAAAGATCCTCTGTGGAACACCTGTGGTAATGTATACAAAACAAAAGTGTGCTCCCTCCGGTGGAAATTAACCTATTAGCTACAGGTCTCTAGCAGTACAGCCAAAGGAAAACAGTTGCAGTTTCTCCCTCGAAGCATAGCCTCAGGTGCTGCGGGCCCACTGAGCAGTCATATAGATTAAGGATCCGACTCAGATCTGAGATCAGTCTGCCTTACTGGAGTCACCACTTGCTGTAATAGGTTTCAGTTAACATAAAATGGTGCTCTTGAGGAAGACATGTACTGTATGTTGTATATGTTGTGGTCTTTGCGTGTGAAGATGGCCATTTCTAATGGGACAAGCTAAAGCTTACACTTGGAAAAACTATGTGACTTGAATAACAGTATGGGAGGAAACTACTCAAATTATAAATTTGAGATCCCAAAAACAGTCTGTGATTTAATGCATCATCTGCATGATTACATTTTAATTAAATCATCCCTCTTTAAAGTGTGGACAGAGCGGTATATCACCTGCCTTTGTGGCTTATCATTATTAGTGAGGTGTTTTCATCTTTCAAGGCGTCTGAGCCGACTTCTCTTTTTCATCATCGCTGAAATGAGGGTGAGGACCTCCAGGGTGAATGTCTGCCCTCCCCAACATTCACCGATTCCCTCTGTTCTTCTGCCTCCTGTCTGAAAGCCACAAAAGAAAGAATAAATGAATGAATAAATAAATAAATAAATAAAGTCATTTTTCTGGCAAGTAGTCACTCCAGAAGTTTCTTCTCCAAAGGACTGTAAATGAGCACGCACAGAGGGAATGCAGCGAGGACTGATCTGAGGAGATGTCTGCAGAAGTGTGTCATCCTGCCGAAGCTGTCATTAGCCTTTGTCTGGGTTGCACTTGTTTTTCTTCACTTGTCTGATTGCGGCCGTATACACAACACAGTGAACAACACTGAGTGGCATTCAAAGTGCATACATAGTATGTTCTCTTCCAAAATGAGTCTGGCAGCCATCAGAAGAAAAGGAATGGATGCCACTAGAATAACAAAATAATTGACATTTGTGCATTTCCTGTCTGTGTAAGTTCTAAGAAGCATTGATGAGTTGCTTGTAACTGCTGTGGTGAATGATATGGCATGGTTTATTAAATGTTTATTACTGCCTATTACTTCATCTTCTAGAGATGGTGCTCTTCACAAAGGAGTTGACATTGTGTGTGATGATTATGGCAACATCAAAGCACCTTTCACTGGTACTCTGGGTGGTCCTGTTGGCCGTCGTGGAGATGATGGGATCCATTTTGATGGGGTTAAGCTCTCCAATTCCGGTAAGTCTGCTGCCAGTGAGCCTATGGTGTGACTCCGGGCTTGCATAGAATAGTTCTTCTTGCCAAAATGCATCTACCTGAATACCCCTGAACAGAAGAGGACTTGAAGTGACTAATGCATTTTCAATTACAGAAATGAGCCCAAGAACCCAACGCAGTGTTAGCGCAGGGGCATGTCCAGGGCTAATGTTTCATTAGAGAGGAAGCTAGGAGTGATTTGGAGGATTATGGGGAAAGCGTAGAGGAGCACTGGGATCTCTCTGAACTTCTCATTGCCTTTGACATCAGGACCTTGGAATTTATGAAATCCCATCAAAAGAAAGAAAAAAAAAAAGCGCATAACCATTCTATACTAATGGCCATCATTAAGTAGGAAAACGGCATTGCAAGCGTGCGGATTAACTAACAGAAGTTTTACTGAAACAGGGATCTATACAGCAGAGACAATGAGACATCATGGGAGAATATGTTCTTCACTAATGGACAGGGACTGACATAAGATGTTAGCTAGCAGGCATTAATCCTCAAAGCTGTTTTTTTACCCCCAAATAATACATAATGACACACTTAGTTCTTCATGCCATTTGGTCCTGCAGCACACTGCGTGAAGATCTTCAACATCCGCCCCCACCGATACACAGGGCCCATCTCCCGGGGTGATACACTTGGCTACCTACTCCCTCTGCAGGAACGCTTCTCTGGCATCACCTCCCATCTGGAGCTGCAGATGTGCGACCTGTCGGACCCTATGCCCTTCATCTGAAACAAAAGTGGACAGAATGATCAAACAAGCCTGTGCAGGCAGGGGTGCTATCATGTAAAGTAATGAGGCAGTAAACCTGAAGCTATAGTCATGCTATATAGTGGAATATTCCACACTTTTCACACCACCATTCTTTACCACAGAGGAACTTTAACCTGTACTGTACAAATATTTATGAGTTATAGCAACTATCTTCATACTGTTAGCTGTGACATTTAAAGTCTACAATGGATTCACATTGTCTGCTGTAAAGGAGAAGTGAATTCCAGAGCTTAGGAGCAGTGTGACCAAATGCTCTTTCTCCCATAGAGTCAAGGTTCATGTTTGCTATTTTCATTAAACCTGCTGAAGAGAATCACAGTGAACGAGCAGCAGTGTAGATCTGAAGTTGGTCACTTATGTTGACCAGGACTTCAGCACTCTGCTGAGAGACGGTTGAGCGTAGTCTTGCTATGTTCCTTTATTAAAAAGTCACTGTAAGGCACATTGTCTAACTACTGTCTGACTCTTACTCCCAGGCACTTGATCTGGGGGAGCACATGTGAGGAACCATTGCGTTATGGACATAGTCCACCAGGGGCGCTCTAGTGCAGAATTAATTTTACACTTTCTTGCTACCAACAACCACAAGATGGCAGTAGATGGTTGATTTATGTTTTGGACTAAGCGTCCTAGATATCTGTAAATATTGTACCCTGGCAAACTTCTAAAAAGCAGTAACGAAAAAAGTCTTGCATTCTCCTGCATGTGGTAGCGTATACATTCTCCACAGTCTGTGACAGCCTTGTGCACAGCACTTCATATGGCCGCACAGTATGTCACTTTTTAAATGTAGGCTATGCCTTATCCCCTGCCTCACTGAACTGGGGCCTGTACTACTAAGCAAGGTTACTGGTTAACCCGGTTACTGGTACCAACCACCACAAGACTTACTGACTAAACTGTTAGTAATAGTAATGTCCTTGAAATAGACAAAAGTATCAGCATCTAGTCAAAGAGTCATTGCAGATGACTATGGGCAACTGCTGGGGAACTGTAAAAAACAAAATACTGTGGTCACTCTGAACATATGGGAAAAGTACAGTTGCTTCAGGCTAAACACATAACTTCTGGTTAAGTGTTTCTTGGGGGTAATGGCAAAATATTAGCCACCTTAAAACCATCTGAATAACAGTAAATCTGAGATGTAGGGCAGCCTGGTGACCTACCCTCATGCAGATAACTAACACGCATTGTCAGTAACGAGACAAACTTACCTCTGCCATGATTTACCCTACTTCTTAATGTGAATGCATCAGCCAATTTGCCACTGTTAGTTTGCATTGGTTGTACTGTACTTCGTTGATATCATACAGTTTAAGTATGGACAGAAATTTTCCATTTGATATTAGGCTATACGCGAAGGAAAGATGTTAGGATTGTAAAGTTTGTCTTGAAAAGGCCATCTTGAGACATTGGTAAGCTACATACATAGGTCCAACCTCCTGTTGCCGACTTGACTGTCGTCTACATGGGATCACTTTGCGCTTCTCCTTTAAGAGCTGACCGGGGCCGGGCTCGGCAGACCTCTCAGCTATCGAATTAGTCTCGGTGAGCTAGGATAGGCTGGGAGTTTTGGTCCAGGCCCGGGCCAACAAACAGGACGGGGGAAAGAAAGCAGGAGCCGCTGAATGTACTACAGGAAACTCGACGTGGACTATGCACATGAATTGAACACTGTCGAGAGTTTTTCAGCGCGATTCCAACACGCGAATGGTAACAGGAGTGAGTGAGGATACTTTGGATTTAGTTCGGATCGCTGTTGAACCGGAGCGCATTTCTCTGTGCAATTCACGTTTGACTGCATCATGCCGAGACGGACCGTTCACGAAGTAACAGTTCAAGATGTGCAGAAGAGGAGAAACCCCAGCAAACACTATGTAAGTGTGAGACAGTGTGCTATAGGGCTATGAAATCATTGCATGATGTGTGTCACTAGGCTTTTTGTTTACTTCAACCCCTAGGTGGTCGTAGGTAGCTCACCACGCACTGAATTCTTCAACAAAGAGGAGAAAAAAATCTCCCTTGAGAGTGTCAGATTACATGATACAAAATGGCACGTCTTCAAAGTTGTTTTTATAAAAAAATTATTTGTTTAGCAATGATTTTGACTTCTCTTGTAAGAGTGCAAAGTCTCCTGTTGAATTACAAAGATGTGGGGTAAAATCAATATTATAAAGTGGTAAGATTAAAACATCAGGACTGCATCCTGACGACTCTTACAGTTTGTACTGATTAGCTGTGGCAGTCACTAACAATTCCAGCGGCTTTCCCAAGGCCCCAACATCTGTAAATGCCAAAGCCGCTCCTTGTCAGGAGGAATCTTTTGTGTGGACTTCCCTCCCTCGCTCCCTACCCTTCCCCCCTAAAAAGTTTTTGGCTTTGCAGTGCCTTGGTACTGCCTGTAATGTTAAATATCTACCACATCCACATCCACAAATTATTGCATTTCTTTCATGTTTTGGTTGTTCTGAGTTTGCATTAGGTAATGGTAAGTGCTCTTGGCAAACACACGCTACTCAAGAGGGGATGAATGACGCCTCAGGGATCAGCCCTACCCACTCAATGTGAAATGAGGGAATGACATAATATGGCCATGCAGACTTGCATTGTTCTGCTTCAGGCCTTCTTCAACTTATGTGGAGAGTCCAGTCCAGTACTCCTCTGTCTTTCAGTCTGTGCTCACTGCTCTCGTTCTCCTATTGTCTCTCTCTGTCTCTCTGTCTTGCTCTTTCACTCAATCAAACACACACACACACACACACACACGCACACACACACACACACATACACACACACACACACACGCACACGGACACACACACACACACATACACACACACACACCCTTACCTACACTCACACATGCACACACAAACACATGCATATACACACTCTCTCTCATTGCTTTCTCCTCTCTAACCCCAACCCTCAATAATTTTGTCCTCAGTAAGAGAGCTGCTTATAAGAACCCTGGGACTTTTGCCAGTAGAAGCAATAAGCCAGACAGAATCACAATGTAGTTTCCTATCACGTCTCTGGGCTGATATTTTTTTTTCCTTTTTCTCCACAGAGGAAAGAGTAGCACATTTATTTCATCCAACTGACCATTGTGTCAGTAGAAGGCCACATATTTTTCTGATTTAATTGGTCTTGTTCCTGTCAGTGAACAATGTCTGTAGTATGAATATAATTTTGAAATGAAGGTAGTTTCCTCTCTGCTTTCTTTTTCCTTTCCAGGATATTGGGTAGTGGGTGATAAATGAACAGTCATACGGTGGTATGTCCAACAGTTACTTATTTCACCCAGTTGATATATTTTTATATGCGTATGTCATAAGGCCATATATTTATTGACGTTGTTGCTGGGCACAGTCAACCGGGTGCCTCTATATTTAACTTTTTCTACGGCGCTTGCTCTTACCTCCTTTTACTAATTCAACAAGAAAGCTGTTGATAAATGAATTTCCGGCATTTTGGGATGATTTCACACAGAAATACAACAAAGGTACAACATGTTGTTTTCTAAAAAGATCAACTTCCTTGAGCTGAGGTAAATAATTATAAATGCCATGCCACTACTTCCACTTACTGCTCTTTGAAGACTGCTGGGTGAGAACACATTCTATTTTTTCACACAGATGCCACAAACCAACTCTGAATCATATGCGTCATCATAATGAAGTCCTTTGTCTGTGTGTGTGTGTATGTGTGTGGCTATATCTGTGCGTGTGCATGCACGAGTGTGTGTGTGCACGTGTGTGTGTGCGTGTGTGTGTTTGAGGTGACACAGAAGTGATGCAGCGGTAGCTCTTCCTCTCTCGCTCTGTCTTCCTCGACGGACATGAGCTCACAGGATGCACCTTCTGTCTTTGGTGCTGAGAGACTGAGATCACATGACATGAGCGAGCAGTCGACCCTACTGCCCCATGTCTTTTTGCTGTTGCAACAGAGTAGATGTCGCAATCAAAAGCCATAGTAGCTCTGGTTGTGATTTTCACTGGAAAGCAGAGCTGTTTTGCTGTGCCTAACCACTTCACAGAGCGTGAAGACATGCCACATGATGTGCAAATGTGGTAAATCTTGTCGACAGTATTGTATCCTAAATAATAACCACACAGAAATCCAATATTATGAGGAGAAGCATTACCCTTTATCTTGTTTGTGTAGAAGTTTCCCATGTACCCTGTTTCTGTAGAAGCGTTTATTGTACCTTCTCTCTGGAAGCTTCCCCCAGTACCTCATCTCCATTAAATTTTCCCACTGTACCTTGTCTCTGTATATCTGACTCCCACATTATGGTCATGCATAATGAATGCAACTGCAGGAATATTGGCGAAATATATGACTGACGTGTGTGTTTATCATTGAACTGAATCCAAATTTTCTCCCATCTGTTCTCATTCCAGGTGTACGTTATCAAAGTCTCCTGGTCTGATGGCAGCACCGAGGTCATCTACAGGAGATACAGTAAATTCTTCGATCTACAGGTATGTGTGATTTTCATCTAATGGTGTTTTCTAGGCGCTGTGACATCAATAATTACACCACGAGGCAGAAATAACCCCACCCATCAAATGATTTATCTTACAGTTCAGCTTATTATGTCTCTAGAGGTTGAACATCAGCAGTATTTGATGCAGATGGTTTTGTCCATCAGGCCTTTCAAATTACTAGAGCAGATTCGGAAAATGAACTAATGGAGATTTTCGAGCTGGAAGCGGATGCTGTAGGAAACCTCAGAAATGTCTATTTTCGACTTGGATGTCACTTTGGAAGGTTGTTTCTACCAAGGAGAAACTCTTTAGTCTCTTGCTAGGCCCCCTCTGGGAAACTTCTCTTCCTAGGACAATGCTTTCTGGGCAATTTTTCCTAAAATCTACATGGCAAGATGTATTTCTTTACAATGCCAGTGATCGGTGGTCTTCAAAGTAAAGCAACTTATTAGAGAGGCAAAATGCAATTTGGCTAAGCTGTATGGTGGCCAAAGAGGGACAATAAAGCTGTGCATCAGCATCACAATAAACCCAAACTGTCTCCATAGTCAGCCGCTAAAGCTCTTAAGTGTCTCGGGACTGTTTGGCTCATGGCCTGCCTCACTTGAAGTAAATTGAACCTGATGGATGATGGGAAACATTGCCATCAGATGTCCTGTTATGTTAAGTGAAAAAAAGCCACTCAATCCAAATACCACTGACAGAATAGGAGAATTACATTAATATGATGTATTAAGTATTTGGTTGACTTTGCTAGCCAGTAGCATAATGAAAGCCAGTGGTATATAATGGAAATTGTTACGCACATGGGATGCTATAAAATGTGCTGTCAAAAAATAGATATAAACCTAAGCGTCTATATGAAAGTTCCGCATGCAAGTAATTTCAAGAGAGCCATTCTCTCATTGTGTGAGAAGATCAGGGTTTGGGCCCCAGAGTAAAAAGTTATGGGGTCTGTGCTTTATTGTCCTCTTGAAAGAGTATCAAGGTGATGTGTGGTACTGCATAAAGATAGCCTCTTTGAGACCGGGCCAGATAAACTGCCATTGGCTGTGGCAGTGAAACTGTCAGCTTAAAGAGTGCCACATAATGTCCTGTGTGCATCAGCCTCAGTATCTGGACACTAGCGTGCATTGCTGTGTCAGATGATTATGACAAAGGAGAAGCAGCTAGTCTGTGAATATTTATGTCTTTGTTTTTGACATGGTGGGATATTTGTCCTTTATTTTTGTCCTTTTTTACTTTCATTTTTTGTCTCATATACTCCTCCTGTTTACTTTGCCTCTGCTAAGAAGTGTGTATTTATTGCTTTATTTATTTGTTTGTTTTGCTTTTTGGTTGGTTTGTTGTTCTGGTCTGTTGATTTTATCTGTCAGTATGCCAAACTACATGGCCAATTTTTGATGAGACTTGGAAGTGGAAGTGGCATGACGTAAGCCAAGGAAGAACATTTAGAGTAAATCCCAACCGTGGGACGGATTAACAAATTATTTTCCACTCGTTAACATTGCAAGATGGGGCGTTTGGCCTTGCGGAGGAGGTCTGCACTCTCCAAACGCCTTTTTGGTTAACTGTTGTTTTCTCTCCTTCTTTTCCCTGACCAATCCCTCCCTTTTGCCTCGTTCATTCTCTCCCTCTGCTGGTGTCTGACGTTGTTTATGGCTCTTGGAAAAGACTCCCGTCTTTGGTCCTGCTCTGCTCAACTCCAAGTCTCACACTGGCTTGGGAAGGGGAGCCTTTTTGTCTCAGCTCAGCACCCAGCTTCTGGTTTCCCTTATGTCTTTGATACGTCTTTTGCCCCTGTAAAACGTCAAGTGTTGGCTATGGGAAAACACATGCTGAGCAAGCACATTGCATTGAGGGCAGACACAGTCACAGGAAATATGTCTCCAACAAGTTCGCTCACGCTCGATTGAGGTTGCTGACGAGCTGAATGGCCAAATGTTTACAGTGATGGCCGTGCCATTAAGAAGCATTTATGTGCTCCCTGTTGCCTGTGTGTGTGTGTTTTTGTGTGTGTGTCATTCCAATTCCATGATTGCTGCTGAAGTAAGCATGTGTGTGTGTGTGTGTGTGTGTGCACATGATTGGATGTTTTTGTCATTCCAGTGGTCAATTTACTGATGATGCAATAGTGTGTGTGTGTGTGTGTGTGTGTGTGTGTGTGTGTTTCTGTCTGTGCCTGTGTATAAGAGGAAAGCAACAGCTTTATAACAGATTAAGCCGTTATTGAGGTCTTTGAGCCCTCTCATTCAATTTTTTTTTCTCCACTTGGCCTGGAGGGAGACAGACTTCATATCCCTCATGCAAGAGATCTTTGTGTGTGTAGCATGACCACACTAACCTCCAGAGGATATAGACCAGACGAGCGGAGGCACAGCTCTAAATTAGCCCTCTGTCTGTCTGACCAGTTGACTTACTGTAGTAATACCCCTGTAAAACATTTCTAGCACATTCTATCAGGCTGTGCCCCTCTGAGATCAGACCATGTGTTTAGCCACAGTGGAATGGCAGATATTTCCTCCTCAGTGTCACAGCAGTTTCTCACTGTGAAGTTGACATCATGGCAGTATATTCTACCTATTTAACCCATTGCTGTGTGTCATGTGGCTTTGGTTGAAATACTAGTTGATCTAGTTGTACTAGTACACTTTGATTAATTGCTTACTGTGATATACCCTGTAACAGATTTCTAGCACATTCTATTAGGCTGTGGTCCTCTGAGGTCCGACCATATGCTTATGGCCCCAGTGGATGTTCCCCCCTCACAACCCTGTTTAAACTATTTCTGTATTTTATGTGGCATGGGATGAAGCGAGTAAACACATTTGCTTGTTCTTGTCATTAAAATGATGACTCAGCAGCCTAATTAGCTGAGGGCAAGTCATTCACTGTATGTGATGTCAGCAGATGCAGGAAGAAAGTCTGTTTTTCAGCTCATCTCCTCCTTCTCTTCCTCCTCTTCCTCTTCTCCTTCTTCTACAGTCAGTCAGTCAGTCAGTCAGTCAGTGGTCCAGCAGGCCGGTGGGTTGGCCATCCATGACGAGCGGCGCTTGAAAGCGGGAGTGGCTCGGAAGGCATATGGCTGTAATTACGGAGGACTGCATTTGTTTGCTGGTATTCCCAGTGCTGGCGCAGGGGGAGTGTGCTGAGGGAATCTGCCTGTTCCCTGGAGACAGATGGCAGTCACGTGTTGCTCCGTCTGCACACCTCCACCCACACCCCCGCCATCATCCCTATCCCACTGCGCTCTCCTCCCTTCTCTTTGTTCAGCAGAGGAAGGCCTGCTTGTAAGTCTGGGGTAGGGCTGGAGAGTTCAATGAGCGAGAGAGAGAGAGAGACAGAGAGAGAGAGAGGGGAAAATAGCCAACCCCTCCCATACTAAGTGCTGTTGGACAGAATTGATGTTCTTGGCTGCTGAACTGATTCAGTTCTGTGCTTTGCCTTCGAGCTTGACAGCAGTATGGCGCAGTATTAGTAGTATGGGATATTAGAATGAAGTGTGCTTAGTAGGATGGGATATCTGAGTGAAGTATGCTCAGTAGAATGGGATATCTGAGTGACGTATGCTCAGTAGGATGGGATATCTGAGTGAAGTATGC